>CM035160.1:85167136-85673488 GCA_020205615.1 Panax quinquefolius | reverse complement strand
CGTCCCATCTTTAATGACTTCAAGACAAACTCTAATCCCATGCCATCGTGATAACTCTCGACAACCATGGGTCCGAAATAGGTCTCAGATACCTCAAACGGATGTCCGAATTGCACTTCGAAAGTCCGAAAGGACATTACAAAGGCTCGAGTGCACGATTTGAGACGACTAGTCCCGAAAAACTCGGGCCCACCTGGTTGCTTTCTGTACACTCGCAACAGCCACCACAGTACACTTCATGACTCAAATTGTAGTACAACACAAGCAAAAAATGCCTATAAATAGAGGGCTTGGGGTGCTGATTTTCAAAGAGAAAAAGGTGAGGAAGCCCTGCCTAATTTGCTCTGCACTCACCCCATGCAGTGTACTTTCCCCTTTTAAACACCTGTGAGCTCATATATAGCCCTTTTGTACCCACAAAAGTCTGTGTTAATCCACTCTAAAGATATAAAAGTCTTCTTTAGCGATCAAATGTAGTTTCTCTCACACACTTTAGAGTCTTTCTCTTCATCTTTGCACACACCCTTCTACACGCTTGAGAGTTGTCTTGCTTTGCTTTTGCCGGGACATCGATTACGTGGTTTTATTTTTAGTCTCATATATATATATATATATATATTATATTTACATATATATTGACTAACATTATCGAGTTATGCCTTGATTGAGCCTAGACTTCGGTCTGGAACATTTATTTGCTTTAATATATATATATATATATATATTTACATTTTATATATATTAACTATGTGTTGAACTTTGTTCGATGAGCCTAAACATTGGTCTCAGTGCATTACTACTTTAATATATATATATATATATATTTATATATATTAACTGTGTGTGAGACTTTGTTCGATGACCCTAAACTTTGATGCAGAGAGTTTATCGCTTTAATATATATATATATATAAATATATATATATATATATATATATATATATATATATATTACATATATATTAAATGTGTGTCGAACTTTGTTCGATGAGCCTAGACTTGATGCCTAGTGCGTTTACTCGCTTTTATATATATATATATATATATATATATATATATATATATATATATATATATACTATATATTTATGATTTGTGGCTGACTGACTTTTCATGAGCTTGTGATTTTACATCCGTGTATATTTATATATATATATATATATATATATATATATATATATATATATATATATATATATATATATATATATATATATAATTAAATCCGCCTCGAGTTTCCTTCGTGGCGCTTGATCGCTTCTGACTTTATTTACATTTCGTCCCTTTGGAGTTTCCTTCGTGGAAGTTGATCGATTTACGACTTTATTTACATTCTCCGTCCCCGCCTTGAGTTTCCTTCGTGGCGGTTGACCGTATTTATGACTTTATTTATGTTTTGTCCCGCTTGAGTTTCCTCCGTGGTGGTTGATAGCTTTAATGCCTTTATTTATATTTTGATCCCCATGGAGGTGCTTCGTGGTTGGTGATCATGTTTGTATATATATATTTACGCTTTTTATATATATACCGCCATCGCTTACATATAAATTGTCGATCCTCAGGCGCTTAGGGAATCATGTGATCACAGATTCACCTTTTGGATCTAGATTCGGTTCCTCATGATGGACATTTTCAAATTGTAAGCAACTTGTAAATTATTCTGCATTAGTCTCTAATTTCCTCGATGGTTTCCATACCCACGACGAAGTCTCCAAGATTATTTTGTACATTATTTTTGAAAGGATGCATCGATCTCACAAATAAAATCAATCAATAGATCACTTAATAAAGATAGGAGTGTAAAAGGTCTCAATTACTATCGAGCATCGTGGTTTGAAAAACCTCTTTATATAAAACATCAACGCTGCCATATCTTGCTAAAATTGAATTTTTACATAAATTCAAACCCTGTGTATATAGGTTCGAACGAGACCTTGCACTACTTCCAAATAACAGCACATTGACCCACACACACATACATTTAGATAACAGTTTCTTGAGAAGAGGTGATCACCGTGGTAACACGGATGTCGGGGGGTGCCTAACACCTTCCCAAGATAACCAAGTCCCCTGACCCTAATGAATCTTTGGTTTCATCGGCAGTATAAAGCGATGTCACATCACCGGGGTCAATGTGCAAACCTTTTCTCGGTTGTGTTGGTACAACCATTTAAGAAACCAACTGATGACTCTTAACAGTCCCATCATCAACATTATACATGTCAGACCTTTTTCACTTGTTTTTTCAAACAAATCTCTCCTAAAATGAGAACACCAAAGAACAAGTAACGGAAAGGGACATCCAAAAATCCTGACGTCGAAAAGAGGTACTCCACTATCTAATACCATCACCACCAAATATTATGTACAATCACCCATTATAGTCCACTTGAAAATTTTATAATACTCAATGCTTGCAAAGATTAAAGTATCAGAATAGTTTTAATCAGGATTCCTTGAAACCCAATATCAATTTTTTACATTAACTCAGTAGTGATAATTGATAAATGTTTTGAGTTTCTAGGCTATGGATAGAGATTAAACTAAAACGAAAAAAAACATAAAGGCAAAACTCACAAAACCATATCCTTTGGATCGCCTTGTGTTCTTATCAATGATAACAAAAACCTCAAGGATTTCCCCAAACAGCTTAAAATATCCACAACCTTGATAGCTTGGTCATCCATGCCTTCGTCGTCCTCTGTACCTACAGCATAAGGGTTAGCCGCAATTTGAAGTCAATGATTATAGCTGAAGAAGAAATCAGAACCAAAAAATGAATGGAATCATATAAATTAAAACCACTAACATCCAAATTAGAACTAATTGTAAAATAAAAAATTGAATTCAAGAAAGAGAAGAATATTGAATATCGACGGATGATTTGAAGACAACGGCTTCCCGGCGCCACTTGGGTCCAAATTTGGGGCGGGGAGGTAGTTTTCCATCGATGAGGCGGAAGGAGGCATCGTCGTCTCCATTAGCGGTGAAGGAATCATCGCCAGTGAAGTCGAAGGTGGAGTCGGCAGGGTTAGAGCGCTTCTAGGGTTTAACCTGTCCCCAGCCATCGTGGTTGAAGGGGACGACGCCGATTTCAAAGCCTACCATATTGTTTTTCGATCTGATAGAGGTGAGAGAGTGAAGATGAGTGAGAGATAGGGGAGGGTGTAGAGATTGTGATTTGGGAGAGCAGAGAACTGCTTCAGATGTTGGAAGCGATGTTAGAAGGCTAAGAGAGAAAAAGACTATACGTCTTTTAATTTTAAGTGTTCAAGCTTTTGTGTTTTTAATTTTAAGTAGCTCCGTGTTTTTTTAATAGACAACATTTTTAAAAAAAATGTTATCTAATTAAAACCAAAAAAATTCCCTTTTAAATAGACAACATTTTTGCATATATATCTACAACGCTTTTTTTTAAAAATGTTGTAAAAAAAATACCACAACGTTTTTATAAAAAATATTGTCTTTTAAGCGTTGTCTATTTACTATTTTGTAGTAGTGAGACACAAGGGGTTTTAAGTGGTTCAGAGACTCAAGCTCCTAATCCATTCTTCTGCTTTCAACTAACAAGATTTCCACTAAGGAAGGGCATCACCCTGAATCACTAAGATTCCATCAAGGCCAGCAGCCTTGGGACTCCAGTTCACTAAGAACTCTTCAAGGCCAGCAGCCTTGGAACGTCTCTAGTTCCCTAGGAACTCTTCAAGCCTAGCAGGCTTGGAACTTCATTTAGTCCCTCCGGACAAGGACCCCTCGGGCCCTGACTTCTTGTTGTTGTTGTTGTTGGTGCTGAGCTTCTAAGATGTCTTTAAGCTTGATCATCTTTTGTACTTAGCAGCTTGGTGTGGTCCTCTTTGCATTCTGCTTTGAGACTATACCACATCATTTTTGTTGCAACTGATTTTCTTCCGTTCTGCTCATCTTTGTATATTGTCAGCTATGCACCATCACCATTTCCTGAACCCTTCTCAACATGTTGGAAGACATGGTTCTGTACTTGCTCTGCTTCAGCTTTGGGTTCATGGTGAATCATAGAGTGGCTCTTAGGATTTTCCTTGTGCTTTGCCACTCTTCTGAATGCTATCTTTTTGTCCTTCTCGGCTCTCAGCTTAGATGCCAATTCAGTGGACATTTTTATCCTTGTTGAGTGAAGCTTTGATCTGTTCAAGTCCATCTTCAAAGTTGCTTTACTTCCACCTTCGTACTCTCACTGTCACTAAGACTTGTTCTATTTAAGCTAAGGTGGAATGCGTAGAGTCAATGTTAGCATTTTAACCAACTTAACGATTCTGCAACACAATCATCAGCCCTCTTTGATCGTTGAAGCTCTGGCTTATTTATACTTCTTCCCAATCTTCCCGTTGAGAAGTAGCCGTTAAAAGCTCTTTAAAATACTTTGCAGATCTCGAGTTATTTGGTGTAGACTGCAGATGTGACATGTCATACTTTTCTGACATTGTAGTCTACTGTTTCACCTACCCCGTCAGAGATGTCACTTTAATGTCTTGGGCAGGTTGAAGACTTTATTTCCTCCTTCTGATTTTCACTATCAGAGGTTGTCTTTTTGCATCGATGCTCTCAATAAGCACTTGTCCGAATATTACCCTTCAGATTGAACCATTTCCAATGCTTCAGTCTTCAGCTATTCGAACTCTACAATTATGATGCATATATTCAATGACCTGATCGTATTGTCATGTTGACTGGTAGAGACAACACTACGATCTTGAAGAGTGTTGATTGGATCTTCAATGTAGAACACCTCTTCCTTATTTTGTTGCGTGCTTCAACACTTCTGTTTGCCTCAACAGCTCTCAGATACTGATGACTTGAGTTCTTTGTTCTGGCGCCTTCTGAATAGCAAGACACTTTAGATTTATGGTGTGTCTAGTTCGATTTCTCCTTGTGATCTCCCGTTCACTTATCATCAATGGACTGACCCAATGTTTAATCACTTTAGGCTTGTTCTTCAGAAGTTGTTCAGTATTTCTATATGCACTTCCTCAGTTCTTTCTTTGTTTGGCAAACACTACGATCCTAGTTGCTTCCAAGATCGTTGTCTTCTATTTACTTGACAGCTACTGCACTTGCTGACTTTCCTTCGTCAGTTACTGAAGTCTTCTTCTGATCTCCTTGTGAAAGACTTCATCTTGAATGGCTTCACAACTCAAACTTGATGCTGAATGGGTTAGTGCTTAGATCTTCTATTAGCTTGCATGCCATTCGTTGAGTGCTCTCTGGTTTCCTTTAGATGGGATGTATCCTTGCAGTGCCAGCTAGAGACTTTATTTCTTTGGATATTCTGGGAGTGCTCATTTGTCGAGAATCGTATTTGCTCTACGATTCTACCTTGGCATTGTGAGCACAACGGTTGAGGTCTTAGTTCTTCACTCTACGATTCAGCTTTGGTTGTGCAGACTCTACGACTCCGAGATTAGATCTTGACACTCTACGATTTCTTCCTTGTGCTTGTTGTCTTCATCTGATCTTGCTCGACTACGATCTATGCCTCTAGTATGATCAGTAGATTCTACGACTCTTAGTGTAGTCTACGATTCTTGACTTGGCTTTGGTAAATACTCGCTCGGCTCATAGGCAGGATGTCTCTACGATTATGAACATGACTTCCTCAGCAGACTACGGTCCTGAGGAAGTTCTCCTCGACACACTATAATCCTCTCCTCGCCTCTCCTGGCAATCAACGAACTCCAAGACTACTATCTTGCAGACTACGATTATGCCTTGATAGCTCTCGAGTTCCCTTGACTCTCTTGGCAGACTACGATTTCTAGTGCAGTGCTCGACGATCAGACAAGCTTATCTATTACATCATAAGATCAACCTAACATGATTGATCTTTCTATGTTTATAGTCCTTGTACATCATTTCTTTTTAAGGACTTTACAAAGTTGTTTTGCTTATGTAGGATAAACCTAACATAATTGATCAATTCATTCTAAGTCCTTGTACACATGTTTCAATTATCTTTCAAAGGACTTTACAACTTTTCTTAATGCAAGCATACTTGCATATTCATTCATGTATATATCATAATCAAATCATATATAAATAGGAATAACATTCACATGCTTATTCTTGACATATTTCTCGTATCCGCCTTGGGCGCATAATCTTTTACCTCAGTCTTATTAGTTTCCGCACAAAATTAATTTGGTTCGGGAAAGATTTCAAAGAACTCTTACTATGACGCTCCCAAAATAGGTCCACACTACCCATCTTTAGTCACCAGATATCACACTATAAAAATCAAATACAAACTTCATTTATAAAACTGTTGAACAATCGTGCAGAGTACGACAACAGATAAGCTGTGAGTTTTAATACAAATATATGTAACTCTCAGGGTGCCTCGACCACAACCTTACAATGGTACTTTACATAAAAGTACAGTCAAAAACTGTTTTAGAAAATAAAATCATTGGGAAGTGCTCAAGGAAACGTTCGTACATGGGAGGTCATGCGTCCAGGTTATGATATATATCATATGTCCACAGAATTATCCTTGGTTGACCCAAAAGTCCCCAAAGAAAAATAAGAAGATTACTATCATCTTCTTTCCAATGGTGAGTCTTCTCTTGACATATAATTATCTCCGTTGTCTCCAAGTGAAAATTATATTTCAAATATACTCCAAGATCATATAGGTAGTGCTCGTAGATATACTCAGAAAGTGGATGTGCACAACTATGTCTTATGATAACACGAGGTTGTATGCCATTAGACATCTTGTATGATAGCGGCAAAAACACCCTTCCAACGTTGGGTTCTCCTCACCCTATTTGATTCACCAAATATAACTACTAAATGATTATAGAATACAACTCACTTTTCTATACTGTTTAGGGAGAACCTCCACAACTAGAGACCACCGTTCTATTCTTTTGTTACCCCACTTTAAACCCAAATACACTCTTATTACCCGAAAGGAATTGTGAAGCAGAAGGGTGAGCACAACTAGCCCAGTAAAGAATATCATGACTAAAGATAATTAAATTATCAATAGTCTTCGTCAGTAATGAATCAGAGATTTTGAACATCTAGTAGATGATAAAACTTTTCAACCATAGTTACAGCGGAATGAGCTATCCATTAGAAGAGTCAAATAGACCATAAAGTCTATTATCTTCTCCACGCTAAAAACCACCAACAATGTTTTATCCCTGTAACATCAGGCAACAATTCCTGTCCACGATCAGGTGAATAACTCTTAATCGTAATTGTGGTTTTAAATTCCTCTTCGCACCTAGGACAAAGATAATTTTCATCATCTGTCTTTACCTGAAATATCAAAGACCATGGTTATACCAAATCACAATTCCTATCTATACTAATAAATTCATATTTCCACTACGGGCCAAAGATATTCATTAATAGTTCATTCTTGCACTATAGGCCAAAGACATGCAACTGTATTTTAGAAGAGTAAAGTAGAGCATGATATCTACTATCTTCTACGAATTAAAAGTCTATTATCAATATTTTATCGCTGAGACTCAGCTCAATAAATAATCCACCTCACCGAATTATCCATGCACTACGGCCAAGGATATTCGTTAGTATCACATCCATGAATTATCCATGCACTACACCAAAGAATATTCATTATTATCACATCCATGAATTAATATTTCATCGCTGAGACTCAGCTCAATAATTAATCCACATCATCGAATCAACCCTGCACTACATGCCAAGGATATTCATTAGTATAACGACCATAAATTATCCATGCACTACGGGCCAAAGATAATCGTGTTTTTATCAACGGTTCTGATCATGCCATAAAACAATTCATCTTTGCACCTTGGCCGAAGAGAATCCATAGCCATACTCATACCAAAAACTGTCCATCACTGCACTACGAGCTAATGAGGACTTTTTACACATCATTCGTAACATTACGGTCATGAATATACCGAATAATCCCTAGTCATAATCATACCAAGTCCATTTATGCACTACAGGCCACAGATGACTTTCAACATAATATAAGCATGAGGATGATGAAAATTCAATAAAACAAGTTCAAGAATAAATTTTAAAGATTTATAAGTTAATTTATCCTGAACTCAATAACGTTCAAATTGTCAACATGATACTGCTTTGTGGAGTAAAATTCAAGAATGCTCAGAAGAATATTTCGATGAAAAGATACTGGATGAAGCACAAATATCAAGGATATTCCACTAATTTCATGGAGTATAGAAGCCAAAACTTTAACCAACTGAGTATAATAGAATATATGAAATCGCAAATGGATTTTCGCCTGCCATACGGTAATCCATTTAGACAGATCATTTCCACAAGTTAATAAGGAATGAATACAAAGGATCATTCACCATGCATGCGGTAATGCACATAAACAGGTTATTCCAACAGAGTAATAAAGAATGGAACCAGGTCATGCGTAATCCGCACAGACAGGATATTCTAACAAAATAATAAAGAATGGAACCAGGTCATGCGTAATCCGCATGCATGTGATGTTCCAATGAAATAATAAAGAATTGTATGCGAGTCATGCGTAATCCGCACAAACAAAGATGTTCCAATGTAATAATAAAGAATGGAATAACAACAAAATTCACCGTGCATGCGATAGATCAAGATGAATAAGTTATTCCAATGTAATAATAAAGAATGGAATAATAGAAGAATTTCACCATGTATACGGTAGTCCGCGTATACAGGTTATTCCAACAAAATAATAAGGAATGGAATAACAATAGTTCTCTTCTTGAATATAAGAGAAATTATACCCCTTACGAATACAACAAATAATATCCCTTACCTTAAAAAGAAGAGTATTCCGACGGGTAGGGCGGGGATATACTTGAAGAAAACTTGAACTATTTTCTACGCTCAAAGCTTTCTTAAACTATAAAGAAATACGCTCAAGATTATAGAAGAAGATTTCTCTGAACTTCTGGTGTGATTTTCAATTCTAACTAAGCATCCTATTTATAGGAGAATGGAAATGATACTATGTTGTACTATGCAATAAAATATAATATATTCTATTTATAAACAAATAAAACAAAACTTTATAAAAAGTATTCTGTTGTATATAAAAAGTTTTTACTATGCACACACTATATCTGTATTAATATGCAAATACTATATATAATAAAATATAATATATTTTATTTAAAATCTAATAAAACAAATAACTTTATAAAAGTATTCATTTTATATAAAAAAATTTACTATGCAAAACACTATGTATAATAAAATATAATATATTCTATTTAAAATCTAATAAAACAAATAACTTTATAAAAGTATTATGGTTTACATAAAAAGATTTTACTATGCAAACACTATGCATCAATTACTGTAGCAATAATTAAACAAAACTGAGTGACTTCTCACGTAAGCATCAATAATCAATACCGTGTGCTACTATGCAACCACGCGACATCAGTTTTTTAACAATCGGTGTTTCAAATGAGTTAACGATAAAACTTCAAAGTTATTTTTATAAAAAGATAATTTTGTCTTTTTCTAACTCCGACAATAATTCTATTGTGGGGTCCACCAATGATTGTGTCGTTGTATGAATATTCCCTGTTAAAATGAATATTCCCCGACCAATCGAATATTATATAAAAACTTGCTTACTTTGCAAAAAAAATTCACATATCACCCTTAACTTTAAACTTTTGGCAATTTAACCATTTATGAAATAAAATAATAATTATAAGAAAATTGAATACATTCATTTCATAAAATTCGAGGTCTTACAATCTCCCCTCCTTATGAAATTTTGCCCTCGAAATTTACGTACGTACCTAGTATTCGAAGAGATATTCTCTGTATATTGATTTTTCCATTGTACCTTCCCGGATATATTCTCTGTATAATGATTTTTCCATTGCTCATCTCCTGTATTTCAGATATCATTCTAGAATATATCTTCAAAACAAAGGTCAATTGACATATCATAAATTGTCAACTTACTAAGTAAAAATTTCGGCTTAGGTAAGTCAAACACTAGCGAAGTATATTACTCGTCTCTGCCCTACTAGTTCTAGACTCATATCTCCGCCAGCGACCATATCCCTAAGCTCTGATACCATTTGTGACGCCCCCAAAATAGGTCCACACGACCCATCTTGAGTCGCCAGATATCACACTATAAAAATCAAATACAAACTTCATTTATACAACTGTTGAACTATCGTGCAAAGTACGACAACAGATCAGCTGTGAGTTTTAATACAAATGTATGTAACTCTCATGGTGGCTCGACCACAACCTTACATTGGTACTTTACATAAAAGTACAGTAAAAACTATTTTAAAAACTAAAATCATTGGGAAGTGCTCAAGGACACCATCGTACATGGGAGGCCATGCGTCCAGGTTATGATATATATCATATGTCCATAGAATTATCCTTGGTTGACCCAAAAGTCCCCAAAGAAAAACAAAAAAGATTATTATCATCTTCTTTCCAATGGCGACTCTTCTCTTAACATATAATTATCTTCGTTGTCTCCAAGTGAAAATTATATTTCAAATATACTCCAAGATCATATAGGTAGTGCTCGTAGATATACTCAGCAAGTGGATGTGTACAACCATGTCTTATGATAATACGAGGTTGTATGCCATTAGACATCTTGTGTGATAGTGGCAAAAACACCTTTCCAATGTTGGGTTCGCCTCACCCTATTTGATTCACCAAATATAACTACTAAATGATGTATAGAATATAACACACTTTTCTATATTGTTTAGGGAGAACCTCCACAGCTAGAGACCACCGTTCTATTCTTCTGTTACCCCCACTCGACCTAGCTACACTCTTATTACCTGAAAGGAATTGTGAAGCAGAAGAGTGAGCACAACTAGCCCAGTAAAGAATGTCATGACTACAGATAATTAAATTGTCAATAGTCTTCGTCAATAATGAATCATAGATTTAGAACATATGACAGATGATAAAACTTTTCAACCATAGTTGCAGCGGAACGAGTAATCCATTAAAAGAGTCAAATAGACCCTAAAGTCTATTATCTTCTCCACGTTAAAAATCCACCAACAATGTTTTATCCCTGTAACATCAGGCAACAATTCCTGTCCACGATCAGGTGAATAACTCATAATCATAATTGTGGTTCTAAATTCCTCTTCGCACCTAGGACAAAGATAATTTTCATAATCTGTCTTTACCTGAAATATCAAAGACCATGGTTATACCAAATCATAATTCCTATCCATAATCATACTAATAAATTCATATTTCCAATACGGGCCAAAGATATTCATTAACAGTTCATTCTTGCACTACAGGCCAAAGACATGCAACTGTATTTTAGAAGAGTCAAGTAGAGCATGATATATATCTACTATCTTGTACGAATTAAAGGTCTATTATCAATATTTTATCGCTAGGACTCAGCTCAATAAATAATCCACATCACCGAATTATCCATGCACTACGGCCAAGGATATTTGTTAGTATCACATCCATGAATTATCCATGCACTACGGCCAAGGATTTTCATTATTATCACATCCATGAATTAATATTTCATCGCTGAGACTCAACTCAATAATTAGTCCACAGGATTGAATCATCCCTGCACTAAAGGCCAATGATATTCATTAGTATCACGACCACAAATTATCCATGCACTACGGGCCAAAGATTATCGTGTTTTCATCAACGGTTCTGATCATGCCATAAAATAATTCATCTTTGCACCCTTGGCCGAAGAGAATCCATAGCCATACTCATACCAAAAACTGTCCATCACTGCACTACGAGCTAATGAGGACTTTTTACACATCATTCGTAACATTACGGTCATGAATATACCGAATTATCCCTAGTCATAATCATACCAAGTCCATTTATGCACTACAGGCCACAGATGACTTTCAACATAATATAAGCATGAGGATGATGAAAATTCAATAAAACAAGTTCAAGAATAAATTTTAAAGATTTATAAGTTAATTTATCCTGAACTCAATAAAGTTCAAATTGTCAACATGATACTGCTTTGTGGAGTAAAATTCAAGAATGCTCAGAAGAATATTTCGATGAAAAGATACTGGATGAAGCACAAATATCAAGGATATTCCACTAATTTCATGGAGTATAGAAGCCAAAACTTTAACCAACTGAGTATAATAGAATATATGAAACCGCAAATGGATTTTCGCCCGCCATGCGATAATCCACTTAGACAGATCATTTCCACAAGTTAATAAGGAATGAATACAAAGGATCATTCACCATAATGCGGTAATCCACATAAACAGGTTATTCCAACAGAGTAATAAAGAATGGAACCAGGTCATGCGTAATCCGCACAGAGAGGATATTCCAACAGAATAATAAAGAATGGAATCAGGTCATGCGTAATCCGCACAGACAGGATGTTCCAACAGAATAATAAAGAATAGAACTAGGTCATGCGTAATCCGCACAGACACGATATTCCAACAGAATAATAAAGAATGGAATAACAACAGAATTCACTGTGCATGCGATAGATCGCATGCATGTGTTATTCCAATGTAATAATAAAGAATGGAATAATAGAAGAATTTCACCATGTATACGGTAGTCCGCGTATACAGGTTATTCCAACAAAATAATAAGGAATGGAATAACAATAGTTCTCTTCATGAATATAAGAAAAATTATACCCCTTACGAATACAACAAATAATATCCCTTACCTTAAAAAGAAGAGTATTCCGACGGGTAGGGCGGGGATATACTAGAAGAAAACTTGCACTATTTTCTATGCTCAAATCTTTCTTAAACTCTAAAGAAATACCTCAAGATTATAGAAGAATAATTCTCTAAACTTCTGGTGTGATTTTCAATTCTAACTAAGCATCATATT
This sequence comes from Panax quinquefolius, assembly GCA_020205615.1. Taxonomy (NCBI): domain Eukaryota; kingdom Viridiplantae; phylum Streptophyta; class Magnoliopsida; order Apiales; family Araliaceae; genus Panax; species Panax quinquefolius. The sequence goes on along the minus strand of CM035160.1, from coordinate 85,660,600 downwards.
TATAGGAGAATGGAAATGATACTATGTTGTACTATGCAATAAAATATAATATATTCTATTTATAATCAAATAAAACAAAACTTTATAAAAAGTATTCTATTTTATATAAAAAGCTTTTACTATGTAAACACTATGCAGACACTATGCAAACACTATGCATAATAAAATATAATATATTTTATTTAAAATCTAATAAAACAAATAACTTTATAAAAGTATTCTGTTTTATATAAAAAGATTTTACTATGCAAACACTATACAGGCACTATACAAACACTATGCATAATAAAATATAATATATTCTATTTAAAATCTAATAAAACAAATAACTTTATAAAAGTATTATGTTTAATATAAAAGATTTTACTATGCAAATACTATTGCAGCAATTACTGTAGTAATAATTGAACAAAACTGAGTGACTTCTCACGTAAGCATCAATAATCAATACCGTGTGCTACTATGCAACCACGCCAGACATCGCATTTTTAACACCGAGTGTTTCAACAGTTAACGGTAAAACTTCCGCCGTTAATTTTATAAAAAGATAATTTTGTCTTTTTCTAACTCCGACAATAATTCTATTGTGGGGTCCACCAATGATTGTGTCGTTGTATGAATATTCCCTGTTAAAATGAATATTCCCTGACCAATCGAATATTATATAAAAACTTGCTTACTTTGCAAAAAAAATTCACATATCACCCTTAACTTTAAACTTTTATCAATTTAACGATTTACGAAATAAAATAATAATTATAAGAAAATTGAATACTTTCATTTCATAAAATTCGAGGTCTTACACTTACAGTTTTCATGAACATTGGTCTAGCTGAATCGAATAGCATAAACTCATATCAATAATTCAATTCAATCGAATTATTTAGGTGTAGCCAAATCCTGTTGGCAAATTAAAATTTTTTTGAATTTTTTTTTTGAGAATGACGTCATATTGCCGTACTGTATTAACAGTCCATTTGAGGATTCTGTCATTATATGACTTTGTCATAACACATCATACAATAGTGGAACAATGATTTTTAGATCGAATTCATAATAAGTATTCCTATATTTATAACTCTATCAACTTTTTATCATCTATGCACCAGGTTACATGGTACGTGAGTGAAAAAAATATATATTTTGATATGTCAAATCATTTGCGTCTAGCTGAAAGAAGTAGCATATACTATACTTTAAACCGTTTCAAAAATGATTACGAGTCTATATATATAATTATTATTTTTAAAAGCACATAATGCGTATTTAGCTTGATGTCAAAATTTTGAAGTCTAACATGAGTAGGAGTTTTTGGAAAACATATGTCTCCACTAATAATTAGTTGCTTAGTAATCCATCTATTCCTATTATCCTCAATACTCCATTTACACAAAACTATACCCAGTTCGTCAAACCACACTTATGAGTTCATGAACTTGCCACAATCATATGAGTTTAACAACTTGTCCTAGTCAGACCTTTGGCGTTCATTCGCTGAGGGGTTCATAAACATTTCATATAACTATGAATCAAGAATGTCACATAAGTATGAGTTTTAAGAACTCGTACTTAAACTTATATTCTCTACCTATAACCTATTTATCTGTTATACTCATGAGAAAGGAATCACCCTCTTAACATCCATATAACAAATAGCGCGACACAAATATTTCAATGATTATCATTGCCAGAAACTAAGTGGTTTTTACACCAAGTACAATTTCTCGCCCATACAAGGAATCATACAACTCAACTGTTGACATGAGTCCTCAATTGAAATCCCCACTTAATCTTAACTCCCGTCTTAATATGAATTTCATTCAACTCGTATTCATAATTCTTTCCTGAATCTGTACTAATTCATAGTACAACTAACACTCAGCAATCTTGTGGTAAACTATTCAATCATTAGATTGATTCTTCTCCATACTATAACCTTATCTGATCACGGGGTGATCTAATCGTATATATTACGATTCTTTTCTATGTCTTGATCGTTTTGTTTTACGATCTCCTATCACTGTACTTTTAGTATTTTAGACTCTATCTATTCACCACTACTGTTTAACTTTATTATCAGAGTTAGGGAACTCTATATCTTATAACTTGCCGAGATTCGTCTTTGAATCTTACCGACCAACTAACTCTATTTGAGTTAGTACATATCCTAATCATTGCGGTTATTAGTGTAAGGTATTCCTACCTAAGGTTCATAACCAACAGCTTTGATACCAACTGTGAGAGCCCCGAATTCGGGTCCCGAATCACCGCGGATCCGGTTCAATAATTCTAACACTATTACTATTTGCGGAAGATATAAACATAAATTGTTTATACATTAAACTTGCACATTTTTCCCCAAGGTCGAGTAACCTTAACTTATACACAATTCATAACTTACTTGACTTACAATAACATTAATATCATACAATACTATTACAAATCTAATCGTACACATTAACTTTAAGATGGAACTGTCTTTGACCTTTCATTGTATCCGACGTATTCGCCTTAATCTGCAATGTTTATCATGATATAACAAGGGTGAGCATAAGTTTGTTGTGACGCCCCCAAAATTAGGTATACATCACCCATTCTGAGTCGTCCTATTCATGGTACAAAATTCAAATACAACTTCATTTATACAACTGTTGAGCTGTCATATAGAATACGACCACATTTAACTATGAGTTTTAATACAAATGTATGTAACTCTCATGGTATCTCGACCATAACCTTACAATGATACTTTACATAAAAGTATAGTTAAAAACTGTTTTCGAAATTAAAATATTTGGGAAGTGCTCAAGGAAACCTTCGTACATGGGAGGCCATGCGTCTAGGTTATGATAGATATCATATGTCCACAGAATTATCCTTGGTTGACCCAAAAGTCCCCAAAGAAAAATAAGAAGATTACTATCATCTTCTTTCCAATGGTGAGTCTTCTCTTGACATATAAATATCTCCGTTGTCTCCAAGTGAAAATTATGTTTCAAATAAATTCCAAGATCATACTGGTAGTGCTCGTAGAGATATATTCAAAGAAGTGGATGTGCACAACCATGTCTTATGAGAACACGAGGTCAGATGTCATTAGACATCTTGTATGATAGTGGTAAAACACCCTTCCAAAGTTGGGTTCGCCTCACCCTATTTGATTCACCAAATATAACTACTAAATGATGTATAGAATACAACACACTTTTCTATACTATTTAGGGAGAACCTCCACAGCTAGAGACCACCGTTCTAATCCTCTTAATACCCCCGCTCGACCCAGCTACACTCTTATTACCTGAAAGGAATTGTGAAGCGTATAGGGTGAGCACAAGTAATTTCAATAAAGAATATCATGACTAAAGATAATTAAATTATCAATAGCTTTCATCAATAATAAATTAGAGATTTAGAACATATGACAGATAATAAAACTTTTCAACCATAGTTGCAGCGGAACGAGCAATCCATTAGAAGAGTCAAATAGACCATAAGGTCTATTATTTTTTCTATGTTAAAAGTCCACCAATAATGTTTTATCCGTGTAACATCAATCAATAACTCCCGTCCACGATCATGTGAATAACTCATAATCACAATTGTGATTCTAAATTCCTCTTCGCACCCAGGATGAAGATAATTTTTATCACCTGAAACATAAAAAATCATAGTTATACCAAATCACAATTCCTGCTTGTAATCATTAAATCATCTTTGCACTACGGCCAAAGATATTCATTATTATCACATCCGTGAATTAATATTTCATTGTTGAGACACAGCTCAATAATTAATCCACATCATTGAATAATCCATGCACTACAAGCCAAGGATATTCTTTAGTATCACGACCACAAATTATCCATGCACTACGGCCAAAGATAATCATGTTTTCATCAACGGTCCTGATCATGCCATAAAACAATTCATCTTTGCACTACGGCCAAAGAGAATCCATAGCCATAATCATACCAAAAATTGTCCATCAATGCACTACGGGCCAATGAGGACTTTTTCATTAGTATCACAACCAAAAATTATCCATGCACTACGGGCCAACGATAATCATGTTTTTATCAACGGTCCTGATCATGCTATAAAACAATTCATCTTTGCACCCCATGGCCGAAGAGAATCCATAGCCATAATCATACCAAAAATTGTCCATCAATGCACAACGGGCCAATGAGGTCTTTTTCCACATCATTTGCAACATTATGGTCATGATTATACCGAATAATCCCTGGTCATAATCATACCAAGTCCATCTATGCACTACAGGCCACAGATGACTTTCAACATAATATAAATATGAGAATAATGACAATATTATAAGAATTAATCAAACTAAATCAAGGATAACTATTAAAGACTTTAAATTTATCCAGACATTATCAATCACTTAATAAAATCATAATCTAATACTGTTAATACTATAACAATATTTTAATCACTTCTTAAACTTATAAACAATTACATTTAATTGTTTACACTTTTCTAAATAATACATTTAATCATTCAAAAATGTCATACTCATAATCAAATTACTCATCAAAAATCTGCATATACCTTATATAGGATTTCCAAGCCATAAAATCCTATTTACCAATTCTTCAACTCCACATAACATATTTAACTCATATGTTTGTAGCTAAACTATTTTCATGAAAAATACCAAATCAGTCCCAAAAATTGTTCTTTTCTGGGATTTAGTATAATATAGTCTCATATTGAACATATATTTTTCTTGACATTTTTAAAATTCATTTACTATTTTTCAAAAATCAATTTCTAATTAATTCCTTAAGAAATTAGCTACCTCACCAAGTTAACTCCAAAATTTCCCAAATCTTGGCAGGATCTTACCCATGTTAACGTGAGCTTCCAATTTAAATTTCATGGTCATCGGAGTTATAGAACTCCGGTTATAGCATTTTTCGTCAAAAAAACCTAAATATTGAAATGGTCATAAATTGTTCATTTTACGTCGGAATGAGCTCATTTTTGGACATGAGGTACATTATACCATATAATTTCATTTCCCAAAAGGCCAGAATTTTTCTCACAAATTAAGTGGCTGAAAAAGCCCTCTTAAAATCGTGGTAGTAGCCTTTTTCATAATTTACAGTTTTTTGTCCTTTGCTAAAATCAGTTCACACAAAAATCTACAACACCTTTTCTAGTGATTCTACTTGGATAAGTTACAAAACTCATAGACCTAACTCCAGAACTTGACCACACTCAAAAATTCAAAATATAATAGGAGATATGGTCAATTGAATTTCATGTTCCATTTTCACCAAAATCTAATTTTTCAACACTTTGTGATTTCTAAGAAACATTCATATTTTCACATAATAACCAACATAACTCATCATAACACTTACTAATACCACATATACCCATGATTTTCATTAGTCCAATGCTTTTATTATGACTTTCATCATAATCAACGTAAACAGATCATTTCCAGAATTTAACAAGGAATGAAATACAAAGGATCGTTTACCATGCATGTGGTAATCAACATAGACATGTTATTCCAACAGAATAATAAGGAATGGAATAATAGAAGGATTCACCATGCATGTGATAGAAACCGCATACATGTTATTATTCCCAATGTAATAATAAATACGGAACTGTGTCCCATGAAATGCATGTGATGTGATATTCCAAAGAAATAGTAAAGAGGAACCGTGTTCGCCGTAAAATGTGCATGCATGTGATATTCCGGAAGAATAGTAAAGATGTAACCAGTCCCACGTAAAATGCATGCAGACGGTGATATTCCAATGAATAATAAAGAATGGAATAATGTAAGAATTTCACCAAGTATAGGGTAGCCTTTATATACACGTTATTCCATAGAATAATAAAAAATGGAATAACAGAAGTTCTCTTCGTGAATACAAAAGAAATAATACCACTTACTATAATAATAATAATAATAATAATAATAATAATAATAATAATAATAATAATAATAATAATAATAATAATAATAATAATAATAATAATATCCTTTACGAGTACGACAATTATATCCCCTACCTTAGAAAGAAGAGTATTCCGACTGTTAGGGCGGTGATACACTCGAAGAAAACTTGCACTACACTCAAAGCTTTCTTAAACTCTAAAGAAATAAGCTCAAGATTATAGAAGAAGAACTCTCTCTATAGTTTCTTTCTCTAGAGTTTTAGTGAATTCGTAAGAAATAATGAATGAATGAGTTTCTATTTATAGAAAAATGGACTGCATAGTAACCAACTCATGAACGGTCCAGATTAATTTACTTTAATCTGACGGTCCACATTTAAAGCAAAATCTTTTAAATAAAATATAATATATTCTATTTATAATCTAATTAAATGAATAACTTTATAAAAGATTTTACTATGTAAACATTATGCAGGCACTATGCAAACACTATGCATAATAAAATATTATATATTCTAATTATTGTCTAATAAAATAGATAACTTTATTAAAGTATTCTATTTTATATAAAAAGATTTTATTATTAGCCTAATAAAACGAATAACTTTATAAAAGTATTCTGTTTTATATAAAAAGCTTTTCTGTTTTATTACATTAATAATACCAATAAAACAAAACTGAGTGACTTATCACATAAACATCAATAATCAATACCGTGTGCTACTATGGAACCACGCATATTACTGTACTTTTACTACCGAGTAGTTCAACAGTATTAATGGTAAAACTTCCGCTATTATTTTCAATAAAATATTTTTGTCGTTTTCTCAATACGATAATAATTCTGTTGTGGGGTCCACCAATGATTGTACTGTTGTACGAATATTCGCCGACAAAAAGAATATACCCCGACTAATCGAATATTCCCCTACAAAAAGAATATTTTATATCAACTTGCTTATTTTGCAAAAAAAAAAATTCACATATTACCCTTAACTTTAAACTTTTATCAATTTAACTATTTACCAAAATAGAAAAATTGAATACTTTTATTTCATAAAATTTGGGGTTTCACAATCACCCATCCTTATGCAATTTTGCCCTCAAAATTTATGTACGTACCTGATATTCGAAGAGATGAGAATACCTTGCTTCCTTATCAGATTGTACTTTCCCGGTAATTTCCTCGCTACCATGATTTTCCCATTTTTCATCTCCTGTATTTGAGATATCATTCTAGAATATATCTTCAAAACAAAGGTTAATTGACATATCATAATTTATTAACTTATCAAATAAACAATTTCAGCTTAGGTAAGTCACACACTAGCGAAGTATATAACTCGTCTCTCCCCTCCTAGTTCTAGACTCTTATCTCCGCCAGTGACCATATCCCTAAACTCTGATACCAACTGTGACGCCCCCAAATTTAGGTATACATCACCCATTCTGAGTCGCGAGATACATGGTACAAAATTCAAATACAACTTCATTTATACAAATGTTGAGCTGCCATATAGAATACAACCACAGTTAACTATGAGTTTTAATACAAATGTATATAACTCTCATGGTACCTCGACCACAACCTTACAATGATACTTTACATAAAAGTATAGTTAAAAACTATTTTAGAAATTAAAATCTTTGGGAAGTGCTCAAGGAAACCTTCGTATATGGGAGACCATGCGTCTAGGTTATGATAGATATCATATGTCCACATAATTATCCTTGGTTGACCCAAAAGTCCCCAAAGAAAAACAAGAAGATTACTATCATCTTCTTTCTAATGGTGAGTCTTCTCTTGACATATAAATATCTCCGTTGTCTCCAAGTGAAAATTATGTTTCAAATAAACTCCAATCATCATGTAGTGCTGCTCGTAGATATATATTCAAAGAAGTGGATATGCACAACAATGTCTTTTATGAGAACATGAGGTCAGTATGTCATTAGACATCTTGTATGATAGTGGCAAAACACCCTTCCAAAGTTGGGTTCGCCTCACCCTATTTGATTCACCAAATATAACTACTAAATGATGTATAGAGTACAACACACTTTTCTATACTTGCTTAGGAGAACCTCCACGACTAGAGACCACCGCTCTAATCCTCTTAATACCCCGCTCACCCCAAATACCACACTCTTATTACCACTTAAAGGAATTGTGAAGCGTAAGGGTGAGCACAACTAGCCCAAAGAAAGAATATCATGACTAAAGATAATTAAATTATCAATAGCTTTCATCAATAATAAATCGTAGATTTAGAACATATGATGATAATAAAAGTTTTCAACCATAGTTGCAATGAACGAAAGCAATCCATTAGAAGAGTCAAATAGACCATATAAGGTCTATTATCTTCTCTATGTTAAAAGTCCACCAATAATTTTTATCCGTGTAACATCAATCAATAATTCCCGTCCACGATCATGTGAATAACTCATAATCACAATTGTGATTCTAAATTCCTTTTCGCACCCAGGACGAAGATAATTTTCATCACCTGAAACATTAAAAATCTTGGTTATACCAAATCACAATTCCTGCTTGTAATCATTAAATCATTTTTACACTACGGCCAAAGATATTCATTATTATTACATCCATGAATTAATATTTCATTGCTGAGACTCATCTCAATAATTAATTCACATCATCGAATCATCCATGCACTACAGGACAAGGATATTCTTTAGTATCACGACCACAAATTATCCATGCACTACGGCCAAAGATAATCATGTTTTTATCAACGGTCCTGATCATGCCATAAAACAATTCATCTTTGCACTATGGCCAAAGAGAATCCATAGCCATAATCATACCAAAAAATGTCCATCAATGCACTACGGACCAATGAGGACTTTTTCATTAGCATCACAACCACAAATTATCCATGCACTACGGGCCAAAGATAATCGTGTTTTTATCAATGGTCATGATCATGCTATAAAACAATTCATCTTTGCACCCTTGGCCGAAGAGAATCCATAGCCATAATCATACCAAAAATTATCCATCAATGCACTACGGGCCAATGAGGACTTTTTCCACATTATTTGCAACATTACGATCATGATTATACTGAATAATTCCTGGTCATAATCATACCAAGTCTATCTATGCACTAAAGGCCACAGATGACTTTCAACATAATATAAATATGAGGATGATGACAATATTATAAGCATTAATCAAACCAAATCAAGGATAAATATTAAAGACTTTAAATTTATCCAGACATTATCAATCACTTAATAAAATCATAATCTAATACTTGTAATACTTTAACAATATTTTAATCACTTCTTAAACTTATAAACAATTACATTTAATTGTTTACACTTTTCCAAATTATGCATTTAATCATTCAAAATGTCATACTCATAAGATTTCATCACCAATAATCAAATTACTTATTAAAATTTGCAGATATACCTTATATAGGATTTCCAAGCCATAAAATCCTATTTACTAATTCTTCAACTCCATATAACATATTTAACTCATATGTTAGTAGCTAAACTATTTTAATGAAAAATACCAAATCAGTCCCAAAGATTATTCTTTTCTGGGATTTAGCATAATATAGTCTCATATTGAACATATATTTTTCTTGATATTTTTAAAATTCATTTACTAATTTTCAAAAATCAATTTCTAATTAATTCCTTAAGAAATTAGCTACCTCACGGTTAACTCCATAAATTCCCAAATCTTGGCAGGATCTTACACATGTTAATGTGAGCTTCCAGTATAAATTTCATGGTCATCAGAGTTATAGAACTCCAATTATAGCATTTTTCGTCAAAAAAACCTAAATATTGAAATGGTCATAAATTGTTCATTATGCGTCGGAATGAGCTCATTTTTGGACATGAGGTACATTATACCATATAATTTCATTTCCCAAAAGGCCAGAATTTTTCTCACAAATTAAGTGGCTGAAAAAGCCCTTTTAAAATCATGGTAGTAGCCTTTTTCATAATTTACAGTTTTTTGTCCTTTGCTAAAATCAGTCCACACGAAAATCTACAACACCTTTTCTAGTGATTCTACTTGGATAAGTTACAAAACTCATAGACCTAACTCCAGAACTTGACCACACTCAAAAATTCAAAATATAATAGGAGATATGGTCAATTGAATTTCATGTTCCATTTTCACCAAAATCTAATTTTTCAACACTTTGTGATTTCTAAGAAACATTCATATTTTCACATAATAACCAACATAACTCATCATAACACTTACTAATACCACATATACCCATGATTTTCATTAGTCCAATGCTTTTATTATGACTTTCATCATAATCAACGTAAACAGATCATTTCCACAATTTAACAAGGAATGAAATACAAATGATCGTTCACCATGCATGTATAATATGTGGAGTAATCAACATAGAACATGTTATTCCAATGGAAGAATAGTAAAGATTTACCACCGTGTCAAAGCGTAAAACACACATAGATGTGATATTTCAAATAGAATAGTAAAGACGGAACCAGTCCGGGGTAAAACACACGTGCATGTGATATTCCAATGTAATAATAAAGAATGGAATAATGTAAGAATTTCACCAAGTATAGGGTAGCTCACAGCATATACAAAGTTATTCCAATGTAATAATAAAAAATGGAATAACATAAGTTCTCTCTTCATGAATATAAAAGAAATAATACCCCTTACTATAATAATAATATCCTTTTACGAGTAATGACAATTATATCCCCTACCTTTGAAAGAAGAGTATTCCGATCGTTAGTATGCGTGATATACTCGAAGAAAACTTTCACTACGCTCAAAGCTTTCTTAAACTCTAAAGAAATACGCTCAAGATTATAGAAGAAGAACTCTCTCTATAGTTTTTCTCTCTGAGTTTCAAAGAATTCAAATAAGAAATAATGAATGAATGAGCTTATATTTATAGAAAAATGGACCGCATAGTAACTAACTCATGAAACTATCTAGATTAATTTACTTTAATCGATCATACCATATTTAAAGCAAAATCTTTTAAATAAAATATAATATATTCTATTTATAATCTAATAAAACGAATAACTTTAAAAAAATTTTACTATGCAAACACTATGCAGACACTATACAAACACTATCCATAATAAAATATAATATATTCTAATTATTGTCTAATAAAATAGATAACTTTATAAAAGTATTACGTTTTATATTAAAAGATTTTACTATTAGCCAAATAAAACGAATAACTTTATAAAAGTATTCTGTTTTATATATAAAGCTTTTCTATTTTATTACATTAATAATACCAATAAAACAAAACTGAGTGACTTATCACATAAGCATCAATAATCAATACCGTGTGGTACTATGCAACCACGCGTATTATTATACTTTTACTACCGAGTAGTTCAACAGTATTAATGGTAAAACTTTCGTCGTTATTTTCAATAAAATATTTTTGTCGTTTTCTCAATCCGACAATAATTCATGCATTGTCCAACGATTGTCCACCATTTATATTCCCCGACTAATCTTGTATTCGTATGAATATTCCCTAATCAAAAAGAAAAAGTAATATTTTATATCAACTTACTTACTTTGCAAAAAAAAAAAATCACATATTACCCTTAACTTTAAACTTTTATCAATTTAACTATTTACCAAAATAGAAAAATTGAATACTTATATTTCATAAAATTCAGGGTCTCACATTTGTCCAGCAAGTTTAAGTTCAATAATTTAACGATATATCATGATTGAAAGAGTTTGAATAATAAGCTGGCTATAATTCAACAATATAGTTATGAATTATCACGAACAAACTTTTGACTGAACAAGTATTAAACATGAACAAATATATCTAGACCGAATGGTAATGAAGGTGATCAACCTTTCATACCTGACTTATACATGCAATATGTACATAGTTCAAATCTATAATGGCAATCAGCAATAATTATCCATAAGCATATCCGAATGAAACAACTCTAAGTATAGTTAAGTAAAACTTGCCTGAACCGTTGATTACCGCTATGCAATTAATAAGCTTTGTTTGAGCCTAATATATATATAATATCGATTGCTAAGTTAGAATAATATCATCACAGTTATTTAAAATAACCTAAACACATTATCACATAATGCTATCCATCTATAACACACATAAAACTTATCCTTAAGTCAAACTATTTCAGTCTGAATTGAATTCGACAAAATTCTAACATCCCGACGGTCTAGTCGGACAATTCACGAGTTTAAGTTCAATTAAACTCTGTCTAAACTCTATCTAAGATAATTCATTAACAGCTAAAATATTTTTCGTAAGCTCGTAATAATTTTTAAATAATTATTACTATTTATCATGATTTTTCAATCATTTGTAACGTATTTATCTAATTTTAATACCACTATATCCTAATATCATTAATATTAATTTATTATCAAATATTAATGAAATACATGTCATAATATTATAATATATTTTATAATATCACAAAGTATTTTTAATACTTTAAAATCTCCTTTATATGATTTTTAAACAATTAAATTCATTATCCGATAATTCCTATTAATATTAAAATATTGATATTTTATGACAAAATATCAAAAGTTATATTTTATAACTCAAAATATTTTTCTAACCCTTAAATCATTTTTATATAATTTTAAAGCATTATTTCTATTTTTTCATAATTTATTTAATATAGTTATTAAATAAATTTATTATCATTAATATTGATTAATTAATGAATTTCATCACAAAATATCAAAAGTTATTAAAAATAACTTAAATTATTTTCTTATACCATAATATAATTTTTCATGATTTTTAAAGTATTAAAATCATTTTAAAATAATTTATTTAATATTATAATTACATAAATTAAATATCATTTATATTCCAAAAATATTAAATATTTATGAAATATACTTAAAATAGATAAAACTAATTTTCAGGCTTTAAAATAATTTTTTGGAATTTATTTTGTATTTTTAATAATTAAAAACCATTTATTTCAATTTATTAAATAAAATAAATAATTTTCAGAAAATAATAACTAATAAAGGGCCCTATAGCGACAGAACCGTCGCTATAGGTGTTCTTGAGTGAAACCCAAAAACTCAAGCCAGTCAGCGAGGTGCCTTCTTTGACCATAATTAAATCAGTGTTCTTGTTGCTTTCTAGTCTGGAATTCATGTTCCAATTGTAGTACTTATGTAATACTACAATCCCATATCAAGTTCATGGCCATATAACTTCAGATGAAAGAGATCTAAGTCTCCAAATTCATTGTCAGAGGATGCTGGGTTTTTTCTTGGTTTTCCAAAATTAAAGGTTCCTATTTAGCCACCTTAAATCTTTGTTTTTTGGGCTTAGTTTGTGTGATTTAGAGGTTCTATCTTGTAGCCCTGATGTCAGGGTACAATAACATAACACGTTTATAGCTTTACAACATTACCAGCGCAAGATCTGAGCCGGTCAAAATACATGACATGAACTGTTCTTAAACGAATTCTGGGTTTTCAAGAATTTGTCCAAGGCAGTTGGTCAACACATATTTGACCGCGATTAATTTTAATTCTGTAATGGTTCTAGGTGTTCTAATGACTTATATGTGTATTTCGCATACCCGTCCACAACATAACAACAACAACTTGACCAAATACATTACCATAAGCAAGATCCATGGCCTGCAAAAATGCTGTCAGAAAAATCTGGGTTTCTGGATTTCCAATAAACCAGATTTCATGAACAAACAATGGGGTTTGACCAACAATAACTCTCATTCCGTACATGTACTGACCCCGATTCGAGTTTCAGATAACAGCCCACATAACATACTACAAATATAAACATTTATAACACTAAAAACATTTACAGAAGCAGATCTAGGAGACCTGACATTTGACTGTCAGACACCACTTTTCCAGATTTCCATATTTGATAAATCTTTAATCTCGAGCATCTAAATTATATGGATCTAAGTTTTGGCAACCTAGATCATCAAGTGACACCCTCTAACACATATCTAAACAACAAACAACAACATTAACACAAATTTTTAAGGATTTCTAGAATTAGGGTTTATACCTCCTTTATGCTTAAATCTTGAATCTGATTCTTTGTTGTTGATCATGGAATGTTAAAGGATGATATAGCTTAACATTTGACTCTCTTTCACTCCAACTCTCGAAATTTTAGAGAGAGATAAGTCATGGAGAAGTTAGCAAATAAAGTGAGTGGGTTTTCTCTCTCTAAATCTATATATATCATGTTGCTATGTAATGGCTGATGAAAAGGGCTAATGTTGCTGAGATTTTTAAGTCAAAGAGTTGCTAGGGTTGTTCACCAACTCTCCTTTGGCTAGATTTGTAAGAAATCCTCAATTATGCAATAAGTTATAACGAACATTTTGATTTTGAATTTAATGGCAATTTTGATATTGGCTACAACCCTTAGGGTTTAGGGTTAATTTGAACCCTTAGATTTTTTTTAAAAAAATAATTCTAGAATTTCCAAATTAGGTTTTCAAAATTGAAAATTAATATTTTTAAATTATAATTAGAATTTTCTAATTATATTAAAATTTCCTAATCATAATTTAAATCTAGCTAATTAGGATTATTATTTCCTAATTAAAATTGCTAATTTAGCAATTAGGGTCATAATTGGTCATTAAGGTTTATAACCCACGACTTAGGGTTTTAAATAGAAAATAATATTTCTAATTTAGAAATTAAGTTTCCTAATTATATTAGGGTTTTCTAATTACTTATAACTTGAAAATTAGGATTAATATTTCGTAATTAACATTAAAATTATTAAATCAACAATTAGGTTTTCCCTAATTATAAATTAGGGTTTATAATCCCGAAATTAGGGTTTTTCTAAATCAATTAGGTTTATCCCTAATTAGGTTATTATTAATAACGTTTAAACCTTATACTAGCATTTGCATTCCCAATGTAGGGTTTTCAACTACCGAATTAGGGTTTCAGATTCCTGGAACTGAAATTAGGGTTTCCAGAATCGATTTTAAGGTTTCTTATAATTCGTTAGGGTTTTCTAACCAAACATTGACGTTCTTAATATATACCTAGGGTTTGTTACAAATATCGTTTATCTGGTCAACCCTTGACCCTTAACCATATATTATACACATATAAAACCATATACACAGAACATATACTCTTATACCCTTAATCCTGAATAATTCACCAAAATCCTTTATAGAATTTTGAAATCCTCAAAATTCCTTCTCAAAAATATCAAACGCATACACTCATTTTCTGTCTAGGTTCTAATATTGAACCTTAAATCAATTAATTAAAAGTTTAAAATTTTTCTAAATTCTCGGGTTGTCACGGATTATTGTTTAAATTAATTAATGTTTTATCCTTTATTATAGGTAGTTAGATGTAATTATTTCGATAGTGAGCACCAAATCCTATATGGGAATGAAGTACCTGGATTTGGGGGTGTCACAAGTTGGTATCAAAGCTTTAGATTATGAACCTTAGGTGGGGGAAACCTTAGGAAGTAGCCTTTAAGAAGTCAGAAAACATAGTGGTGTTTAACTCTTATCGGGTTTTAAGGAATGGATTAAGGCATCCATTGAAAATAAACAATAAAAGACATTATGTTCTATGTGTTAATAACTTATGTTCTCGCGAGTATCGATAAAGTTAAGTAAAACTTAAAATATTTTGTTGTCAGGATGTCTGACGAAGGAGGATCCAGTCCAGCTAGGGAGGTGATACCTCAGATACCTAGAGATGGTGAATCCTGGGATATTCATGTTGTGCTGGAACAGTTGATTCAGGAGGATGAGCCTTTGACCGATCCCGAGGAGGATAATTCTGAGGAGATAGAGGAGGATGATGAGGAAGAGGATCTTGTGGAGTTTCCACCAAACTCTATATCGACTGAGATGTATGATGCTTTGTACGGCCGTAACATAGAGTTACAGGATAATGTAGAGGAACTGAAAGAGTTGGTTGATATGCATAATGCTGCGATGGAGCAGAGGGATGTAGAGATTCAGGAACTTGACTCAAAACATGGAAACATAGAGTGGGACTTAGTTCATACTAAGGGTCAGCATGCATGAAGATCTGTTGGCATTGAACGAGAAGATGAAAACTAACATGGAGAAATTAAAAGATGACTTCAAAGAGGAATCAACTAAGCGTGCAAGAGCAGAGGATGCTTGGATGAAGGCGACTCAACGTGCTGAGGCTAAAGTCCAAGTGAAGAAGGCCAAAAAGAATGAAATGGATCATGCCTTTAATTCTGCGATTGATAGGGCCCAGGATCGAGTCTTTTATTACCTGCCTCAATTTGAAGACTCGACGTGGTTCGTGATGGATCGTAGGACGACATATCGCATCATGGAGGAGGAGCATAGAGAAGCCTTATGACGTCTTAATATGCATAGATAGAAAATAAGAGTGATAATAATATGTGGTTATTGATAAGTGGATTTTATATACACGAATCACTATTCATTTCATGTTTAAATTCGTAGTTATCTTCGTGTTTTGTGTTCGTTTTTACTTGTTTCATATTATTTTATTTGTAGGGTGGTAATGGATGCAATTGGTGAGGATAGGCAGTCTTTTTGGAGCAAAAGTGGAAAAAAGTGGAAGTAAGAAAATCTTGAAGTCAAGAGCCTAGCTTGTAAGCGGAAAGCTTGTTTATGCTTGTATTTTCAAGGGCGGGGGTCCCATTTTCTGCAGCTGTCCTATTTGGTTTTGACTTCTGTTAGAGCTCAGTTTGTGGGATTGGGATGATGCGTTTGGACTCTAATAAAAGAAGAATTCGGCCAGAAGAGAGGATAGCTGCTATTACGTAGAAAAAGAACAATCTTACAACACACAAAGGCAAGAATTCAAGAGCGATTTCAAGGATTGAAGAGCTAACGTTGGAGGAGTAATTTTTAGAGATTATCACGACGACTGCGAATCAAGGCTACGTGAAGGGGTTTTTTTTATTCTTCTTCTCTTTAGTCTTATTTGTAATTGGGATGATGTTTTCAACAAAGTATTCAATTTTTAATTCATTCGTTATGAACTAATTTACTTATTAGACTTGTGATGGATCCTTGGGTGAAACAATGATTCTATTACTTTGATTTCCAATTCAATAAGATATTTTCAGTTTATCTATGTTAATTTGAGCGTAAATTTATGAATTGCCTGATCAACAGTTCTTTGTGGATTTGAAAGGAATCGAGAGAGGAGATTCGAATCTAGACCTAGTTAATATAGCACGTGTCATGAATTTTGTCGATAGCAGGTTTGTGATTATTGTTAAGGTAGAGATACGCTTGACATCGCATGTAATCGTATAGAGAAATTAAACTTAAACCTTCTTTGATTGCAGTTCACATAGAGATATAGCGAGTTGGTTAATTTAGGTGTTTAACGAATTTCTATCTTAATTGTGGATTGATGTTAATATGGTATTAGTGCATCGAGAGGTGGCTCTTACTACGTTCGTGTTCTTGATTAATAAACTGGAATATTGAATTGAGTTGGAATAAAGGTTGGAAAATCAGAGGGAAGCTCAGGGTGAAATCATAAGTCTAATTCTCCATTAATTGTTTGAAATTCTGGATTTCGTTATTGGTGACTGTTTTGTGATAGTTTATTTCTTTATTAATTTAGTTTTTTTTATATATATAGTTTAAAACCATTGAATTAATTAGTTTAATAAAATTAGGGTTAATAAAAAATTGATAATTGTGAAGTTAAGATTCTTGATATTTTGTCCTCGTGGGAACGATACTTTATTCACTACTATATTACTTGTTGACCACGTGCACTTGCGTATTTTTTTAAGCGTATTGATTTTCACCAACAAGTTTTTGGCGCCGTTGCCGGGGACAATTTAGCCGATATTTTAATATTTGTTTTTACAATATCAGTTTAATTAGTCCAGTTTTACTTAAACATTTTTATTTTGTTTTCTCTATTTCAGGTTTTCGACATTGGTTTATGCAAACACGATCTAAACATCCAGACTTGCTTCCTTTTGAGGACGACATTGACAGACGATTTCAAAAGTTAAGTAAGTGGATTGAGGAAACGAGGAACGAATTCTAAAATTCTGATAAGGAAGAAACGATGGCTACCGAAGACCAGAAAGTGTTGAGGGATTTTGCCACACCTAGGGTGATTGGTCTGCATTCGAGCATTACTAGGCCTGCAATTGCTGCGAACACTTTTAAGATAAAGCATGGGACCATTCAGATGATGCAGAACTCATGTCAGTTTGGGGGAATGGCAAATGATGATCCGAATGAGCATTTGATCAGTTTTCTGGAAATGTGCGACACGTTCAAGTACAATGGGGTGTCGGATGAGGCAGTGAGACTTTGCTTGTTCCCCTTCACTTTACGGGACAAGGCGAAGAGTTGGTTACATTCTTTACTATCGGGTTCGATCACTACGTGGGAGGATTGGCTCAAAATTTTCTTGCCAAATTTTTCCCACCGGCGGAGACTGCGAAAATGAGGAATGACATCACAATGTTTGAGCAGCAGAATGGGGAGTCACTATATGAGGCATGGGAGAGATAAAAGGAATTACTCAGAAAGTGCCCACATCATGGATTGCCCAAGTGGTTACAAATGAACACATTCTATAACGGGCTACATGGAAATGTCAGAACCAGCATTGATGCGGCATCGGGCGGTGCATTCATGACTAATAGTTACGAGGAAGCCTAAAATTTGATAGAAACAATGTCGGCAAATAAC
Organism: Panax quinquefolius; assembly: GCA_020205615.1. Taxonomy (NCBI): domain Eukaryota; kingdom Viridiplantae; phylum Streptophyta; class Magnoliopsida; order Apiales; family Araliaceae; genus Panax; species Panax quinquefolius. The sequence continues at coordinate 85,641,901 of CM035160.1, read as the reverse complement.
TACCAGTGGCCCACAGCAAGAATGACACAGGCAAAGGCGGCTCTGATCTTGGAATTAGATGGAGTAACAGCTATACAAGCACAGCTTTCTGCACTATCCATGAAGTTTGATACGATGAATGAGAGGGTAAATACGATGGCAGGGGCTCAAGTTCAACAAGTTCAGCAGGTTTTGGTAGTATATGAATTGTGTGCGGGTGATCATCCGACAGAGCAATGTGCAATAAATCCAGCATTCGTTCAATTCATAGGCAACTATAATAGAATTCCGCAAAATACTTACCAAAAAACCTACAACCAGGGGAATAGGAACCACCAAAACCTTTCATGGAGCATTAATCAGCAAACTCAAGCACCACGACCATCATATCCCCATGGTTTTCATAGTCATCCACAACAGATTCAACAGCAGGACAGGAAATCCGATGGGGAGGAATCATGGGCAAGGTACATGACTAGCAACGATTTGGCTATGAAGAATCAAGCTATTGCTATCAAAAACATAGAGAATCAGATGGGTCAAATTGCATTGGCATTGAATAATAGACCACAATGAACATTACCTAGCGACACCGAAAGAAATTCGAAGGGTAATCATGAGCAATGTCAAGCAGTTATGTTGAGAAGTGGAAAACACCTCGGTGGGAATAGTGCAAAAAATTCAGCAACACCGGAGGAAAAAGTTGATGACAGTAACGTAGTGGAGGGTAACAAAAATGAGGAAACAAAGTTAAACAACGAGCCAATTGTTAATCCTCCACCGCCATTTCAAAGAGAGGGTCCAAAAATGTAAATCGATAAGCGATTCAAAAGTTTTTAGATGTGTTCAAGAAACTCCTGATTAACATCCCATTCGCAGAGGCCCTAGAACAAATGCCGAGTTATGTGAAGTTTATGAAGGGAATTCTGTCGAGGAAGAAGAAATGGGAAGACTTCGAAACAGTGGCACTAACAGAGGAGTGTACAGCAGTGTTACAGAAAAAGCTTCTACCAAAACTCAAAAACCCGAGGAGCTTTACTATCCCGTGCACGATCGGGAAGATGTCGTTTAACAAGTGCTTATGTGATTTTGGGGTGAGTATAAACCTGATGCCATTATCAGAATATTCAGAATTGGGTTTGCCCGCGCAAAAGCCTATGAATATTTCATTGCAGTTGGCGGATAGGTCAGTCACATATCCGAGGGGCATTGTAGAGGAAATTTTGGTAAAAGTGGATAAGTTTATATTCCCTGCGGACTTTATCATACTGTATTTCGATGAAGATAAGAACATCCCGATCATCCTAGGGAGACCTTTCTTGGCCACGGGAAGGACACTCATAGACGTGGAAAAAGGAGAACTTACAATGAGGGTCCAAGATCAAGAAATAAAATTCAATGTGTTCAAGGCCATGAAATATCCTACGGACGAAGAAGAATGTTATCGAATGGATTTAATTGAGCAAATTACCAGCGAAGATATTAACAAAAGTTTGATCAATGATCCGTTAGAAACAACCTTATTGGGGGATGAAGAAAAAGACGACTCAGAATTTGTGGACTTACTACAGATGCTAGACTCGTTGCCGAGAGTTAGCCGATTCAGAGCACCGTTTGAACCTTTGCACACCGAGGAGACAGTTGCAGAAAAATTGAAACTAGAATTGGAGGAGCCACCGACATTGGAACTTAAGCCACTCCCTAATCATCTCAGGTATGCGTATTTAGGAGATTTAAATTCTTTACCTGTAATTATTTCTGTCGCACTTAACGAATTGCAGGAAAAAAAGTTGCTGAGGGTGCTTAGGGATCACAAATCAGCAATTAGATGGACGATTACGGATATAAAAGGCATTAGCCCATCATTTTGCATGCACAAGATTCTGATGGAGGATGATGCAAGTCCATCGGTGGAGCATCAACGTCGCCTTAAACCAATCATGAAGGAAGTGGTCAAGAAGGAAATTCTGAAATTATTGGATGCTTAGGGTCATATATCCAATTTTGATAAGAAATGGGTAAGTCCGATTCATCAGTGCCTAAGAAAGGGGAATGCCGGTATTTCGAATGAGGATAATGAGTTAATTCCAACAAGGACAAAGCCGTGATAGGTTGGAGGGTATGCATCGATTATAGGAGATTGAATAAGGCAACCCGAAAGGATCATTTCCCGCTACCTTTTATCGATCAAATGTTAGACAGGTTAGCGGGACATGAGTTTTACTGTTTAATGGATGGATATTCGGGATATGATCAGATTACTATCGCTCCTGAGGATCAAGAAAAGATAACATTCACTTGCCCTTACGACACCTTTGCATTCAGGAGAATGTCATTCGGACTGTGCAATGCATCTGCAACTTTCCAGCGGTGTATGATGGCTATTTTTTCGGATATGGTGGAGAAGAACGTAGAAGTCTTCATGAACGATTTCTTGTTCTATGGGGATAATTTTGACACTTGCTTAGAGAATCTAGTCATGGTATTGTAGCGATGTAAGGATACAAACCTCATACTGAATTGGGAAAATGCCACTTCATGGTTGAAGAGGGCATAATTTTGGGACATAAGGTGTCGGCTCAAGGATTGGAGGTGGACAAGGCAAAGTTGGACATGATCGAGGAATTGACTCCACCGGGCTCAGTTAAGGGCATTAGAAGTTTTCTGGGGCATGCTGGGTTCTACAAGAGGTTCATAAAAGACTTCTCTAAGATTGCAAAACCTCTATGCAGTCTTTTAGAAAAGGATGCCACTTTCACCTTTACTGCGGAATGTAAGTCCGCGTTTGACCTTTTGAAGAAGAAATTAACTACAGCCCCCGTGATAGTAGCACCGAACTGGAAAAGGCCATTCTAACTTATGTGTGATACGAGCGACTATGCGGTTGGGGTTGTTTTGGGCCAAAGACGAGACAAGGTGTTTTATGCCATATACTATGCAAGCAAAACACTCACAGAGACTCAAATGAACTACACTACTACGGAAAAGGAATTGCTTGTAGTGGTATACGCGTTCGACAAATTTCGGGCATACTTGATCGGGACTAAGGTAATAGTCTACATGGACCATTCAGCGATTCGGTACTTAATAGCGAAAAAAGATGCTAAGCCACGCCTTATCCGATGGATTCTCCTACTTCAAGAGTTTGATTTAGAAATTAAAGATAGAGAGGGGACGGAGAATCAACTTGCCGATCATTTATCAAGGTTGGAAAATCCAGAGAAAAAGGATGAAGATAGATGCGTGATCAACGAGACATTCCCGGATGAGCAGTTATTTGGGTTGAATGCAGAATTTTCGTGGTATGCAGACTTAGCGAATTATGTGGTAAGCAAGATGCTTCCCCCGGATCTTACACGCCAACAGAAAAAGAAGTTTCTTCACGACTTCAAGTGGTACATGTGGGATGAGCCGTATCTGTTTAAACAATGCGCCGATAAGATGATTCGACGGTGTATCCCATACAGTGAAGTCCACAACATATTACAAGAATGCCACTCATCGGCATACGGTGGACATTACGGGAGTGAGTGCACCGCGGAAAAAGTTCTTCAATCTGGGTTTTATTGGCCTACAGTGTTCAAAGACGCCCACCAATATGTGAAAACATGTGATAGATGCCAAAGGGTGGGAAACATATCGAAACGAAATGAGATGCCCTTACAAACAATTCTTGAAGTGGAAATCTTTGATGTATGGGGCATCGATTTCATGGGACCATTCCCGTCGTCTTTCAGCAATTAGTATATTCTGCTCGCGGTGGATTACGTCTCGAAATGGGTTGAAGCTGCAGCGTTACCATCTAATGATGCCAAGGTGGTCCTCAAGTTTCTACAGAAAAACATTTTCACGAGGTTTGGCACACCAAGAGCAATAATTAGTGATGAAGGCAGTCACTTCTGCAATAAGTCGTTTACAGCTCTTTTGGCTAAGTATGGTGTAAACCACAAGGTGGCTATAGCGTATCACTCCCAAACTAATAGGAAGGCAGAGGTTTCGAACAGAGAAGTTAAGAAAATTCTGGAGAAAGTCGTAAATCCGAGTCGGAAAGATTGGTCACTTCGATTGGACGACGCATTATGGGTGTACCGGACTGCATACAAAATGCCAATCGGGATGTCACCTTATCAACTCTTGTACGGAAAGGCATGTCACTTACCGGTGGAGCTACAGAACAAGGCCTATTGGGCAATACAAAAATTGAATTTTGATCAAGCCGCGGTAGGAGAAAAGAGGTTACTTCAACTAAATGAGCTTGACGAATTCTGACTCCAAGCCTACGAGAATGCAAAGCTATAAAAAGAAAAGGTTAAAAGATGGCTCGACCAAAAAATTGTGCAACAAACATTCGAATCGGGCCAATCAGTCCTCTTGTTCAACTCACGGCTACGATTACTTCCAGGAAAGCTTAAGTCGAGATGGTCGAGACCATTTACTATAAAACGAGTATTTCTTCATGGCGCCGTTGAACTCTACAGTCGCAATCCGTTAGAAATGTTTAAGGTCAATGGTCAACGGATAAAGCCTTACTGGAGTGGCGAGTCGAACTGGGACGCCGACAACATTACCCTCGCCATATACACGAAAAAGCGAGAGTAGTCGTCGGTTGAACGACATAAAATCAAGTGCTAATTGGGAGGCAACCCAATTTTTCTTTATTTTTCATAGTTCATATTTAATTTGTTAGGATATAGTTTATGAAGCAGTAGTTAGGACTTGTCAATTATAAGTTTTGCTAAAAATCTCTGAAAAGTACTAAAAATCTCATTAAAACTCCAAGTCGTCAATAATCTAACATATTGCATGTTTTTGGTTTCACGAGAGGTCCAACGTGAGTCAGAGCAACAACGACTACGAAATGGAGGAAAATCAGAAAATTTGCATCTCCACAATTTTTGGCCAAAATATTTTAAGAGTGGGCATGCCCATGGCGAGCCTCTTTCTTTTAGCACCACCTCCCGCAAGGGGGTCCTAAATCCGGCAACACGCCTATTTTAAAACGCACGCCCCTTCCTTCTCTCCCTCATACATACACCTGGTGCTATCTTAGCTTTCATTCCTAAACCCACATCTGACATCAAACCCTCATTCCCCATTACTACCACTACCTAAATCCATAACACCCACATCCTACCCCATAAATTCCATCACTTTCACCATTTCCTCTCTCCCACATCCCTCCTATATAAACCATATCTCATACTTCCCATATTCAACACCATTAAATTTGAATTCTTTAAGAAATTGGGATACCCACACTTGAGAGTAGGTTGTTATAGTGTCAAGTTTTCATCTTTTCTCAACTCCATAGAACCAACCAAAGTTTGGGGGATCCGAACGAGCTGTGCACGCCAAGTGTTTGACAGATTGACTGAACCAAGTTTTCGGGAGAGGAAGTGGATACTAGCAAGAGTTCACTGCTGAAACTCAATGGCATCTCAACCAACACCCAAACGCCAACGGGGGGCGAGTTCAAGCGCCGCTCCACCGCCAACCACCTATGACCGCCGAAAATTTCTGAGTGTCGCCGCCGCCGACCGTTATGAGTATATACAATCTAAGGCACTTACGCTAGAGCGTGGTTTGGCCCCCGAGGGGAACGACGGGGAGATGATGTCCCAAATTCACAAAAAGGATTGGATCAAATTCACTGAACATCTGACACCCACCGTGGTTAATATTATCAAGGAATTCTATGCAAACGCCGAAGACAACGCTCCTTTCAAAGTGTTTGTGCGCGGTCGAATGGTTCCATTCAGTGACGATGCAATCAAAGCTTACTATCAGTTGTGGGTGCCACGCCATTGTCAGTATGTCCAAATGAGGGATTTTGACCCGTATTATGAGGAGGTTATTAAAAATTTGACAAAGTCGGACACATCTTGGACCAAAGGTAGGAAGGGAGGAACAGTGTTCAATAGCAAGGACTTAAGCTGGTATGGAAAGATATGGAACGCATTTTTATGTGCAAAATTGCTTCCGTCCAAACACACTTCGGACGTCACCAAAGAGAAGGTGTTATTGTTATACACCATTGTGCAAGATTTCATTATCGACGTCGGGGCCATCATCAGTTTCTCCATCCGCCGGTGCTTACGTGGAAATTTTTTGGGCGGTTTGCCACACCCTTCACTTATATGTGCGTTGTGCCACAACGCCGGGGTGCGTTATTCTGATGATGAGCCAACTCAACCGCCGCTTGTTTTGCTTGATTCAAAAATGATTGCGCGATATTCAGTGTGGGGGTGGAGGAGAGTCACATCCATGGGGTTTGGGTTTTATTTTTCCATCGGCGTCGGAAGACGAAGTCGATGCCGAAGATACCTCGGGGGATGAGGATGAAACAATGGGAGATCAAGGAACCGAGCAGGTTCCGCAGACTGAGGCATTTTCTAGTACTCAGTTCCTTGAGTTCCAAAATCAAATGAATGCGCATAATAGGGCAGCACGCCGGGAAATGCAGCGATTGGCGATGCGCCAAGATCACATGTTTGATGCCATGTATGCATCTTTCGCCTCATTCAACACAACGCTTCAAAGTTTCAACCCGGTGGCTCAATTTCCATATCAACAACCCGGTCCTTTACCTCGATTTCCTCCTAGTGATTCCGATGAGCACCAACCACCGCCCCAGACTTAGACGATTCTAGGGAAGTCCTATTGCACTTTATTGTTATCCAACGAGGTCATTGTCTTATTTAAGTTTGGGGGAGTAATTTGTTTAGTTGCATACATGCATTTTAACTTTTTGTTGTCATATCTAGTTTTGCATTATAGAATAGGTTTTTGCATAGTAGTTAGGATTTTGCATTGTTTTCATTTATCTAAAAATATATATATACATAAAATGTCCAACGGTGTTGCATTTTTCATGTTATTTTTGTGGGCCAATGATGAGATTGTGAACAAGTTAACCAATATAGTATGTATTATTAGAACTATGATATAATTTCTGTTATGAATCGATTCTTGGACTTGTTTGAAATTGTTATAAAAGGGGTAGCACTAATAACATCTTTGTTGACCGGTTAGTTCAAATTGATACATAAAAAGTTTCTAAAGGATAATGCTAGGGTGAACTAGAAAATGACAAGGATAGGCAGTGAAGGCTTAACTTAGGCACAAACCTAAGTTTGGGGGAATACATGTGGGATATAAAAAAAAAGCATGTTGAGTCTTGTGGTGGGTTGAGGAGAAACACTCCCCATAAACACAAGCGTGAGATGGAGCATAAAACGCACTCATCAACCATCTATCAAAAGAAAAAGAAAAGGGAAGTAATCACGGGAAAAGAGAAAAAAGCCCTCGTGTAAAAAAAAAAGAGAAGGAAGAAAAGAAAGTATAAGTATCCTGCATGTACCCTTGAATTTGGTTGAGTTTAATTTTAGTTGAATCATGCCTATCTTTTAGATTTTTGAGTTTGCACTGTATGATTCCTTCTAAGAAGTTGTTTATGTATTGAATTTGGGTCCTTATTAGTTATCTTAGATGTTGTTCACACACGCACGCTATACCAGTAATAGTTGTTCAAGAATTGAGAATTAATAAGTCAGTTTATGCGATGTTGTTGGATTTTTAGGCATTTAGATTGTTATTGCATTGCATATCATGTAGTTTGTTTTGTGCTCGAGGACTAGCACGATTTATGTTTGGGGGAATTTGATAAGTGGATTTTATATACACGAATCGCTATTCATTTCAAATTTAAATTCGTAGTTATCTTCGTGTTTTATGTTCGTTTTTACTTTTTTCATGTTATTTTATGTGTAGGGTGGTCATGGATGCAATTGGTGAGGATAAGCGGTCTTTTTGGAGCAAAAGTGGAAAAAAGTGGAAGTAAGAAAATCTTGAAGTCAGTAGCCTAGCTCACGTAAAGCGAAACTGTTTATGATGATGTACCTTTCGCCAGGCTGGGGTCCCGTTCTCTCTTGTTGTCATGTTTGGTTTTGACTTCTGTTAGAGCTCGGTTTGTGGGATTAGGATGATGCGTTTGGACTCTAATAAAAAAAGAATTCGGCCAGAAGAGAGGAGAGCTTGCTATTATGTAGAAAAAGAACAATCTTACAACACACAAAGGTAAGAATTCAAGAGTGATATCAAGGATTGAAGAGCTAACGTTGGAGGAGTAATTTTTAGAGATTATCACTACAGTTGTGAATCAAGGCTACGTGAAGGGGTTTTTTTTTTATTCTTCTTCTCTTTAGTCTTATTTGTAATTGGGATGATGTTTTCAACAAAGTATTCAGTTTTTAATTCATTCGTTATGAACTAATTTACTTATTAGACTTGTGATGGATCCTTGGGTGAAACAATGATTCTATTACTTTGATTTCCAATTTAATAAGATATTTTCAGTTTATCTATGTTAATTTGAGCGTAAATTTATGAATTGCCTGATCAACAGTTCTTTGTGGATTTGAAAGGAATCGAGAGAGGAGATTCAATCTGAGACTAGTTAATATAAAGCATGTGTCATGAATTTTGTCGATAGCAGATTTGTGATTATTGTTAAGGTAGAGATATGCTTGACATCGCATGTAATCGTATAGAGAGCTTAAACATAAACCTTCTTTGATTGCAGTTCACATAGAGATATAGCGAGTTGGTTAATTTAGGTGTTTAACGAATTTCTATCTTAATTGTGGATTGATGTTAATATGGTATTAGTGCATCGAGAGGTGGCTCTTACTACGTTCGTGTTCTTGATTAATAAACTGGAATATTGAATTGAGTTGGAATAAAGGTTGGAAAATCAGAGGGAAGCTCAGGGTGAAATCATAAGTCGAATTCTCCATTAATTGTTTGAAATTCTAGATTTCGTTATTAGTGATTGTTTTGTGATAGTTTATTTCTTTATTAATTTAGTTTTTATATATATATAATTTAAAACCATTGAATTGATTAGTTTAATAAAATTAGGGTTAATACAAAATTGATAATTGTGAAGTTAAGATTCTTGATATTTTGTCCTCGTGGGAACGATACTTTATTCACTACTATATTACTTGTTGACTACGTCCACTTGCGTGTTTTTTTAAGCGTATTGATTTTCAACAACAGTTATTTTTATGAATAAATAAAGTTTTAAATCCCTTATTTTTAGATGAATAAAGGGGTAGTATGAGTATGTAATCCTGAAGCTTGTTTAGTTCAGGAAAATGGATGGTAATAGTATGTAATCCTGAAGTTTTAAATGTACGTTCCAGCGAGTTCTCGAAATCAGTTGGAGGTGCAATTTTTAGAACTAAAACAAGGAACCTTGACGGTGCCAGAATATGCTACGAAGTTTAACGAGTTGGCAAGGTTTGCCACTTATCAAGTCAATACGGATGAGCGTAAGGCGGGAAGGTTCGAACAAGGATTGAAACCCTGGCTGTATAGCAAGGTTTCTATGTTCTAGTTAAATACATTTGTCGCTGTACTGGAAAAGGCAATTATCGCAGAAGGTGGAAGTGATGTCTTGACCAAGTACAATCAAGAACAGATGAAGAGGAAGAATTATAGTGAAAATAAGGCTGGTGGAAGTAATGTTGGAAGTAACAATCAGAAGAATAAATGGAACGAGAATTCGACTACGGGAGGACAGCAAGGAAGTCAGCAGAAGAAAAAGTTTGAAGCTTGTGCTACTTGTGGAAAGAACCATACTAGGGTATGTTTGAAGGGAAAGCGGGTGTGTTTCAACTATGGTCAGAGGGACACATTGCACCGAACTGTTGTAGCCCAAAGAAAGGAGCATGTTTTACTTGCGGTTCGAAGGATCACATGGCCCGTGATTGCCCTAAAAAGCAAGCGGGGAATGCAAGTGGAGGAAAGGGAAACAACAACGGTGGTGGCTCATTGACTATCACTTGACCAGCATAGTCAAGCAGACCTACTGCGAGAACTTTCAATATGACTGTGCAGGATGTTGTTCAGTCTAAGGATGTGGTGTAGGGTATCATTATGATTAATGGTATTAATGTTTATGTACTGTTTGATTCGGGTGCTATTTGTTCATTTATATCCGATGAATTTGCTCAAAACTTAGATTTGCCTCAGGAAGAATTATATTATCCTTTGAGCATAGAGATTGCAAATAGGGAAGTGATTCCTGTTAGATTCATATATAAGAATTGTTTAGTGGTTATAAAGGGTAAAGAGATGAGGGTAGACTTGATACCAATTAGACTTGGTGAGTTTGATGTTATCCTGGGAATGGATTGGTTATTCAATCACGGAGCAGTAATTTGCCAAAAAAAGTGTGTTAACCTTATGACTCCGTCAAAGGTTGTGTTCTATGGTAGCAAATCACCTCGACAAGCAAGTTGTCTGACGGTGATGCAAGCCAAGAAGTTGTTAAGACAATGATGTGTAGGATACTTAACCTACATAGTTGATACACAAAAGAAAAGTGCGAAGTTCCAGAAGATTTGCCAAGTCTTCCTCCAGATCGACAAATCGAGTTCGTGATTGATTTAGTACCAGGAACAGGCCCAATATCTAAGGCACCATACAGAATGGTCCTGGTAGAGATGAAAGAGTTGATGCTGCAATTGCAAGAATTACTCGACAAGAAGTATATCCAGCCAAGCGTATTTCCATGGGGAGCGCCAGTGTTATTTGTTAAGAAGAAGGATGGATCGATGCGGCTCTGTATTGACTATAGAGAATTGAATAGGGTCACGATTAAAAATAAATATCCGTTACCGAGAATCTACGATATGTTTGATCAACTTAAGAGTGTGAGGTATTTTTCAAAGATAGACTTGAGGAGTGGTTATCATCGGCTAAAGGTGAGGCCAGAAGATGTACCGAAGATGGCATTCAGAACTCGGTATGGTCTTTACGAGTTTTTGGTTATGTCATTTGGTTTAACCAATGCAGTTGCATCGTTCATGGATTTGATGAACAGGGTGTTTAAACCATTCTTAGATAAATTTGTGGTGGTGTTTATTGATGATATCCTGGTATATTGTAAGACCAAGGAGGAACATGTAGAACACTTAAGAGTGACGTTGGAGACATTGAGAAATAAGAAGTTGTATACAAAATTTTCAAAATATGAGTTTTGGTTGGAACGTGTACAGTTTCTCGGGCACGTTATTGATAAAGACAGAATTTTGGTAGATCCATCTAAGGTTGAAGCTGTAATAAACTGGGATCAGCCGAAGACACCATCAGAGATAAGGAGTTTCTTAGGATTGGCAGGAAACTATAGGCGCTTTATTCAAGATTTTTCCAATATCGCGACCCCGTTGACGAATTTAACCAGGAAGTAGTTAAGTTTGTTTGGACGGAGAAGTGTGAGGAATGTTTTCACGAATTAAAGAAGAGGTTGAGCTCAGCACCTGTGTTGTCATTGGTTGATGACACAGGGAATTTTGTGGTGTATAGTGACGCATCACATAAAGGACTAGGTTGTGTGCTTATGCAGAACGGCAGAGTTATTGCATATGCATCACATCAATTAAAAGATTACGAAAAAGTGTATCTGACTCATGACTTAGAATTGGCTGCGGTGGTGTTTACCCTGAAGATTTAAAGACATTATCTTTATGGAGAGAGGTGTGAGATATATAATGACCATAAAAGTCTGAAGTATATCTTTACAATAAAAGACTTGAATATGAGGCAAAGAAGATGGTTGGACCTGATCAAGGACTATGACTTTGAGATTTTCTATCATCCTGAAAAGGAGAATGTTATTGTTGATGCTTTAAGTAGAAAGGGACGGTAGAAGTTAATGATGCTGACAGCTCAGGAGAAGTTAGTGTCAGAAATGGCTAAGATGGAATTGGAAATTAAATATTCGGTAGAATCTAACGAAAGCTTGTTCTAGATAGGAAACGGTTCAACGTTGATAGATAAAGTGAAGAATGCACAACTTCAGGATGAAAACTGCGATAAGATAAAACAGAAAGTATCTGAAGGGGAGGAAAGCAAATTCAAAATCGATTCAAAAAGGTTACTTCGATTCGAAGGGAGAATTTGGGTTTCGCCAGTACCAGAAGTTAAAGAGGAAATTCTGAGTGAAGCTCACAACTCAAGATATTCGATTCACCCTGGAAGTACAAAAATGTACCAGGATCTTAGACATCATTTTTGGTGGCCGAATATGAAGAAGGATGTGGCTGAGTGTGTGGCAAAATGCTTGACGTGTCAAAAAGTTAAAGCTGAACACCAAAGGCCAAGAGGATTATTACAACCGTTGGAGATACCAGAATGGAAATTGGAGCATATCACAATAGATTTTGTAGTAGGTCTTCCAATGACTCAACGAGGTTATGACGTCATTTGGGTGATTGTTGATCGATTGACGAAGTCGAAACACTTCTTACCAATCAAGATTATATTTAACCTGGATCGATTGGCAAAACTATGTGTTAAAGAAATTGTTTCAAGGCACGGTGTACATGTGTCCATTGTATCAGATAGAGATCCACGTTTCACATCAAATTTCTGGAAACGATTACAAGAATGCTTGGGAACACAGCTAAGAATGAGCACAGCGTACCATCCTCAAACAGAAGGATAGAGTGAAGGAACCATCTAGACACTAGAGGACATACTCAGAGCATGTATTATAGATTTCAAGTGAAATTGGGATGATCAATTATCGTTGGCTGAATTTTCCTATAATAATAGTTATCACGCGAGTATTGGCATGCCGCCTTATAAAGCGTTGTACGGCAGGAAATGCAGAACTCCTTTATGCTGGGATGAGGTAGGTGAACGTCAACTATTGGGTCCAGAGTTGGTACAACAAACTATCGAAATCATCAAAGTCATTCAAGCAAGATTGATAGTTGCACAGGATAGACAGAAGAAATATGCCTATCAACGCCGACAAAATCGGGAATTCGATGTTGGTAGTTATGTGTTCTTGAAAGTATCTCCCTGGAAGGGGAAAATTCATTTTGGCAAGAAAGGGAAATTAAGCCCTAGGTTTATAGGATCTTTTGAAGCGCTTCGACGCGTGGGTGAAGTGGCATACGAGGTAGCTTTACCTTCGGAATTAATGCATATCCATAATATTTTCCATGTCTCGGTGTTGAGACCATATAAGCATGACTATAAACATGTAATAGAATATGAGCCCTTACAGTTTGAGAAAGACTTAACATATGAAGAAGTTCATGTTCAAGTTGTTGAAAGAAAAGAGTAAGTACTGAGGAATAAAGTGATACCTTCAGTTAAGGTAATCTGGAGGAACCACAATGCTGAGGAAGCTACGTGGAAACTTGAAAATGTTATGATGAAGAATTATCCTCAGTTGTTTGCTTGATTTTCTATAGCGATTCTGGGGACAGAATCTTGTTAAGGAGGGACGAATATAACAAATAAATTTTTCGAGTTGTGATTCTGGGGATAGAATCCTTTTAAGGAGAAAAGGATGTAACGATCGAGAAATTTGTATTTTAATTTAAATATTTATTGAATTAAATAAATATTTTAAATAATTTATTTATTGAGGGAAATAAATAATTGATGAATTGTAGTGAATTAATTTAGTAACTAAATTGATTAATGTTAATTAAATTGAATAATGTTAATTTTATCTGAAGGATTTAATTGAAGGCAATGATAAAATTAAATCAATTGCTTGATATTTAAGAAAATAAGTAAATTAAATAAAATAATTTTTTTGGTCTAATTTAATAATTTAAATTAGATATGTAATTATTTATTATTCATAAATATAATTATAATAAAAATTATTATAATTGCCATTATATGTTATTTAAATTAATTAAGCTAAAGTCATTTAAATGAACTAAAATCTAGTGTGACAAAAGTAACTATATAATATAATACTATTAAAATAATCTAGTATGAGGGAATTTTATGTAGCCAAACACATCCTTGTAGCTTTTGGCCTAACATAACTGATGAACGTGGGGAGTCTTCAGTTTATTTCTAAGCGTCTTTTATTTTTAAACCAAGTACAAAGAGGGTTTAGAGAGAAGAAGAAACACAGAGATTTTAGAGAAGTAGGAATCACAGTGGTTTTGAGAGAGAGTCACCATCTCTTGCTAGCATACAACTAGGGTTGAAGGTGTATTTTATTTCTAATACTATGTTTTTAGTTTCTATGATTATCTTTTGTAAATTGCTTATAACATGGGATTTATACATGTATGTATGTGGTTTATAATTTGTTAATCAACTTATGTGAGTGTTATTTGATGATTAAATACATGAAATTTGGGTTTGTAGGGAGAAAAGTAAATAACAGTGTTTATACATGAAAAATGGCTTAATAAAGTAGAAAATTTCATGTTTAATATGTATGAGAATCTGAAAATAGATGTTGGATTATGTTAGTACTGTAAGAAACGAAAGTGGTGTAGTTCGAATCATGTCAATTGATTAAGAAACGAATTCGTGGCGATCAATTTCGCTAATTATGTAAAAAATGAAGAAATTAGGAAATTGGAGGTTTTGATTCCTCGAATTTGTGTATATGTGATGTTTATGTAGTTAGAATGGTGTATGCCATGTGTAACTATGCTATTACAAAGTTTTAGTTGCTAGGTTTCATGAATTCTATAGAAATTTGGTTGAGATGGGTGACTGCCGAGTAATGTGAGTCATCATTGCGGTTTACATACACATACATGTGGATTGCCATTACTTCTATTGGCACTACTAGCGAAATGACATAGTTGTACCTTGGGACAAATAGCAATTTGCTGCGCCTCTCGAGCTGTGCATTGACTTCACGCCTATTTGCAGGTCATGTGTAATGGACTTATGTTAGCTAAGCAAGCATATTAATGATGTTAAGAGATAATAGAAACTACAATAACAGATTGTAAGGTGTTGTAATACAAAGTGTTAAAGATTTTGAAGTGATTGTTAATTGAGTTATATAATGAAACTAAAAGTGATGTTTTCAAAAGTTAGAGATGAACGATTAAGTTATGTTGGATTGTAATGAGATTTCAGAGACGTTAAAAGATGTTAACCAACATGGTTAGGTGCTGAATTAAGGTTAGAACCTAAATGATGGTTTAAACCCTAAAGCTAATATTCATACAACTAATTGTTGTTGCGATATCAATGATATATGTAGGGTGTAAGACCCCAAATTATTAATAAATGAAATTTATTTTCCTTTATTTATTATTTTGAAATAGTAAGGGTGGATTTGATTAATGTGGATAGTTATGGGTAAAATACGCAAATATTTCGAATAAGCAAGTGGTTATAAAATATTCATTTGGTCGTGGAATATTCGTGCATCGCTTGGGAATATTCGCATTTACACAAGCAGCTTTTTGTGGGTCCCATAACGGAAAGCGATTGGATGAAGAAAACGACAAATATAAGTTATTTATAAATAACGGCATAGTTGTTACCATTAATACCGTTGGAATACCCTATGGTTAAAACACACTAATACGCTGCTTGTTGAACAAGAAGACACGGTATTGCACCAATTATTGATTCTTACGTAAGAAGGCACTACTCAATAATTGTTACAAATTTACTATTCAAGATTTTATTTTATCGATTCAATAATTGTTGCATTGATATTTTATATTATCGTTGTTTCAATAAATTGTCATTACACACAGATTTTCCATTATCGAAGCAATAATTCATATTATCCTAATAATATTATTAGATAACATTATTGGCAATGTCTAGAAAGTTCTGCTTCAAGGAGAGGTTTGGTCATCTAATCACGCCAAAGAAGAGAAATTTTATCGAAAGCCCCTCTTTCTGAACTACCGGTTGCAAGATCTTCCGATTCTATTAATATTATTATTGATTTATATGATGGGGAAAATATTGATTTTATGTGAATATAGATGGAGAAAATTTTAAAATGACAATTGTTGAAAATTAATATTTTATCATTTTCCGATAAAATAATTCATTTAAATATATTAATTTAATAATATATTAACGGTGATATTTTTATAATGAATGTGGGATATATGAGTATATGAGGAGGAAGAGTATTTTTGTGGCATTAAATGTTTAACACATATTTTGTGTGTTGGTGGACACAATTATCGAATCAAATTTGATTATAAATTTGTAAAATCGTCTGCTTGTGGATTTCTACCAATTTCTATTTGGAATTTAGAAAAACTTTCTTCTGCAGAAGTTGTAGAGAATTGAATTTCCTATAAAAAATGCGAGATTCAATTTTCCTAACAAAAGGGCTATTTATTATGAATTATTGAAGTTTTGAGTTCAAATAATTGATTTTTGGGAGTTTTAATTAATTATTTTGAGAAAACGCGTTTTGGTGAGTTTGTGAACCTCATTTAACATGTGCTATGGCTGAAATTAGATTTCAAAGGTGGGCTAAGGAATTTTGTTTATAAATAATATTATTATATTCAATTTTCTACTTTGTGTTCTAAAGCATTTTCCTATAAATAGGGAGCTTAGGTTAGAATTGAAAATCATACCGTAAACCAAGTTTTCTCTATTTCTCTCGATATTTTTGAGCGTATTCTTGTGAGTATACTTTGAGTGTTGATATACTACTGCAAGTTCAAGTCATAGCCTATATCCTGTTTTCAACTAAAGTACTAATCTTTCGAGGTAAGAGATGTTATTTTCTTCTCAAATGATATTATTTCTTCAATATCATTATGTCAAATATTGGTTGAAACTTTTTATCAAATTTAGAACTTTTCCATGCTCAAGGTTACTATTCATGAGTTATTATTCATGAGTTACTATTCACGAGTTACTATTCACGAGTTACTATTCACGAGTTACTATTCACGAAGTACTATTCATGAAGCGTGAAGATGTTTTTTTTGGTCGATTCTATCTTTTGGTGTCTGAAAGTACTATTCACGATATACTAAGACTATTCACGTATACTAAGATTATTCACCAAAAAATAAAATTTCTTCTTTTTGTCCAAAATATCTATTCTGGATACTAGCTTTGATTGTATCCATGTTTTGATCATTCTCAATTTTACACCACTTTGATTATTTTTGAGGTATTTTTGGACATGGATAAAACAAAAAATACTAATCCTTAATCCTTAATCCTTGTCATTTTATTTCACCGGATTCGCTTTTTTAAAATATTTTTCATCATCCTCACCTTAAATGATGATATTATCAATATCTTTGGCCCAGAGTAGTGCAAAGATGAATGATTTCTTGATGAATATCTTTGGCCCATAGTGCAAAGATGAACAGTGTTAAAGATGAACATGACCGATCGATGAATATCTTTGGCCTTAGTGCAAAGATGAACAGTGTTTGAGATGAACATGACCGATCGATGAATATCTTTTGGCCCAGAAAAAGATGAATATTTGATTCAAGATATATATGGATTGATGTTACAGGATAAAATATCGACGATGAACTTTTAAATTCATATATAGAAGATAGTAGATTTCATTCTCTACGTAACTCTTCTATGAATTATTATTTCACGCTAATATTGATCCGAAACTTGTTGTCTATTGTATTCTATCGATTTTTTCCTCGTTGAAGACTAAAGATAATTTGTTGTACATTATCTTATTCATAATATTCTTTACCGGGCTAGTTGAGCTCACCCTTTTCCTTGTTGTTCCATTTTTCTTCTCGTGAGGCGAGAATGTAGCGAGTACTAGCTCTGGGGTATGGAATGAAGGTTCTAGAGATAGTTGTTTAGTAGTCCTCACCATTTTTGTAAAATAATGTATCAATAATTATGATGGGGATTTATTTATGCGTGGGATATTATCTAGATGACAATATCTCAGATTTAAACTCACAG
Source organism: Panax quinquefolius (assembly GCA_020205615.1). Lineage (NCBI taxonomy): Eukaryota > Viridiplantae > Streptophyta > Magnoliopsida > Apiales > Araliaceae > Panax > Panax quinquefolius. Next base: position 85,624,189 of record CM035160.1, on the reverse strand, counting down.
CTTATATGTTGTAATAATAAAGTTGTAGTTATTTCGCATCATGTATTCGGCGACTCGTAATGGGTTGGATGGAATGGACCTATTTTGGGGCGCCACGGTTGGTATCGTAGAGCTTAGGATATGATCTCTCGAGATCGGGAATAGAACTAGAGGGGAGAGACGAGTAAATCCTTCGCTAGTGTGTCCTACCTAAGCTTATTTGTTAGTTGGTCAAGATATAGGGATATTATGTGATATATTGATTTCCTTAATTAACCCTTGTTTTATGACAAGATTTGAGAATGTCGAATGAGAATATTAACAAAGGAGTAAATGAGACCGTGGAGATGCCTCAGATTTACCAACGAGGAGAACGTGCAACAGTCGGGCAATGTACCTCCCGTGAACAACACCAATCGAAAGCAGATGATGAACGAGGGATGTTTAGAAGCTTTTTGCAGCTCATACAAAATCGCATTTAGGAGACTCGTGTTCAAAATACAGGAGAAATGATAGCAATTCACGGGTTGTCACAAATGCAAGCAGCTTCAAAGAGTCGGGACCACCGTAATTCGGGAAAGCCGGATCCGATTAAGGCGAGACGGGTCAAACAAATTACCAAGATATTCGATGTCTTGGGATGCACGGAGGAACAGAAAAGTTCCATTCGCTACTTTTATGTTCCAGAACGAGGCATTCTTGGTGGGAATCAGAAGCGCACTCCATCCAAATGCACTCAACATGTCATGGGAGACATTTCAGAAATGGCTTCAATGACAAGTACTTCCTTGAAAGTATTCGCTATATGAAGGAAGTGGAGTTTATTAGAATGGAGCGAATAATACGACGGTGTCTCAAAGACGAGGCGAAGTTCATGAGTTATCCAGTTCAGACCTCATTTGGTGGAGAATGAGGAACGATGACGTGGATGTTTCGAGAGGTTTGAAACCCGGCATATACGCCAAGATCTCATTTCTCATAAATTTTCTCTCTATTCAGATGTTGTCAACAGGCTCAATTGTGTTAGAGCGAGATAACGAAAGTACGCTCAACCGAGGGACCATAACCAGATCATACCAAGATAGCGATCCATCGTAATAACGATAACCAAATGGAGAAATAAGAATACGGACAAAGGCGGCTACCACTCTGTGGTAATCGTGGCCATGAAAATAGAAGAAGCGAAGCCTGGGAGGAGATTTTAAAAGAGGAGATTCAACAACGACTATGTGAAGAGTTCAACGCCAGAGTAATCGGGTTCCAAGGGAGGAGAAAGACCACCGGTCAGATGTTACAAATGCGGAAAGAGGGATATATCACCAAAACCGCCCACAACAGCTTTAAGGTATGCTATAATTGTGGAAAAGAAGGACATATCGCCGAGATTAGACGATATCGAAACCCAACCCAAATGAATGGTGACTCAAAAGGATGTCCCGTAAAAGTCAAAGACAACGATTCTCGAAGAGCGTTTGTTGTGACCGTCAATAAAATGCGAGGAACCCAAACGGTTAGCACGGGTTAGTTAATTATAAATTCTTGCGAAGTTTATACCTTACTAGATACCCCGCTTCTACCCATTCTTTTATCTCTTTGCTTGTTCTCAACGCTTGAACTCGACTACGAGAAATTAGACTTTGACCTATTTATGGAGACTCAAGTTAGAGAAACTTTCATTACATCCGTTGTTTAGAAATCTTGCTTAATTCAGTTGGCACTATCACATTACCTCGTTAACCTTATTTCTATAGAGATATTTGCTTTTGATGTGATTTTAAGGTTAACTACTCATCATGCCAAATTGATTGCTTTTGTAAGGTTGTTAGTTTTCATATTCCTAAGCAACCTCGTTATTCAATTCAAGCAATCAAACCATTGTAGAAGTCAAACATTTTCATATCAAGCTATGAAGTCATTCATTTATTACGGATGTCAAGTTTTCTTAGTCCATGTTATGGATTTGAATAAAGACACGCCGATTTGAATAATATTCCCGTTGTTATTAATTTTTCCGACGTATTTCAAGAATTTATCGGTTTACTCCCAAAGACCGATATTAAATTTTGTATCGACTTTGAACCCAAAGACAAAAACTTATTTCTAAAATCTCATATCGAATGGCTCCTATTGAACTTCGTGAGTTAAAATTCAACTATAGAATTTGGTACCGAGCCTTTATCCGGTGACTTCCTTTGTGGAATGCACCGCCGCATTCTCCGTAGGGGACACCATATTCGCATGCGATAGTAAAAACCGATAGGTGTCATTGTAACGCATATCCAAGGTTGGGATATGAGTCACAGCTTGAGAACAACCTAAGTCGGTAATCGAAATACGTAGCTTTCAGGCTTAGTTTGTTATTATCGGAGATTCGTTGAAGGATATTCTCGAATCGCTATTCCATTAACGCAACCGACTCAGAGAGATACAAAATTCGAATGGAGCAAAGAATGTGGAAGAGCTTCAAGAACTCAAGAGGAGACTCATTTCAACACATGTTCACCATGCCATCCTCGAAAAAGCGAACGTGGTAGCCGACGTGTTGAGTAGAAGATCGTATACAAGTACGAGTAATGATATTGTCAAAGACTAATTTCAGATAATTTACAAATAATAGAGATGGAGATGAAAACTCTAGGTACCCACGTGATGATATACGAGTATAATCGACTTTTAATCGATAAAGTTAAAGTCGCTCAAGCTACACACCGAGTCGATTTAATTTGAAGAAGGAGGTGCAAGAAGTTGTTATTTCAAAAGCGAGAATCTCCAGAGGAGGTGAGGAAAGCTCAAACCTTCGATTTATTAATCCATTTAAAATTCTCGATCGAATAGGAACCGTGGCCTATAGACTCGCTTTTACCGCCAAGTATGACGCGTGTTCATAACGCTTTTCACGATCGAGGTTACGTAAATATGTGGACGAATTCAATCACGCTATTGAAGTTAGAACCGGACGAGATAGCCAAGACTTAACGTATGAAAAGGTACCACCAAGATTTTGGATAGGAAGGAACATGTCCTACGTACCGAAGGACATACCACAAGTTAAAGTTTTATGGAGAAACCATGCTATTGAGGAAATGACCTGGGAGTTGGAAACGAAAATGAAAGCGAGGTATTCTCATCTTTTCGAAACACCAAGTACGTACGTCAATTTCGAGGACGAAATTTCATAAGGAGGGGAGGTTGTAAGACCCCAAATTATTAATAAATGAAATTTATTTTCCTTTATTTATTATTTTGAAATAGTAAGGGTGGATTTGATTAATGTGGATAGTTATGGGTAAAATACGCAAATATTTCGAATAAGCAAGTGGTTATAAAATATTCATTTGGTCGTGGAATATTCGTGGATCGCTTCGGGAATATTCGCATTTACGACCGCCAAGCAGCTTTTGTGGGTCCCATAACTAAAAGCGATTGGATGAAGAAAACGACAAATATAAGTTGTTTATAAATAATCTACAGAAGTTGTTACCAAGTAATACCGTTGAATACCCTTGGTTAAAAAACACACTAATACGCCATTGTTGAACAAGAAGACATCACAGTATTGCACCAATTATTGATTCTTACGTAAGAAGGCACTACTCAATAATTGTTACAAAGAATTACTATTCAAGATTTTATTTTATCGATTCAATAATTGCGCGTTAATATTTTATATTATCGTTGTTTCAATAAATTGTCATTACACAAAGATTTTCCATTATCGAAGCAATAATTCATATTATCCTAATAATATTATTAGATAACATTATTGGCAATGTCTAGAAAGTTCTCGCTTCAAGGAGAGGTTTGGTCATCTAATCAAGGCCACCAAGAAGGAGAAATTTTTATCGAAAGCCCCTCTTTCCTCGGAACTACCGTCACAAGATCGTGATTCTGTAATATTATTATTGATTTATATGATGGGGAAAATATTGATTTTATGTGGATATAGATGGAGAAAATTTTTAAAATGACAATTGTTGAAAATTAATATTTTATCATTTTCCTCGATAAAATAATTCATTTAAATATATTATTTTAATAATATATTAACTATGATATTTTTATAATGAATGTGGGATATATGAGTATATGAGGAGGAAGAGTATTTTTGTGGCATTAAATGTTTAACACATATTTTGTGTGTTGGTGGACACAATTATTTACCTCAAATTTGATTATAAATTTTGTAAAATCGCCTGCTTGTGGATTTTACCAATTTCTGCTTGGAATTTGGAAAACTTTCTTCTGCAAAGTTGTAGAGAATTGAATTTCCTATAAAAATCGCGAGATTCAAATTTTCTGACAAAAGGGCTATTTATTATGAATTATTGAAGTTTCGGAGTTCCGAAATAATTGATTTTTGGGAGTTTTAATTAATTATTTTGAGAAAAACATTTTTGGTGAGTTTGTGAACCTCATTTAACATGTGCTATGGCTGAAATTAGATTTCAAAGGTGGGCTAAGGAATTTTGTTTATAAATAATATTATTATATTCAATTTTCTACTTTGGTGTTCTAAGCATTTTCCTATAAATAGGGAGCTTAGGTTAGAATTGAAAATCATACCAGAAACTGAAGTTTTCTCTCTATTTCTCTCTCGATATTTTGAGCGTATTCTTGTGAGTATACTTTGAGTGTTGATATACGGTGCAAGTTCAAGTCATAGCCTATATCCGGTGTTTCAACTAGAAGTACTGTCTTTCGAGGTAAGAGATGTTATTTTCTTCTCAAATGATATTATTTCATCAATATCATTATGCTGAAATATTGGTTGAAACTTTTTATCAAATTTGGAACTTTTCCATGTCGGGGTTACTATTCATGAGTTATTATTCACGAGTTACTATTCACGAGTTACTATTCACGAAGTTACTATTCACGAGTTACTATTCACGAGTACTATTCATGAAGCGTGAAGATGTTTTTTTTGGAAATTTCTATCTTTTGGTGTCTGAGTTACTATTCACGATACTAAGACTATTCACGATACTCGACATTATTCATACTTTAAAATTCAATAAAATTTCTTCTTTTTTTCATCCAAAATATCTATTCGGATACTAGCTTTGATTGTATCCATGTTTTGATCATTCTTGAATTTTACACCACTTTGATTATTTTTGAGGTATTGTTGGACATGGATAAAACAAAGTACTTAATCCTTAATCCTTAATCCTTGTCATTTTGTTTCACCGATTCGCTTTTTTAAAAATATTTTTCATCATCCTCGCCTTAAATGATGATATTATCAATATCTTTGGCCTCAGAAAAGCAAAGATGAATGATTTCTTGATGAATATCTTTGGCCCATAGTGCAAAGATGAACAGTGTTGAGATGAACACGACCGATCGATGAATATCTTTGCCTTTTAGTGCAAAGATGAACAGTGTTGAGATGAACATGACCGATCGATGAATATCTTTGGCCTCAGAGTGCAAAAAGATTAATATTTGATTCCGAGATATATATCGATTGATGTTACAGGATAAAATATCGACGATGAACTTTTAAATTCATACATAGAAGATAGTAGATTTCATTCTCTACGTAACTCTTCTATGAATTATTATTTCACGCTGCGAATATTGATCCGAAACTTGTTGTCTATCAGATTCTATCGATTTTTCCTCGTTGAAGACTAACGATAATTTGTTGTACATTATCTTAGTCATAATATTCTTTATCGGGCTAGTTGAGCTCACCCTTTTCCTTGTTGTTCCATTTTTCTTCTCGTGAGGCGAGAATGTAAGCGAGTACTAGTCGGGTATATGGAATGAAGGTTCTAGAGATAGTTGTTTAGTAGTCCTCACCATTTTGTAAAATAATGTATCAATAATTATGATGGGGATTTATTTATGCGTGTGGATATTGTCTAGATGACAATATCCGTATTTAAACTCACAGTTTATATGTTGTAATAATAAAGTTGTAGTTATTTCTGTACCATGTATTTGGCGACTCAGAATGGGTTGGATGGAATGGACCTATTTTGGGGGCGTCACATAGGGTAATTGGCGAATATTACATTTGTGTAGCTTAAATACAAGGCAAGTTTCTAAACCTTAACTCTTTACGTTGAGCAAGCTTTCTAACTTCATTCTTTTGTTAATTAATGCAAGTTTCTTATCCTAATCTTTTATTGAGCAAGTATTCCTAACCTATGCTACTAATTATTCAGCAAGGTTTACTTATTATTATCTCGAGCGAGTTTTACTTTTCTAAATCGTGATATTATTATTCAAAGCATATATTATTCTAATACATTGATTCAAATGAGATTGTTCTAACTCTTTTGAATATAGCACTTTGTATGTATTCCATGGTTATTCAAGTGTACATTGTTGTTATTCGGTCTTTGACTTTGATAACCTTGTTCAATTCTATATTCTTGTATTAAACCTTCAAGTAGTAAGTAAACTTTTATTGATTTCATTTATTTATAATGGAATAGTGTTCTAAAATTCTAGAAACACTGATAAGTTTTTTCCAAACTAAACTTTCTTTAGTACGAAAATTCTAAATTCAAACTGAGACGAACAACCCTAACATAGGGGATTTTGTACGTGTAACGTTTAGATGTTTGTGCACAATACATGGTACAAAGGGTTGATCCCCCTAAGTACGTTAAGAAGAGTCTGTATAGTCTAAATGACTGTTAAGGTTGAGGTAATAATACCTAAATACCGAAGACATAGTTCGTGGTCTTAAGACGCTCAGATATTAAATTTGAACTTGTTTTCTCTTTTTGGATTCGTAGAACAAGTTCATTATTGTTCAGCATTCGTTGTTCATTCTCATGTTGTTATTATTACTACTCTCTATATCAGTGAGAAATTGTTTGCTCACTATTGAAATTAACATTGCAGCTAAAGCTGAAAGAGTCGATGAGTTATCTACTAGCAAATGAAAGGGCAAGATGTCCAAGTGTTGAGGAGTTATTTAAAATTTATTTAAATGCATGATGTTATAAGACTTGTTTTTTTTATGATGTTTTTCGCAAACTTATTTAATAAATTAAGGTTAAATTATCTGGTATTGTTTATGAGATGATGGAACCCTTTAATGGGAGAGATTATTGTTTAAATTAATTAATGTTTTATCCTTTATTATGGGTAGTTAGATCTAATTATTTCGATAGTGAGCACCAAATCCTATGGGAATGAAGTACCTGGATTTGGGGGTGTGACAAGGAAGCTATCCATTTATGAAAGTATCTCCCTGGAAAGGGAAGATTCGTTTTGGGAAGAAGGGCCAGTTGAGCCCTTGGTTCATAGGACCGTTCGAGATTTTGAGGCCAGTCGGTAAAGTGGCGTATGAGGTAGCGTTACCTCCTAAACTTGAGCACATTCACAACGTGTTTCATGTGTCAGCATTGCGGCCGTATAAACTGGACTATAAGCACGTTATCTCCTATGAACCAATCCAAGTTGAGAAAGACTTATCGTACGAGGAAGTTCTTGTCCAATTACTAGATAGGAAGGAACTAAAGCTGAGGAATAAAATCATTCATTCTGTTAAAATTCTTTGGAGAAATCACGCAGTCGAAGAAGCTACGTGGGAACTAGAAGAGAAAATGAGAGCGAATTATCCATTTTTATTTGAGTAACCTTATTTTTACAATTCCAAGGACGGAATTTTTATATGGGGGGAGGGATGTAATGACCGTGAATTTTAAACTCCTTATTGAATTAAATATATGATTTATTTTTTAATGAGTTAGTTTTGTGAGTCTATTTAAACCTTATGTGGTTATGTGAATGTATGAAATGATTAAAGGGAGTCACTTATAGTTATTTAAATTGGTGGACTAACCATAAGAGTTTGGTATCAAAGAATTATTAGGATTCTTAATGATTAAATTTTCAATCAATTTGAATATAGTGGAAGGATTTGAACATATTGATTCATTTCAATTAGGGGTATATCACCACTATAGAAGTTAAACTATATCATATGGAACTTATGTAGTGATAGAAATTGGAAATGGCTTGAAGCTAAACCATTTTAGCATCTTTGCCGAGGACCCATCTGGATGAGCCCTCCCAACAAGACAAAATGGCGCGCAGCTTAAGTCCAATGTTTAGTCTGAGACAGTTAGTTTCTTCTGTGGAAATGAAATGGAACACTTTCTTGTATGTGTGACATTAATAAATCATATGGATAAAGGTACATTATGTTGATATAAAATATCAAGTAGTACAAGAAATCCAATGTGATCCTTAACACAGAAATAATTAAAATAGTTGTTTAATTTAGAAACGGGGAAAGGGATTAGATGCTTAAATAAATATTGATATTAAATAATGTTATTATGTGTTTATAAGAGTAGTAAAAAAATTATGGAGCCACCCGGTTAATAATACATAACTGTGCTATTTTATATGTGTGTATTTAATGAACAAGGATTATATGATGCGAGTACCTAAATAATCCCTAAATTTCCTAATATGGTAATAATTATACATTAAAATTTCATTTTGGGAATTATAGTATCCAAACCAAACTTATTGCTGAGATATTGCTCTTGTCCCAAATTGAGTGTCACAAAGTACATGAACAGTAGCCTACTTTCAAATTATGTAACTTCCGAATGGCTAAGCATAGGTAATGATTTTTGTGACTACCCGAAAATTTTGGTTTTCCATAATTTAAGTTTAAAGAATTAGTTATTAATAAAATGAATTTTTTATTAATAATATTATGTGCTATGTGTTTATTATTTGTTCTAGAACCTAGGATGATTATAAGTCAGGAGGATTCTGGCTAAGAGCTAGATTGAACGAGTAAGAATTTTCAAGACAAAAATAAAAATTTTCTGGGAACAAAAATATTTCCGGTGAAAAAGACGAAATAAGAACTATTCATATGTTTCTGTTCGGAGATTGAGTTTGAATTTCTGAGAAACGCGTAATGATAGAATTCTAAGAAGTAATGGAATATTCAATAATATTTCAGTTATGGAAAAAATAAAGTTTTCACTTGTGGACTTAAAACCTAAGGGTTAGAAAAAGTGAGTTCCGAGAATTTAATGATTTCGTATAATATTTACGATTATTATGCGTAAGAAATACGTGTGTAATACTAGTTATTATACGAGTATAGTATGAAGATTATTACGACGTATAACACAAATATCGTACGAACTATATACGAAGAGAATAAGAGAATGAGATGTGTAGAATACTATTAGTCTTAATGGCTAAGTAAAGTGCGTATACTTAATGGCTAAGTAAATGATAAGTTAAGTAATGGCTAAGTAAACTTAAGGGCTAATTAGACTTAATGGCTAAGTAAATGTGGAGGCTAAGTAAACTTAGTGCTTAAGACTTGAATAGTAAGGAGGTTTGGGGGGTGAAATGACTATTTTGCCCCTAGCTTTGAAAATCTATAAATAGGAAGCTTAATTCATTTATTTGGGATTTTGAAAATCCTACACCTTAGAGAGAGAGAGAGGGTTCGGATGAATAGAGAAGAAGGAAGAGAATGAGTGTGGATGATCGGATCGAAGGTGAGCGTGAAATAGAAAAGCTTGCAAATCGTCGGCTTTGTCTAGCGGAAGAAAAATAAAAAAGAGAGGTAACCTAAAACCTAGTCGAATTTAATTTCTCTTTAAGTCCTATATGCTAATAACATAACTTAATAAGAATAAGAAGTAAATGATGTTAGGAATGATTTCATATGGTTGAAATCGTAAGAAAGTGAAGAAATAAGAATTAGAAGTTTATTTTATAAATTTTTTAATGAAGTATAAGATTCGTAATGAATTAGAACGATCTGAGTGGATTATATGAATGAATATGTGAAATAAGTAAGGAATGATGTTCTATAACATCAAATTCCAAAAAAAGGTGAATTCGTAATCTAAAATATCGATTAAAATGAAGAACAAACGAAGAACACGCGAAGAACACAAAGAACGTTGTTGATGGACAAATTTAAAACCATCGTAGGATAATTGTTGCTGATGGACAAGTTTAAAACCATCGCGTATAAGTTAGATGCTTATTGCTTGGTTAGGAACGGTAGAAACGTTCATGAAGAACGGATTAAAACTTAGCTATAACGAAGTTATGGAGAAAATTTTGTTAAAGACGAACGAGAATTAGAAAGTTAGTAAATGAACTCGAAGGTGTAGGGTTTCATAAGAAAGTAAGAGAATGTAGAAAACGTCAGTCATGGACTCAAGAACGAGCGAGTTCCGAGTTCGGATGATCAAATTACGGACAAATGAACAAAAAATGTTAAAAGCGTAAAAAATTGAACAAAGGGTGAAGATCAAGCCAACCGAATGGCACGTTAACGAATTCAGAACGAAGTTCAGTCCAAGGGATATTGAAGTACGTAGGATAAGTAAAAGAATGGCTTTGGAACGACCTCGTTACGAGTTATAATAAAGAAGATACGAGATCGTAAAGTACGCGTCTCAAACTTGATTCAAGACTTAGAAAATTTTCTAGGTTTTGTGCTTGGCGCCATAGTGCCAGCTAATCCTTGGGAGGCGGCGCCGCAGCACGAGATCGAGCCATCAGCTACTAACGAGTGGCACCGCAGCGCGAGAAAGAAAGAGGGGCTTGGCGCCGTAGCGCCAAATCGGGGAAGAAGGTGACATAGGCTCGCGCCGCAGCGCGAGAAATAAAGAAGAGAGTGGCGCCGTAACACCGATGTACGGAAAAAGCCAGAGATGAGCTTTTAACTGCTCAGCTCTTGGGAGAAACGTAAGGGAAGATAAAGAACATAATTTTCAACTAATGTAACACTAAATCAAGTTATTTAAGCGGTATATTACGGAACAGTTATTCGGGGACCGTAGTTACGATAAACGAATGTGGAGAATTGCTATGGTTGTGATTCCTTAGACGTTGAGCAATGAGGGTAATGAATAACATTTCGATGTTATGTCATGATATTGAGAGATAAGTATAAAGCGTATAGACGTTGTGAACGCAACGCTGTTGCGATGAACAATTGGTCTTAGCATACAACGATCAGTATGGCTTCGACACTAAGAACAAGTAAAGAACATGGGGTTCATGTAATGGATAACGAAAGTATTAATAAGATATGAATTGTCAAGAAAGTCGTAATGAATTAACGGTAACAAGATTAATGAAATTGAATATGAGTTGATAACGAATGAATCCTGAGGTATGACATTTAGTTGCCAGAAAGCCGTATGGAATAAGAAATTAATTTAATGAACATTAAGTTTAATGGTTCGTATAAGTTACGATAAGTTTAGGTTGTGGTACAATCGTAACCTTTGATGGTTGATGTGACACCCCCAAATTTAAGTACTTGAAACCCAAAATCGGTGCTTCACAATACCATTTCTATGAGCAGAATAATACTAATAATAATAACAATAATATAAATATCAAACTTAATTTACATATATCAAAGTCTAATCACAGGTACGTGACCTTTAAACATTCATTATATCTTAGATAGTAAATATCATTGTCTTAATAAACTATAACTATTACTGTAAAACCCCAACTTTTTGAATAAAGATGAATTTTCTATAAATATTATTTCTAAATATTATGGAATGAAATTGATATAATGTTATAGTTGTGGGTAATATTTATAAATTTTGCATGGTATGCAAGTTGTTATATTATATTTGATTGGTCGGGGAATATTCGTTTTAGTAGAGAATATTCGCATAACCAACAAGAATCATTGGTGGATCCCACAATGTAATTATTATTTGATTAAGAAAATGACAAAAATATTTTTATGAAAATAATGATGAAGTTTTACCGCTATTACTTGCTTGAACTACTCTTAGTAAAAAAATACAAAGAATATCGTGGTTGTATAAGTAGCACACAAGATTGATTATTGATGCTTACGTGAGAAGTCATTCGCTTTTGTTGAATTATTGCTATAGTAATTGTTGCATAGTATCTCACGTTATTTGATTCAATTATTGTCGATATTTTTTATATTGTTAAAATCAATAATTGAGACGACAAAATTATTAATATTATTATTTGCAATATTAACGATGTCTCAGAAGTTCTCACAAGAGGAGGTTTGGTCACCTAATCAAGCCGCCAATAGGGAGAAATCCTTATTGGAAAGCCCCCTCTTTCCTGGGAACGACCTGGTCGATTAATATTGTGAATTGTAATAAAGATGATAAATGTTGTTAAAATTATTAATGTGATTTTTATGAAGTTTGCTTATTTTATGGATTCCTATTTACCCATTTTTCAAAATAATCGGTAGAAAATTATTTAAAGGTGGGGCCCATATGTGTTGGAAAAAATGATTTTTGAAATGGAAGAGTATACATATGAAAGTATATGTATGTATTGAGTATATGGTGGGAGAAAGTGATATGTGAAAGTGATAGGTGTGTGATGTGTGTGTGTGTGGAAAATGGTGCAAAAGTGGTAGTGTGAAAGTGATGTGTAAGAGTGTAGTGAAATTGATTTTTTTGGGTGGGTGGGGGATTGATGTTGGTTATGGGGGAGAAAAATTAAGTGGTGTTTATATAATATTGATATATATATATATATATATATATATTGAAAACTTGTGTTTATATATATGTTATATTTTAATTGTTGTTTAATGGTTGATTGAAGAAAATGTTCATCCGAATTTCTCAAAATTTCATCTGTGAGTTGAGCATTGATTGCATCAATAATTTTTCCTCAAGACAAAGCCCTTCCATTCTTCTATAAATGTAAGCTCATTCCTTTATTATTTCTTTAGAATTCACTAAAACTCTAGAGAGAAAATTATAGAGAAAAGAAGAAAAGATTTCGCTACTTAACTACTTTTATATTCATTTTTTTTTACGGTGAGGTGTGTTATTCTTTCTTATTCATGAAGAGAAATGTTGTTATTCCATTTCTTATTATTCTATTGAATAACTCAGTATACACCTGGCCTACCCTATACTTGGTGACATTCTTCTATTATTCCGCCTTTATTATTCTCGTTGAATATCCCGTCGTCTCGTATGCTTTTTTCCGGACCTAATTCCTTTCTTACTATTCTCGCTTGGAATATCCTCGTTCATGCGCTTTTACGCCGGACCGATTCCGCCTTTTATTATTATTCGGAATATCCTCGTCTAGGTTTATCTTCGAACCTGATTCCGTCTTTATTGTTCTGTTAGAATATTTTGTCTGTGCGTTTTACGCCGGATCTGGTTCCGTTAATTATTATTCTGTTGGAATAACCTGCTTGTGCGGTCTATCGCATGCCTGGTGATTTCTTTTGTTATTCAATTCCTTATTATACTCAGTTGGTTAAAGTTTTGACTTCTATACTCCATCAAATTAGTGGAATATTCTTGATATTTGCGCTTCATCCAGTATCTTTTCATGGAAATATTCATCTGAGCATTCTTGAATTTTACTCTACAAAGTAGTATCATGTTGACAATTTGGACGTTAATAATTTCTGGATAAAATAATTCTTGAACTTGTTTTATTGAATTCTTATATCATTGTCATCATCCTCAAGTTTATATTTTGTTGAAAGTCATCTGTGGCCTGTAGTGCATAGATGGACTTGGTATGATTATAAATAGGGATTATTCGATGTAATCATGACCGTAATGTTACAATTGATGTGGTAAAAGTTCTCATTGGCCCGTAGTGCATTGATGGACAGTTGTTGGCATGATCATGACCATTAATGAATACACAAATATTCTTGGCCCGTAGTGCATGGATAATTGTGGTCGTGATACTAAAGAATATCCTTGGCCGTAGTGCAGGGGTGATTCGATGATGTGGATTATTTATTGTCGAGTCCCAAATGATAAAAGTGATGAAAAATCTTTAAATCATAAAAGATAGTAGATTTTATTTTCTACTTGACTTTTTAATGGATTTCTTATTCCGCTACAGCTTAAATTTGACGCTCTATTATATTTTATCGCTTTAATATTGTTGGAGACTAATGATAATTTATTCTCGCATTATCTTAGTCATAATATTTCTTCTCGGGCTAGTTGAGCTCACCCTTTCTTTCACCGTTCTCTTCAGAAATGAGAATATAGCAAGGACGAGTCGGGGAACGGAGTGATGGTCTAGAGGATAGCATTAGTTGTCCTCACTATTCTGTGAAATAGTGTGATAATAATTGTAATGAAGACTCCTTTTGAGTTTGTATAATCTCTAGTAAAACAATATTTGTATTCAAACTCACGCTTTATGTTTCGTCAGATTGTACACCATAAATTGTATTTGTAAGTTGTATTTGAATTCGTACACTACGTATCCGGCGACCCCAAGATGGGTGATGTATACCTAATTTTGGGGCGCCACAGTTTGGTATCAAAGCTTAGGAGATGATCCCCGACTATGATGTGAGACTAGAACTAGGAGGGGAGAGACGGGAATTCTTTCGCTAGTATGACCTACCTAAGTTTATTTGGTATTTAATTGGTCTCACAAAAGTATATGGATAATATGTTATATGTTAATGAACCTTTGTTTTGTGGATCAGATCTCAAAAATGACATCCGAGAATGTTGAGAATAGCAATGGAGGATAAGAGACCGCTGAGTCTCCACATATAATTAATCGTGAGAATGTGCATCGTGAAGGCGATAATCCTCATGCAAACAAACAACACCGACTAAATGATGAATGATGGACTGCTCGTAGGCTTTATGCAATTCATACAACATCAAAGTAGAGCGACTCCTCATCGAAAATGTACGTGGAAACACTAGAAACTCTCGGACGGTCACCGCTAAACAGTTCAAGGAGCTGGGACCACCTGAGTTTATTGGAGAACCTAAACCACTTAAGACGGAAGCATGGATAAAGCAGATCACCAAGATATTTGATGTCTTGGGATGCTCCGAGGAGCAAAAGGTTCCCTTCGCCGCCTTCATGTTGCGTGAAGAGGCAGATTACTAGTGGGAATCTGTAAAACATATCCAGCCTGACGCACTCAAGATGTCTTGGGAGAAGTTCCAAGAGCTATTCAATGACAAATACTTTCCCGAGAGTATTCGTCACATGAAAAAAGTGGAGTTTATCAAATTGGAACAAAATAATATGACCGTGTCGCAATACAAGGCTAAATTTGCGGAGTTATCCCGATTTGCATCCCATTTGGTCGATAATGAGGAGCGAATGACATGAATGTTTTTAAGAGGTTTGAAACCGGAGATACGTCAATATCTTATTTCTCATAAACTGTGTTTGTACTCAGATGTTGTAAATAGGGCTCAGTTATTGGAGCGCGATAACGAGTCAATGTAACCAAGAGAAAGCAGCCGACATCATGAAAATACCAGTGGTATCAATCATCGAAACGGTGACAACAAACGTGGAGGGAATCAACATACCAGAAATGGTAACCACTTCGGTGGTAATCATGGCCAAGACAGTAAAAATGGACATTTCAAGAAAAGGATATTCAACAATGATGGAAAGACGTCTGCACCAACACCCATTGTCAAGGAAGGAGAACGACCACCTATCATATGCTTCAAATGAGGAGGGAGGGACACATTAATCCAAACTGCGCGATGCCACCCAAAGCCTATTATAATTGTGGAAGAGAAGGTCACCTAGCCCGATTTTGTCGTTCACCGAAGACAAGTTCAGCTAGGATAGAGGCACCAAAGGCCGTCCCAGAAAAGTCAAAGCCGGTGGTGCAAGGGAGAGCATTTGTTGTGACCTCCCAGAAAGCAAGGAACCCGAACGAGGTCATCACGGGTAAGCTTATCATAAACTCTAGCAAAGTCTATACCTTATTTGATACCGGTTCTACCCATTCTTTTATTTCTCCTACTTGCGCTCAACGATTAAATTTGACTCTGGAGAAATTAGACTTTGACTTATCTGTGGAAACTCCGCTTGGGAGAAACCTTCATTACATCCACTATTATAAGTCTTGTTTGGTTCAAGTTGGTACCCACACATTACTGTCGATCTTATTGCATTAAAAATACTTGCATTTGATGTAATTCTAGGGATTGATTGGTTAACTACTAATCATGCAAAGATTGATTATTTTCGTAAGGTTATTAGCTTTCATATTCTTAATCGACCTATTATGAGAATTCAAGCAACCAAACCATTAAAATCAATCACTGTCATCTCAAGCCATAAAGTTATTCGTTTATTGAAAAATGGATGTCAAGCTTTCTTAGCTCATGTCACGATCTAAACAAAATATGTCATTTTGAATAATATTTCTATTGTTATTGAATTTCCGACGATTCCCTCAAGAACTTCCCGCCTACCCCGTAGCGTGAAATTGAATTTTTATCGACCTTGAAACCCGTAAGACAAAACCCATTTCTAAAGCCCCATATCGAATGGCTCCTATTGAACTTCAGGAGTTAAAGACTCAACTGCAGGAATTGTTAAACATTGGCTTTATTCGTGTTAGTACTTCTCCTTGGGGTGCTCCTGTTCTATTCGTGAAGAACAAAGATGGGAGTATGCGACTTTGTATTGATTATCGGGAGTTGAATCATGTCACCATCAAAAATAGGTACCCATTGCCACGTATTGATGACCTGTTTGACCAGTTGCAAGGAGCCAAATTTTTTTCAAAAATTGATCTTCGTTCCGGATATCACCAATTGAAGATTAGAACGGATGACATTCCAAAGACGGCTTTTCGTAACTCCTAAGACGGCATTATGAATTCCTAGTCATGTCCTTTGATTGACTAATGCTCCTCGCCGCTTTCATGGATATGATGAACCGAGTATTCAAGGAATATTTGGATCACTTTGTGGTCGTCTTTATTGATGACATCCTTATTTATTCCAAAAGCCGTGAAGATCATGAGCAACACTTGAGGCTAATACTCCAAAAGCTTCATGAATATAAGCTTTATACCAAGTTGAAGACATGCGAGTTCTGGCTTGAGGAAGTAGCATTCCTTTGGCACATGGTATCAAGTCATGGAATATCTGTTGACCCAGCAAAGATTGAAGCTATTCAAAGTTGGGAGCAACCTAAATCAGTGACCAAAGTACGTAGCTTTCTCGGCTTAGCTGGTTATTATCGAAGATTCGTAGAAGGGTTTTCTCGAATCGCTACTCCACTAACTCAGCTGACTCGAAAAGATACAAAGTTCGGTTAGAGCGAGGAATGTGAGAAGAGTTTTCAAGAACTCAAGAGGAGACTCATTTCAGCACCTGTCCTGACAATACCATCTGGTTCGGAGGGATTTGTCATCTATAGTGATGCTTCGGGCAAAGGGTTAGGATGTGTTCTCATGCAACATGGGAAAGTCATAGCCTATGCCTCACGACAACTCTAAGAATATGAGAGGAATTATCCTACTCATGATCTAGACTTGGCAGCTATTATCTTCGCACTAAAGATTTGGAGGCATTACTTCTATGGGGAAAAAGTTGAGATCTTTACGGATCATAAAAGCCTCAAATATTTCTTCACTCAAAAGGAACTCAACATGCGACAACGACGTTGGCTTGAACTGTTGAAAGATTATGATCATACCATCCAATACCATCCTGGAAAAGCGAACGTGGTAGCTGGCGCATTGAGTAGAAGATCATATGCGAGTACGAGTGCAATATTGACAACACAAAAGCCCATTTTATGTGACTTGCAAAGGATGAAGATAGAGTTAAAGACTCCAGGGACCCATGTGATGATGGCAAATATACGAGTAGAACCGACTTTTAATGATAAAGTTAAAGTCGCTTTCAAGCTACGCACTGGAGCCGATGCGTGTATGAGGAAGAAAGTGCAAGAAGGTGCTATCGCCGAAGCAAGAATCGATGAAGAAGGAATACTTGAGTCAACTCCGCATTTCAGGTTCCTAATGACCCTGATTTAAAGTATAAAATCATGATGGAGGCACATAACACACCGTTTGCAATCCATCCTGGGAGTACCAAAATGTATCATGATCTTCGACATACATTTTGGTGGGGCAATATAAAGAGAGAGATAGTGCTGTTTATCTCAAGGTGTCTAATGTGTCAACGAGTCAAGGCGGAGCATCAAGTACAAAAATGTCCATTGCAACCACTTGAAATTCCAGAATGGAAGTGGGAGCACATTACCATGGATTGCGTTACCGGTCTTCTTATGGTTTCTCAAGGTATAGATGCGATTTGGGTCATTATTGATAGATTGACCAAGTCTGCTCATTTCTTATCGATACGAGAAAATTATACACTTGAACGTCTTGCTCGTATGTACATAAATGAGATTGTAAGACTGCATGGTATGCCAGTATCCATAGTTTCTAATCGAGACCCAAGATTCAATTCATGATTATGGGTTAGTTTGCAGAAAGCTATGGGCACAAATTTACAATTTAGCTCGGCATATCATCCTCAAACGGACGGACAATCGGAGAGGACTATTCAAACTCTTGAAGATCTATTAAGACTCTGTGTCCTTGATTTCAAGGGAAGTTGGGACAAATTCTTACCATTGGTGGAGTTTTCCTACAACAACAGTTATCAAGCAAGTATTGGCATGGCTCCATTCGAAGCGTTGTATGGAAGAAAATGTCGTTCTCCAATATGCTGGGATGAGGTGGATGAAGCAACGTTATTGGGTCCAGAGTTGGTACGTATGACTACGAAAAAGATTCAAACGATCCGGCAACGTATAAAAACCTCACAAGATCAACAAAAGAGTTATGATGATCTTCATCGAAAGGATGTGGAATTCTATATAGGAGATTATGTGTTGTTACGTGTTGCTCCATGGAAAGGAGTTACGAGATTTGGAAAGAGAGGAAAGCTCAATCCTCGATTCATCGGCCCATTTTTAATCCTTGATCGAGTCGGAATTGTGGCCTATAGACTCGCTTTACCGCCAAGTATGTCTCGTGTTCATAACGTTTTTCACATATCCATGTTACGTAAATATGTGGAAGACCCGAACCACATTATTGAGTTGGAACCAAATGAAATAGCGGAAGATTTGACATATGAAGAGGTTCCTATTCAAATCTTGGATAAGAAGGAACATATTCTACACACCAAGGTTATACCTCGATTCAATGTTTTGTGGAGAAACCACGATGTTGAGGAAATGACATGGGAGTTAGAATCTGAAATGAAATTAAGGTATCCTTACCTCTTCGACATACCGTGTATCGCATTCTAAATTTCGAGGGCTAAATTTCATAAGAAGGGAGATTGTAAAACCCCAACTTTTTGAATAAAGATGAATTTTCTATAAATATTATTTTTGAATATTATGGAGTGAAATTGATATAATGTTATAGTTGTGGGTAATATTTATAAATTTTGCATGGTATGCAAGTTGTTATATTATATTCGATTGGTCGGGGAATATTTGCTACAACGCATAACCACAATCATCGGTGGACCCCACAATGTAATTATTATCGGATTGAGAAAATGACAAAAATATTTTTATGAAAATAACGTACAAATTTTACCGCTGATATTGCTGAACTACTCTAGTAGTAAAAGTACAAAGAATATGCGTGGTTGCATAGTAGCACACCAGATTGATTATCGATGCTTACGTGAGAAGTCATTCAGCTTTTGTTCAATTATTGCTATAGTAATTGTTGACAAGTATCTCACGTTATTTGATTCAATTATTGTCGATATTTTTATATTGTTAAAATCAATAATTGAGACAACAAAATTATTAATATTATTATTTGCAATATTAACGATGTCTAGAAGTTCTCACAAGGAGAGGTTTGGTCACCTAATTACGCTACCAATAGGAGAAATCCTTATCGAAAGCCCCTCTTCCTCGAAACGACCGGTCGATTAATATTGTGAATTGTAATAAAGAGATGATAAATGTTGTTAAAATTATTAAGGTAATTTTTATGAAGTTTGCTTATTTTACGGATTCCTATTTACCCATTTTTCAAAATAATCGGTAGAAAATTATTTAAAGATGGGGCCCACATGTGGGGGCCACATGTGGGGCCCATATGTGTTGGAAAAATGATTTTTGAAATGGAAGAGTATACATATGGAAGTATATGTATGTATTGAGTATATGGTGGGAGAAAATGATATGTGAAAGTGATAGGTGTGTGATGTGTGTGTGAGTGGAAAACGGTGGAAAAGTGGTAGTGTGAAAGTGATGTGTAAGAGTGTAGTGAAATTGATTTTTTTGGGTGGGTGGGGGATTGACGTTGGTTATGGGGGAGAAAAATTAAGTGGTTTTTATATAATATTGATATATATATATATTGAAAACATGTGTTTATATATATGTTATATTTTAATTGTTGTTTAATGGATGATTGAAGAAAATTTTCATCCAAATTTCTCAAAATTTCATATGTGAGTTGAGCATTGATTGCATCAATAATTTTTCCTTGCACAGTGCCCTTCCATTCTCCTATTAATAGAAGCTCATTCCTTCATTATTTCTTATGAATTCACTAAAACTCTAGAGATAGAAAATTATAGAGAGAAAGAAGAAAAGATTTCTGCTACTTAACTACTCTTATATGCAGTTCTTTTACGATAAGGGGTGTTATTCTTTCTTATTCATGAAGAGAACTGTTGTTATTCCATTTCTTATTATTCTATTGAATAACTCAGATACGCCTCTTCAACCCTATACTTGGTGACATTCTTCTATTATTCCGCCTTTATTATTCTGTTGAATATCCCGTCTCATGCGCTTTTATGCCGCACTCGATTCCATCTTTTTACTATTATTATGTTGGACTTTTACGCCTCAACTCGATTCCGCCTTTTATTATTATCATCGCGTGGAATATCCTCGTTCTGCCTTTTATTTTTCTCGGAACTTCCTTCGCTCCGTTATTATTATCCTTCCGTTGGAATAACTCTTCTGCCTGCAACGCGGGCCTATCGCATGCCCGGTGATTTCTTTTGTTATTCCATTCCTTATTATACTCAAATGGTTAAAGTTTTGACTTCTATACTCCATGAAATTAGTGAAATATTCTTGATATTTGCGCTTCATCCAAAGATCTTTTCATGGAAATATTCTTTTGAGCATTCTTGAATTTTACTCTACAAAGCAAGATCATGTTGACAATTTGACATTAATAATTTCCGGATAAAATAATTCTTGAACTTGTTTTATTGAATTCTTATATCATTGTCATCATCCTCATGTTTATATATTTTGTTGAAAGTCATCTATGGTTGTAGTGCATAGATGGACTTAAGTATGATTATGACTGTGATTATTCTGGTGTAATCATGACCGTAATGTTACAAATGATGTGGTAAAAGTTCTCATTGGCCCGTAGTGCATCGATGGACAGCTTGTTGGCATGATCATGACCATTAATGAATACACAAATATTCTCGGCCCGTAGTGCATGGATAATTGTGGTCGTGATACTAAAGAATATCCTCGCCATAGTGCAGGGGGTGATTCGATGATGTGGATTATTTATTAAGTCGAGTCCCAAATGATAAAAGTGATGAAAAACCTTTTAAATCATAAAAGATAGTAGATTTTATTTTCTACTTGACTTTTTTAATGGATTGATTGTTCCGCCATGCTTAAATTTGATGTCTATTATATTTTATCGCTTTAACATTGTTGAGACTAATGATAATTTATTTTGCATTATCTTAGTCATAATATTTCTTCGGGCTAGTTGAGCTCACCCTTTTTTTTCACCGTTTCTTTAGGAAATGAGAATATAGTCGGGACGAGCCTGGGAACGGAGAGTGGTGGTCCAGAGGATAGCATTAGTAGTCCTCACTTCTCTGTGAAATAGTGTGATAATAATTATAATGAGAACTCCTTTTGAGTTTGTATAATCTCTATTAGACAATATTTGTATTCAAACTCACAATTTTATGTTTTGTCGTATTGTACACGACAGTTGTATTAGTAAGTTGTATTTGAATTCTGTACCATGTATCTGGCGACCCAAGATGGGTGATGTATACCTAATTTTGGGGGCGTCACAATTACACAGAATATCATAAAACTCATTCAAATAGTTTTTCTTTCCTCTTATTCTTGTCTGAACCTTCTAGTTGATCATACTTAGTTGTAAACATTTAAATTTAAAGCAAGAATGAACATTCAATTGCCCAGCAAATAATAACAACAATAGATATTAGCTAAACGAATTAAATGTTTTCTTTGAATGACACTTCTACAATGAATCAACAGTTATGAAGTAAGCTGAACCAATAATAACAACATATTAATTCTATATCAAATTTTTGAAACTACGTACTGACTATAACTGGAGATTAGTCAACAGACTATGAACATTTTTTTTCTATTTTCAAAAAGGTATACATCAATTCATCTGCAGACCGTCATAACTTACAAGCACGGAGGGTGATCAGCCCGTTATGTCCTGTATTGATCAATACTACATGCAAGAACGATATTATCGTTCATCTTATCCACTTAGGTGCACAAAAGTTTTCCCATGTTCGGGATGTTCATACTTTGTCGAGAATCCAAACCAAAACAATATGGTTGGATACAATAACGTTCTATCTTGTTCAACAATATTTTTAAGTTTATGTATAGCTGAATAGATTAGCTTAGACGAATTTTAATTCATCATATACATATTAGAAATAAATAAGTCTGTATCAACATGTGATTAAATACAATGATTATCCAAGTGGGGACACTTGCATAACCATATTTAGAAATTAACAAACAGAATAAATGTCTAGCACAATAATAAAAAAAATTTAAAATATTCGTACTCATGTCCATTGCATAAAGTAAATACGAAGGCAGGATACTTTTTGAGTCACCGCTACTATAACGCAATGACTTAGTTTTATCTTTTATACCGAAACCTATCATTAATAAGATCATTCGTTCGATTAGAATAATATATCATAACACATAGTACTGCTATTTTTAGTAAGCACATAACCTAATCACATTATCACATATGTTTAGCAGTCATTAGATCCTAAACAAACACGTATCTAGTCCAATTATCTAAGTTCGGATCAATTTCTGAAATATTTCGGTGTACCAACGACTTTATCGGGTAATTATCTAGTCTAAAACTCTATCTCTGTAGTTCAATATTCGTTTAGATAATTTAAATATCAGTCATATTATCTTTATTGCCTTATAATAATTTATTTCCTTTTTAAATGATTTTAAATCAATAAAATCATATTTAAATTATTTATTTAATATTGTTATTAAATAACTCTAATATCATTTAATATTAAATTATTAATGAAATTTACCTTTAAATATTGAAAGTTATATTTTAAACTCTTTATTTTCATTTTAAATGATCTTTCTAATATTAAAATTATTTTAAAACTATTTATTTAATACATTTATTAAATAACTTAATTATCATTAATGTTAATTTATTAATTAAATTCATCACAAAATATTAAATGTTATTAAAAATAACTTAAATAATTTTTAATACCATAATATAATTTTAATTGATTTTTTCGTGTATAAAAATCATTTTTAAATAATTTATTTAATATAACAATTAAATAAATTAAATACCTTTAATATCCCAAAAATATTAATTATTTATGAAATATATTCAAATTTATTAAAAACTAATTTTTAGGCTTTAAAATAATTTTTAGTAATTTATTATGTATTTTTAATAATTTAAAAATAATTTTCTCTAATTATTTAATAAAATAATAATTTTAAGAAATTAAGTGTCGCTAAAGGTCCCTATAGCGACGAAACTATCACTATAGGTGTTCTTGAGCCTGCCTAGATCTTCATAGTCAGTTTATAAGGTACCATGTTTGACCAGTTGTAATTCTTTGATCCTTAAGTTTTATGGGCTTCTAAAGTTTTAAGGATGTAGTATTCATGTAATACTACAACCACAAACTGATTTCATGGCCATAATAGATCACAACAAAGTTATATAATCTCTCAAAGTTGTTGTTAGAGGTTGTTCTTCATTTTTGGGTTACCTAGAAATGAAGAACATTTCATGCTCATACTTTTAGGTCCTTATAACTTGCATTGTGTACCTTGTTTGTGTGATATAATGATTCCAGGTTGTAGACAACATGTCAATGAACAAATATATTACATAACATCATCACAACAACAACACCATCTCAAGATTTGAGCCGGTCAAAGTACTGGGAAGAAAATTTCCTTTAAAGATTTCTGGGTTGCCCAGAATCTTCATCCGGTAGTATGGTCAACCCTACTTTGACCGTGATTAATTTCGTTTTTGTTTATGATTTTGGTGTTATAATAGCATGGATAGATAGTCCACATATCAGCCTACACAAATCAAACACTAACATGACCAAATACATTAAACACAGCAAGATCTAGGGCCTGCCAAACGTTGTCAGAAATTTCTGGCTTTTATAGGGATTTTCTGGGTTTTCCAGAAATCAACTTCGTGCTCGAACAGTCTACTTTGACCGTCTATTACTCTGATCCTATTGTCATTTAGTGATCTAAAAGAATAAGAATAGAGTCCATATAACATACAACAAGTGTGTTGCAACTACAGAATCACAACAACAAATATGTGTAAGATTTGTGGACATGAACTTTTTGTCAAGGCCATCTGGGTATGTTCTGGGTTACCCAAAAAGGCATGGTCAATGTCATTCAATGTGGTTTGACCACATATATCTAACAATATGTACACGATCTGGACTTGATTCAAGTTCCAGATCCAAGATCTCATAGCATACTACATATTCAAACCTTTAAACAACAAAAATAATTAAAAATCACTGAGAGCTGAGGTCTGACATTCATTGTTAGACAACAAAAATAAAATTTTCTAGATTTTTAAAAACTTCTAATCCGAGCCTCTAGATGTTATGGATCTAACATCTAGCAACTCGGATCATCAATATATACTACAAACAACATGCTTTAACATAAAAATCTAACATTTAACATAGCAACCAAGATCAGATTATAGTTTAGGGTTTAATACCTCTTGTAAGACCCCGAAATTTTTTTTTAAATAAAAAGGAATTTCCTTTATTTATTATTTTGAAATAGTAAGGGTTGATTTGATTAATGTGGATAGTTAAGGGTTAAATACGCAAATATTTCAAAATAAGCAAGTGGTTATAAAATATTCATTTTTGTCGTTTGGGAATATTCGTTTGGTCGTGGAATATTCAGACCATCGTCAGGGAATATTCGCATGCGACGGCATGCAACCGTGTAGTAGCTCCATAACTGAAAGCGATTGGATGAGGAAAACGACAAAGTTTGGGTGGTTATAAATAACTGCGTAGTTATTACTGAAGTAAGACCGCTTGGAATACCCGGTGGTTAAAATACGAATACTGCTGTGGTTGCACAAGAGTATTACCTGACCTGTATTACGAGTATTGTTGAATTATTGATTCATACGTAAGATGGCACTACTCAATAATTTTCACAAAGTGAATACTTGCTTCAATATTTTATTTTATTGATTCAATAATTGTTTGCGTTGATATTTTATATTATTGTTGTTCAATAATTGTCACTACACAAGATTTCCCATTATCGGATCAATAATTCATATTATTTGAATAATATTATTAGATAACATTATTGGCAATGTCTAGAAAGTTCTCGTCTAAGGAGAGGTTTGGTCACCTAATTGCGCGCCAAGAAGAGAGATCCTTATTGAAAGCCCCTCTTTCCTCGAACTACCGTCATTATAATTGTGGATTCGTAATATTATTTGTGAATAATTAATTATTGATTCATATGATAAAGAAATATTTATTTTATGTGGATATAAATGATGGATTTATTTATGTGGTTGTAAATGAAGAAATTAATGTTGAGGTGTTTTATCGGTTATTTTATCTGGATGGAGGTATTAAAATCAAATCGGTATTTTTACGATATATTGCGTGAGTTATAATTTTTAATCCGAATAGTTGGATCGTTGTAATTTTTGGATATGTTATACATACATAAGTTGAGTATATGTCCACAAATTTTGAACCGTTAAAAATGAACGAATGATTTGTTATGAATTTTAAGAGGTGTCTGATTCTTAATTAGGTTTATAATTGATTTTGGTGGAAAATTCTAGAATTGAGTGGGCCCCACTTGTGGTTGGTGAAAAAATGTGCTGAATTTTATTTCAAATGTGGTGGGTGGCAATAGTAGCGGTAAAGCCATCGTGTAGCAGTCAAGTCTGCCTTGATGCCAAATAACATTTTCCTATAAATAGAGGGCTAAGTTAGAATTGAAAATCACACCGTAAACAAAGTTTTCTCTTTCTCTCTATATTATTGAGCGTATTTTGTGAGTATTTAGATACTTTGAGAGTTCTTTCAAAGACAAGTTTCATTCAAAGATCACTTCCGACCTTTCCTTCCGAAGTACTGATTCTTTGAGGTAAGGGATATTTTTTTTTTTTCGTAATGATATTATTTCTTCAATATCATTATGTTGAAATGTTGATCTGAAGTTTTTATCAAATTTGGAACTTTTTCATGTCGGGGTTACTATTCATGAGTTACTATTCACGAGTTACTATTCATGAGTTACTATTCACGAGTTACTATTCACGAGTACTATTCATGAAGCGTGAAAATGTTTTTTGTGGAATTTCTATCTTTTGGTGTCCAGAGTTACAGTTGGTATCAGAGCTATAAGTAAAGAGCCCCGAGCCTCTCGCTGGTGACTTCCTGTTGATGGGGGATGCACCGCCGGACTCTCCGTAGGGGACGCCTTGCTCATGTGGGCAAAACCGATAGTATCAATGTGATTTGATTTGAGATGAATATTGATTGATGTTACAGGATAAAATATTGATGATGGATTTGTTAAATTCATAGATTATAGTAGATTTCATTCTCTACGTAACTCTTCTATGAATTATTATTTCACATCGAATATTGATCCAAAACTTGTTGTCTATTGTATTCTATCGATTTTTCCTCGTTGGAGACTAACGATAATTTGTTGTATATTATCTTAGTCATAATATTCTTTATCGGGCTAGTTGAGCTCACCCTTTTGTTGTTGTTCCATTTTTCTTCTCGTGAGGCGAGAATGTAGCGAGTACTAGTGGGTATGGAATGAAGGTTCTAGAGAGAGTGTTTAGTAGTCCTCACCATTTTTGTAAAATAATGTATCAATAAATGTGATGGAGATTTATTTGAGTATAGATATTGTCTAAAAGATAATATTTGTATTTAAACTCACAGCTTTCTTGTTGTAATAATAAAGTTGTAGTTGTTTCGTACCATGTATTTGGCGACTCGTAATGGGTGTGGTGTATACCTATTTTGGGGGCGCCACAATTGGTATCGTAGCTTAGGGATATGATCTCCATGCGAGATCGGGAATAAAACTAGGAGGGAGAGACGAGTAAATCCTTCGCTAGTGTGTCCTACCTAAGCTTATTTGTTGGTTGGTCATATTATAGGGTATTATGTGATTTGTTAATTTATTTAATTAACCCTTGTTTTATGATAGTTTTTTAGAATGGGTCACGAGAACGTTAACAATGGAGTGAATGAGATCGTGGAGACACCTCTAATCGCCAACCGTGATAATGTGATGTCGAAGCGAAGAAGGAATTAGAGATATCCATGTGGTGAGTGAAGAATTGATAGTTGCACCTTAGATAATTGCGGAGGTAACGGTGAGAGAGTGAGAAGAAGAAGAAGAAGAGGTACGAAGAGAGTTTATTAGAGGTATTTTATGATCAAAATATAGAATTGCAAAATCGTATTCATGAGTTAGAAGAGCAAAGCAAAGAATTGCAGCAAATGGGGAGCAAAAGGATGCAACGATTCAAGCTTGTGTTACCCGACACGTGATGCTTGAATGAAGCACTCTTTGACAGAGTATAAGATGATAAAGTCGGAATCGAAATGAAAGAAGAAATAACGAACGAGTGAGAATGAGTGATGCATGGGTAAAAAGCGCACGACGCGTTGATATTATGGAAAGAGATGTCCAATCTAAAAAGAGAAGATTTAACGATGACGGAAAGATCGTCGGCAAGAAGAACATCAAAGACCATCAACAAATTCTAGGGAAGAGAACGATCGCCGCCAGATGCTACGAGATGTGGAGAGGAGGGACATATAAGGTCAAACTGCTCAAAGCCTTCCAAGGTATGCTATAATTGTGGAAAAGAAGGACATATCGCCGAGATTATACGATATCGAAACCCAGATCCAACGTGAATGGTGACTCAAAAGGATGTCCCGTAAAAGTCAAAGTCAACGGTTCTTGGAAGAGCGTTTGTCGTGGCCTCCATTAAAATGCGAGGAACCCGAACGAAGTTAGCACGGGTT
The DNA here is from genome assembly GCA_020205615.1 of Panax quinquefolius. NCBI lineage: Eukaryota > Viridiplantae > Streptophyta > Magnoliopsida > Apiales > Araliaceae > Panax > Panax quinquefolius. The sequence goes on along the minus strand of CM035160.1, from coordinate 85,596,011 downwards.
AGTTAATTATAAATTCTTGCGAAGTTTATACCTTACTAGATACCCTTGTTCTACCCATTCTTTTATCTCTCTTGCTTGCGCTCAACGTTTGAACTTGACTACGGAGAAATTAGACTTTGACCTATTTATGGAGAATCCGTTAGGAGAAACTTTCATTACATCTCATTGTTTAGAAATCTTGTTTGATTCAGTTGGCACTATCACATTACCGTTAACCTTATTTCTATAGAGATATTTGCTTTTGATGTGATTTTAAGGTTAACTACTCATCATGCCAAATTGATTGCTTTTGTAAGGTTGTTAGTTTTCATATTCCTAAGCAACCTGTTATTCGAATTCAAGCAATCAAACCATTGTAATCAAACATTTTCATATCAAGCCATGAAGTCATTCGTTTATTACGGATGTCGAGTTTTCTTAATCCATGTTATGGATTTGAATAAAGACACGTCAGATTTGAATAATATTCCTGTTGTTATTGATTTTTCCTGATGTATTTCCTGAAGAATTTCTTTGCTTACTCCCAAAGCTCGATATTAAATTTTGTATCGACTTTGAACCCTAGACAAAACTCATTTCTAAAATCTCATATAGAATGGCTCCTATTGAACTTCAGGAGTTAAAAATTCAACTATAGAATTTGGTACCTGAGCCTTTATCTTGTGACTTCCTTTGTGGAATTCACCTAAGCTAGACTCTCTATAGGGGACGCCATATTCGATGCGATAGTAAATCGATAGGTGTCATTGTGACGTCTATCCAAGATTGGGATATGAGTCACGCTTTGAGAGCAACCTAAGTCAAGAATCAAAATACGTAGCTTTCTAGGCTTAGTTGGTTATTATCGAGAGATTCGTTGAAGGATATTCTCGAATCGCTATTCCATTATCGCAAATTGACTCGTAGAGAGATACAAAATTCGAATGGAGCAAGGAATGTGGGAAGAGCTTCAAGAACTTAAGAGGAGACTCATTTCAAAGACATGTTCGACCATGCCATCCTGAAAAGCGAACGTGGTAGGCGACGTGTTGAGTAGAAGATCGTGATATAAGCAAATGAAATACGATATTGTCAAAGACTAATTTCAGATAATTTATAATTAATAGAGATGGAGATGAAAACTCTAGGTACCCACGTGATGATATATACGAGTATAATCGACTTTAGTTAAAGTCGCTCAAGCCACCGAATCTTGAGTGATGCGTATGAAGAGGAAAGTACAAGAAGGAGCTATTCCTAAGCGAGAATTGATGAAGAAGGAATACTTGAGTCCACTCTAGACTTTGTGTTCCTAACGACTCTGATTTGAGGTACAAGATTATGATGGAGGCACACAATACACCATTTGCAATCCATCCTCGAAGTACTAAAATGTATCGTGATCTTCGACATACATTTTGGTGGAACAATATGAAGAGACAGATTGCAAAGTTTATCTCGATGTGTTTAACTTGCCAACGTGTAAAGGCGGAGCATCTAGTACCTAAGGGTCCGTTACAACCACTTGAGATTCCGAAATGGAAGTGGGAACACATTACCATGGATTTCGTTACGTCTTCCTACTACGGTTTCTCAAGGCATCAATGCTATTTGGGTTATTGTTGATAGATTAACCAAGTCCGCTCATTTCTTGCCGATACGGAGACTTATTCCTTGAACGCCTTGCTAGTATATACGTGAATGAGATTGTGAGGTTGCATGGCATGCCAGTATCCATAGTTTTAGATCGTGACCCAAGATTCACTTCATGATTTTGGGTTAGTTTGTAGAAAGCTATGGACACGAATTTACGATTCAGTTTGGCATACCATCCTCAAACGGATGGGCAATCGTAAAGGACTACTCAAACTCTTGAAGATATATTAAAACTCGTGTCCTAGATTTCAAAGGAAGTTGGGATAAGTACTTGCCATTGGTGGAATTCTCATACAACAATAGTTATTAAACAAATATAGGCATGGTTCCATTCGAAGCATTATATGGACAAAATGTCGTTCTCCAATATGTTGGGATGAGGTGGGTGAAGCAACATTGTTGGGACCCGAGTTAAATACGTATGACTAATGATTTGACAACGTATACAAAGCGGACAAGATCGACTAAAGAGTTATGCGAATCTTCATCGAAAGGATGTGGAATTTAATGTAGGGATCATGTATTGTTATGAGTTGCTCCATGGAATGGAGTTACAAGAATTGGGAAGAGAGGAAAGCTCAAATCCACGATTTATTGGTCCATTTCAAATTCTTGACCGAGTAGGAAATGTAGCCTATAGACTTGCGTTACCTCCAAGTATGTCTCGTGTTCATAATGTGTTTCATATATCTGCATTTCGCAAATATGTGAAAGACCCGAACCACGTTATTGAAGTTAGAACCGGACGAGATAGCCAAGACTTAACGATGAGGAGGTACTGTCAAGATCTTGGATAGAAAGGAGCATGTCCTACGCTACAAGAAAGGTCATACCACAAGTTAAAGTTTTGTGGAGGAATCATGCTATAGAGGAAATGACCGGGAATTGGAAACGAAATGAAAGCGAGGTATCCTCACCTTTTCAAACACACCGTGTACGTCGTCGCCAATTTCGAGGACGAAATTTCATAAGGAGGGGAGGTTGTAAGACCCCAAATTTTTTTTTAAATAAAAAGGAATTTCCTTTATTTATTATTTTGAAATAGTAAGGGTTGATTTGATTAATGTGGATAGTTAAGGGTTAAATACGCAAATATTTCAAAATAAGCAAGTGGTTATAAAATATTCATTTTTGTCGGGGAATATTCGTTTGGTCGTGGAATATTCGATCGCTGTGGAATATTCGTGCGACGACCAGTTGCAACCATGTGTGGGCCCCATAACTAAAAAGCGATTGGATGAGGAAAACGACAAAGTTTGGGTGGTTATAAATAACAGGCGTAGTTATTACCAATTAAGATCGTTGGAATACCCATTACCGGTTAAAATACGATGAATACGCGTGGTTGCCTGCACAAAGAAGATACTACCAGATTGCGCAGATTGTTGAATTATTGATTCATACATAAGATGGCACTACTCAATAATTTTCACGATGAGTTAATGCTCAATATTTTATTTTATTGATTCAATAATTGCTTGCGTTGATATTTTATATTATCGTTGTTCAATAATTGTCACTACAGTATATTTCCCATTATCGGATCAATAATTCATATTATTTGAATAATATTATTAGATAACATTATTGGCAATGTCTAGAAAGTTCTGCCTAAGGAGAGGTTTGGTCACCTAATTGCGCTCCAAAGAAGGAGAGATCCTTATTGAAAGCCCCCTTTCCTGAGAACTACCGGTTGTCATAATTGTGATTCTCAGAATATTATTTGTGAATAATTAATTATTGATTCATATGATAAAGAAATATTTATTTTATGTGGATATAAATGATGGATTTATTTATGTGGTTGTAAATGAAGAAATTAATGTTGAGGTGTTTTATCAAGATTTTATCTGGATGGAGGTATTAAAAATCAAATCAAGATTTTTTTTTACGATATATTATGTGAGTTATAATTTTTAATCCGACCGTTGGATCGTTGTAATTTTGGATATGTTATACATACATAAGTTGAGTATATGTCCACAAATTTTGAACCGTTAAAATGAACGAATGATTTGTTATGAATTTTAAGAGGTGTCTCGATTCTAAATTAGGTTTATAATTGATTTTGGTGGAAAATTCTAGAATTGAGTGGGCCCCACTTGTGGTTGGTGAAAAAAATGTGCTGAATTTTATTTCAAATGTGGTGGGTGGCAATAGTAGCGGTAAAAGCCATCGTGTAGCAGTCAATCAAGTCTGCTTTCCATGCTAACATTTTCCTATAAATAGAGGGCTAAGTTAGAATTGAAAATCACACCAGAAACAAAGTTTTCTCTCTTTCTCTCTCTATATTATTGAGCGTATTTTGTGAGTATTTAGATACTTTGAGAGTTGCTGTTCAGTACAAGTTTCATTCAGCATCACTTCCGACCTTTCCTTCCGAAGTACTGATTCTTTGAGGTAAGGGATATTTTTTTTTTTCGTAATGATATTATTTCTTCAATATCATTATGCTGAAATGTTGATCTGAAGTTTTTATCAAATTTGGAACTTTTTCATGTCGGGGTTACTATTCATGAGTTACTATTCACGAGTTACTATTCATGAGTTACTATTCACGAGTTACTATTCACGAGTACTATTCATGAAGCGTGAAAATGTTTTTTTTGTGGAATTTCTATCTTTTGGTGTCGGAGTTACTTATTCACGATATCTGGACTATTCACGATATCTGACACTATTCACGATATCTGGTACTATTCAATCGAAAAATAAAATTTCTTCTTTTCGTCCAAAATATCTATTCGGATACTAGCTACGATTGTATCCATGTTTTGATTATTCTTGAATTTTACACCACTATGATTATTTTTGAGGTATTGTTGGACATGGATAAAACAAAGTACTAAATCCTTAATCCTTAATCCTTGTCATTTTGTTTCAATCGGATTCGTTCTTTAAAAATATTTTTCATCATCCTCGGTCTTAAATGATGATATTATTGAATATCTTTGGCCTCAGTAGTGCAAAGATGAATGATTTCTGAAGAATATCTTTGGCCCAGAGTGCAAAGATGAGCGGTGTTTAAATGAACATGACCGATCGATGAATATCTTTGGCCTTTAGTGCAAAGATGAACAGTGTTGAGATGAACATGACCGATTGATGAATATCTTTGGCCCATGAGTGCAAAGATGAATATTTGATTTGAGATGAATATTGATTGATGTTACAGGATAAAATATTGATGATGGATTTGTTAAATTCATAGATTATAGTAGATTTCATTCTCTACGTAACTCTTCTATGAATTATTATTTCATTGCGAATATTGATCTCGAAACTTGTTGTCTATTGTATTCTATCGATTTTTCCTCGTTGGAGACTAACGATAATTTGTTGTATATTATCTTAGTCATAATATTCTTTACCGGGCTAGTTGAGCTCACCCTTTTTCTTGTTGTTCCATTTTTCTTCTCGGCGGCGAGAATGTAGCGAGTACTAGTCTGGGTATGGAATGAAGGTTCTAGAGAGAGTTGTTTAGTAGTCCTCACCATTTTTGTAAAATAATGTATCAATAAATGTGATGGGGATTTATTTGAGTATAGATATTGTCTAAAAGATAATATTTGTATTTAAACTCACAGTTTTACTGTTGTAATAATAAAGTTGTAGTTGTTTCTGTACCATGTATTTGGCGACTCAGAATGGGTGTGGTGTATACCTATTTTGGGGGCGTCACACCTCTCTTTACAAAATCTTGATTCTTAGCTTCTGATCAGATATAATTGACAGTGGGGCTTGTTTTGTGACTAATCTAGCAAGGGAATTTCAGAGGTTTTAGAGATAGAGAGAGAGTCTAGGACGAGGGTTGTGAGCAAATGAGCATGAATATGATTTTTTCTCTCTCTTGATCTATATGTAAAATTCATGTGCAATGTATTTGGATGATTAATGGCTGATGTGCTGGAGTTTATTAGCCCCTAGCTAGACTAGGTTGATGACTTGCCAAGATTTGGCAAGATTTGCTAGCAATTATTTCAAGAATGGGACAAAAAAGGTACTTTGGTCAATTGCATTTTAATTTTAATGGTATTCTTGTCCATGGTACTTGAATCTAGGGTTTAATCACTAGATTTTCAACCTTATGGTTTCCCAAATAATATCTAAGGTTTGAAAAATTAAGTTTACAGTTTAATAAAATTTTAATTAAAACACACTAATTAAAATTAGGATTTTTAATAGAAAATTAGGGTTTTAAATAATTAGGGTTCCTTAATATCATTATGGTTCCCAAATTAACAATTCCATTTACTAAAATAATAATTAGGGTTTCTAATTTTAGCAATTAGGGTTCCTAATCAGCAAATTATGGTTTTCAAATATTCATTAAGGTTTTCCCTAATTAACAAAAATTCTATAATATGCAACATAATTCATATAACACAATTACTACACAATCTTGAACTCATAATCGAGTTTAAAAAATAGGGTTTAACAAATTAATATAAGGGTTTTAACATTATACAATCGTAATTGAAAGCAATGATTATCAATACACACATACAAGATATATTTAGAATAATCGAAAAATAATATTCTATTTAATATAATATTATTATTCTCATTTATGGCTCAAAATCCAAAATTAGGGTTTGATTCCAAATCGATTTATCTTTCATATATAACATTATTAATTACCTTAAAATAATTAACTTAATAATCAACTAAAATTCATATAATAAAATAGGAATTGTAATAATTCCAATAATCATTTCATATATTATTTAAATAATATAAAAATCATATTTTATAGAAAATAAATAATAAAGACATTTCTACTATAAAATTAATTATTATAAGATTATACTTTATAATGATCAATAATTGTAAAATAAAATTATTTGAAATTTTTCATGTAATAAATAACTTTTATTTATCACATATATACATACACATTACTTGGCACATCTTCCCACCTTTAAAAAAAATTATGTGCAAAAATTCTTATTTATTTATATAAAAAATATCGGATTATTACATTCACCCTCCCTTATAAATATTTTGTCCCCGGAATCACCGTTTTAAAACTCATACTTACAAGGGTACATAGCCTACGCACTCATTGCAAATAGATCTCGATCATAATTGACCGAACAAATATTTAACTATTCATATAAAACTTGTCTATCTGATTAAACAAAAGTTTTATTTCTAAAAGAACTCAATTCCTCCTTTAAAATTTCTCTATAACATAATTTGCTATATATAGGAATAATCATATATATACGAAAACTAAAGTTATTCGAATAATACTTGGAGATCCATTCCCAGCTGCCACAGTATCCTGGACCATCATGTTGAAGACTCTCACGATTGCTTTTGTTGGTTTGTTGGTTGAAGTCGGTCATGTGATCGCCAGAGTCCCGCTGCCTTTTCCCGTGGTTACACTCCCTGCCTCAATTTTCCTTTTTGGACAATCCTTGACCTTATGCTCCAGAGACCCACATAGAAAACACCCATTCTTCATCCTTGGATTGGGGCAGTTGGGAGAAATATGGCCCTCATGCCCGCACTTGTAACATACAAACTTACCCTTCAGACACTCACCAAAGTGATTCTTCCCACAGTTCCCACACTGAACTACCTGCTTCTTCACACCTTCCTGTTTCACTTGGACATTTCCAAAATAATTCCCTTTTCTCTTTTCACCCCTATTCCCACTATTAGTTTCCACCTTTACAGCTCCTACAGCCTTACCATTGTTCATCTTCTCCTTGTTGTAGAGGCTCATGGCCTCACTCCCCTCCTCAGCTATGATAGCCTTTTCTATGAGTGCTGCAAAAGTATTGATCTGCAACACCGCCACCTTGTTGTAGAGCCAGGGTTTTAAGCCCAGCTCAAACCTCCTTCCCTTCCTAGCCTCCGTATCAACTTGATGCGGAGCGAACCTAGCCAACTCATTAAATTTTGTGGCATATTCCGCAACAGTCATATTATCATACTTTAACTACAAAAATTTCACCTCCATCCTAGCCTGCATGCTAGCTGAGAGATAGTTTTCGAAAAACAAAATCTTAAAGCTAGCCCAAGTTACCACACCTTCTCCTTCCCTTGCTTGATTTGCTTCCCAACAAAAGTTTGCCTCCCCTTTCATCATATAGGTGGCAAAAGAAGTCTTTTTCCCCTCATCTACCCTAGCAATTACGAACGCCTTTTCTATCTCGTTAACCCATTTCTAGGCTTCTATAGGGTCAATTATTCCCCTGAATTCTGGTGGTCCTACTGCCTTGAAGTCTTTAAAATTTGCCAAGCGATTGTCTGGTCGTTTCCCTGCGGCTGGTATTCCTTACTGCATAGCCTGAGATACCATGTTCGCAAAGTTTTGCATCGGGTCTTGCTGTTGTCCCTCAGCGTTGTTAACGGATTCTTCTACCCTTTGATTTCGTGTTCGACATCTTGGCGGCATTATTTGATTACATAAAATCATTAATTTAACATACATTCTAAACCTTATTGTATAAGTTTAACATGCAATATGAAGTTTTATACAAAACTTATTCCATTAATCAAATATAGATTCATATTCATTCAACTAAGTCATAGCACTTTACATAACATAACTGATATCCCTTTGTGACCACAGAAGTCGGGATTCGCTACAATAACTTGTACAAAAGTTTGAGAATATTACATTACACACACATACTTATTATGGAATACGCATAATCTAACATTACTTATACTACTAATTCACTACGCCTTTTCAGGATCTTGGACAACCTTTCGCCTGATGACCTTCTATCCCATAATTAAAACAGACACTTTGCTTCGGATTGTGACAATGAGGAGTGATAAGTCCCTCATGTCTGCAATTATAACATATATTTTTCCCTTGGTTCGTATCGGAATTTCCTAAGTCACGGTCTTTCATCTTTCTTTTCCCCTTCTTGTTCGGAGTTGCACCTGCTTTGTTGCTTTTAGCTCCTATCTGATCAATTTGGATTTTAAGTTTATCTTGTTCTTCCATAGTTTCTATTAACGCCCTTCGCAATAGGTTATTTAGCAGCTTTTCTATTTCCCTGCATCTTTTCTATTTCCCACAACTTTTCTAGAGAAGAAACATTGTTCTTCAGATTTTGCACCTCCATTGATCCTTGATCAGCTCCAACTTTAGTGTCTGAATCATTATCTGTTAGTTCTATTATTTCTGGATCTGGTACTACGTTTTCCAATACCTCCACCTCATCAAGGTTGCTTGCACTGTGAGCTTCTATTTCAACTATTGGCTTTAATATTGGCTCCTTCTTCATGATCTGAGGGTATCCTAATTCTTTTTCACCTGACATCTACACATAAATTATCCTGATTAGCATATAGTATATACACACAACAAATAATAATTTTATAAAAGTTATCTTTTATTTTGCTTAACGATGAATTTATTCAATTCATCTCCTTTTAAACTCTATACGAGTTATTTATATTTTCAACGTTTCCCTCTGTCCTAAAGGTTATAGCCTAAGGTATGTCCCACCTAAGGTTTCTAACCCTAAGCTTTGATACCAACTTGTGACGCCCCCAAATTCAGGTACTTGAAACCCAAACTCGGTACTTCACGATACCAATTCTATGAGCAGAATAATACTAATAATAATAACAATAATATAAATATCAAACTTAATTTACATATATCAAAGTCTAATCCCAGGTACGCGACCTTTAAACATTCATTACATCTTAGATAGTAAATATCATTGTCTTAATAAACTTTAACTATTACATAGAATATCATAAAACTCATTCGAACAGCTTTCCTTTCCTCTTATTCTTGCCTGAACCTTCTGGTTGATCATACTTAGCTGAAAACATTTAAATTTAAAGCGTGAACGAGCATTTAATTTCCCAGCAAGTAATAACAACAATAGATATTAGCTGAAAGAATTAAATGTTTTCTTTAAATGACACATCTACAACGAATCAACAGTTATAAAGTAAGCTGAACCAATAATAACAACATATCAATTCTATATCAAATTTTTGAAACTACGTACTGACTATAACTGGAGATTAGTCAACAGACTATGAACATTATTTTCTATTTTAAAAAGGTATATAAAAATTCATCTGCAGACCGTCATAACTTACAGGCACGGGGTGATCACCCCGTTATGCCATGTATTGATCAATACTACATTTAAGAACGATATTATCGTTCATCTTATCCACCTTAGGTGCACAAAAGTTTTCCCATGTTCGGGATGTTCATACTTTGTCAGGAATCCGAACCAAAACAATCTGGTTGGATACAATAACGTTCTATCATGTTCAACAATATTTTTAAGTTTATGTCTAGCTGAATAAATTAGCTTAGACGAATTTAAGTCATCTTATATATATATATATATATACTAGAAATAAATAAGTCTGTATCAACATGTGATTAAATACAATGATTATCCAAGTGGGGACACTTGCATAACCATATTTAGAAATTAACTAACAGAATAAATATCTGGCACAATAATAATAAAATTCTAAAATATTTTTACTCATATCTATTGCATAAAGTAAATGCAAAGGTAGGATACTTGCCTGAGATGCTGCTTCCGATAACGCAACTTAGTTTTATCTTTTTTACCGAAACTTATCATTAATAAGATCATTCGTTCGATTAGAATAATATATCATAACACATAGTACTACTATTTGTAGTCAGTACATAACCTAATCACATTGTCACATATGTTTAGCAGTCGTTGGATCCTAAACAAGCACGTATCTAGTTCAATTATCTAAGTCCGGATCAATTTCTGAAATATTTTGGTGTACCGACGACTTTATCGGGTAATTATCGAGTCTAAAACTCTATTCTGTAGTTTAATATTCGTCTAGATAATTTAAATATCACTCATATTATCTTTTTCAAATATTATAATAATTTTTAAATAATTATTATAATTTATTAGATTTTTTCAAACATCAAATCATTATTAAATGATTTCAATATTAAATAATTCCATTATCATTAATATTTAATTAATATTAAATTATTAATGAAACTATTACCAAAATATTAAAGTTATTTATAATAACTCCAAATATTTTTAAGACATTTTTATTACCCTTAAATGATTTTTAAAATAATTAAAATTATTTTTAAATAATTGTCATTAATATTTAAGTATTAATGTATTATTTATCAAAATATTAAAAGTCATTAATTATAACTTAAAATATTTTTAATTCATTTATTTCCTTTTTAAATGATTTTTAAATCAATAAAACCATTTTTAAATTATTTATTTAATATTGTTATTAAATAACTATAATATCATTTAATATTAAATTATTAATGAAATTTACCTTTAAATATTAAAAGTTATATTTTATAACTTAAAATATTTTTAAACTCTTTATTTTAATTTAAAATGATTTTTATAATATTAAAATCATTTTTAAACTAATTTATTTAATACATTTATTAAATAATTTAATTATCATTAATGTTAATTTATTAATGAAATTCATCACAAAATATTAAATGTTATTAAAAATAACTTAAATTATTTTTTATACCATAATATAATTTTAATTGATTTTTCGTGTACAAAAAATCATTTTAAATACTTTATTTAATATAACAATTTAATAAATTAAAAACCTTTAATATCCCAAAAATATTAATTATTTATGAAATATATTCAAATTTATTAAAAACTAATTTTTAGGCTTTAAAATAATTTTTAGTAATTTATTATGTATTTTTAATAATTTAAAACTAATTTTCTCTAATTAATTAATAAAATAATAATTTTTAGAAATTAAGTGTCGCTAAAGGGCCCTATAGCGACGAAACTGTGGCTATAGGTGTTCTTGAGCCTGCCCATATCTTCATAGTCAGTTTATAAGGTACCATGTTTGAGCAGTTGTAATTCTTTGATCCTTATGTTTTATGGGCTGCTAAAGTTTTTAGAATGTAGTATTCATGTCTACAACCACAAATTGATTTCATGGCCATAATAGATCACAACAAAGAGATATAATCTCTCAAAGTTGTTGTCAGAGGCTGTTCTTCATTTCTGGGTTACCCAGAAATGAATAACAGTTCATGCTCAAACTTTTAGGTCCTTATAACTCGCATTTTGTACCTTGGTTGTGTGATATAATGATTACAGGTTGTAGACAACATGTCAATTAACAAATATATTACATAACATCATCATAACAACAACACCATCTCAAGATTTGAGCCAGTCAAAGTACAGGGAAGAAAATTGCCTTTGAAGATTTATGGGTTGCCCAGAATCTTCATCCCGCAGTATTGTGACGCCCCCAAAATTGGTATACATCACCTATTCTGAGTCGCCAAATACATGGTACAAAATACAAATACAACCTTAAATATACAACATGAGCTGTGAGTTTTAATACAAATATTGTCTTCTGCATGTGATTCAAACTCAAAATAAGTCATCAATACATTTATTATCACACTATTTCATAGAATAGTGAGGACTACTAATGCTATCATCTGGACCGTCACTCCGTTCCCCGACTAGTCCACGCTACGTTCTCATTTCCTGAAGAGAACAATGAAAGCAAAAGGGTGAGCTCAACTTGTAATATCCTAGTTTTATTTTTATTTTATTTTTAATATTTTTTTATGTAATTTAAGAATTGTTAATAAACGAATTTATATGAAACTTTTGGGTGATTTCATTTATTAGAAGTATGTGTGTGGTACATATATGTGTTATTTCAAGACATGTGATGAGATGCATTTAAATGGTTGGTTTAGTTTTATTTAACTATTTAAATAAAATTAAGTTGGGAATTATTCTATTTTATTACGTGGGATGGTATTAAATCATGAGCTGGAGTTAGGAGCAGAATTTATAGATGCAGACTGTGTATTCGAGTCCGGAACGTCGAAATTAGTCAGGATAGACTGTAATCACGAAAAAGTGTCACAATTGACTTTTTGGTCAAAGTCAACCTATTGACTTTTTCGAGGAAAAAGTCAACTACGAATTTCAGAGATGAATTTGACTAAACGGGTAGTCCCTTGATGTCCGGAACGTCGACTTTAGTAGGAATCGATATATGGTTCGCAAAGTTTGGTTCCGAAGGGTAAAATAGTCAAATAGCTTATTAATTGATTATTAAAATAATATATGTATTTTTTTTATAATAGAAATCAGCTGAACTGATGGACCCATGAGACTATTAAATTGGGACAAGGGAGGGAGTTTATGTATATTACATAATAGCTAAGGTGGAAGTAATTTATTTTATTCCTTAAAATCAAAATTCTTTTTATTTTTCTAACCCCCACATTCATTTTCTCTAACTTCCACATTCGTCCTATTAATTAACTATATTATTGTAGTATTAAGTATTGTGAGTAACTAATAATCATTAGAGTTGGGGGTTATGGGAATCAAAAGACTCTAACAAAGCTATACATATATACAAACACACTTTTCTTTTAAAAAAATTCCACCAAGTGAGTAAACATGGAGAGAAATTGAGAGCCTAAAAGAGTTAGAACTAATTTTTGAGGATTACTGAGGATTTGACAAGCAAGGAGAAGGAGCATCATATTAAACCAAGAAGAAATTCATCAAAAGATAATTCATGAACCCATTTTATTTTTATAACAAAAATGAGAAGAAAATGCATATAAAATTGGTAAATGATTTGTTGTGGCTTTGTGTTGCCATGTTACTGTTGTTTGATGATTATAGATCATTAACAACAAAAGATATGGGTTAATCATGCATCAAATTCATAGAAAATCAAATATTTAAATACCTTGATGTATGAAGGTTATTGTGTCCAAGTATCATGGTCATATCATCTTTAGATTAGCGGGAATAAAATCGTAGAGTCAGTGAAAATCGTAGAGTAAACTTTGAAAATCGTAGAGTCAATGAAAATCGTAGAGTTAACTCTGAAAATCGTAGAGTCAGTGAAAATCGTAGAGTAAACTCTGAAAATCGTAGAGTTAACTCTGAAAATCGTAGAGTCAGTGAAAATCGTAGAGTAAACTCTGAAAATCGTAGAGTTAATGAAAATCATAGAGTTAACTCTGAAAGTTGTAGAGTCAATGAAAATCATAGAGTAAACTATGAAAATCATAGAGTCAGTGAAAATCGTAGAGTAAACTCTGAAAATCGTAGAGTAAACTCTGAAAATCATAGAGTGCAGATAGTAGAGTGAAAATCGTAGAGTCGACACTGAAAATTGTAGAGTCAGTGAAAATTGTAGAGTGTACCCTGAAAATCGTAGAGTGCATATAGTAGAGTGAAAATCATAGAGTGAACTCTGAAAATTATAGAGTAAAGTTTATATTACAACTACTATGCGTTGCTAATAGTTGATGTGTATGATTAAACAATAGTGTAGGGCACGTGAAGTGAAGATAGCTGTAAGCTGTTAATCTGTTATTGGTAAACAACGATCAAGGCATGTTTCTTACACTATTTTTCATTATGAATTTATTCAACTCTTATTCAGTTGATTGCAGCGAGGGTAAGTTTGGGCTTGTTATTAATTAATCATTCGTGCAAGCTCCTTTATTGTAAAGTTCTATAACTTCAATTGTGATGGGAAACGTTATTGATGATTATTCAGTTCCTATTGCAACTGCTATACTTTAAAGTTCGTATTCCCTTAATGAACTATATTTAAGCATGCTTTCTAGCTTTCGTCCCAGCTAGATGTTATTGATGCAAACATAGTATATTGTTTAAACAATTCAAATCCTTAATTTGAAGCTATTTGATGTTTACCAATCCAAATTGCTTTGGTGAAGTCCTGTATGAATACTAAGATGAACAACCCAGATAACGGGGTAACTGATGACGGGCATATAGTCCCATTTACGCTTATACGTTTAAACTTTATACTTGTGCACAATGTAGGGTACAATAGGCTGATCACCTGAAGTACTTGCAGAGACCGTTTACAATCTATTTGATTTTTAAACCGTTTGATGGTTTTTGATGAAACAAAGTAATGTTCCGGGTATCTATCACCCCTTAGTATGTTATTGAGAATTCTAGAACTCTTATCTTGATATTCCAGTTTATCTCTTGATATTTATTTCAACTATTGAGAAATATTCATACTAATGCTTCTACTTCTGATGTATGTTCTCAAACTACTTTATACACTTGCTAGGCAATTTGTGCTCATTCTTGCTTAAACTTTTCAGTTAAGGCTGATAACGCTGAGGGCTCGGGCAAGGACAAAGGAAAGTCTAAGATGAAATGATGGGAGTTATTTATGTAATAATTATATTTTCGCATATGATGTGATGTAGCGATAAACGCTAAGTTTAAGTTTCAGTTTATTAAAGGTTGTAAAGACTTGGGACTTTATTTTGAATAAGTATGTAATAGTTAATATTATTATTATTAGAGTTACTTAGATAGATGATGATGTATGTTATATCGTGAGCATCATGTCCTGTAATCGATGTTACACAGATTTGGGGGCGTCTCAGGTTGGTATCAAAGCAATAGGTTATAAACCTTAGGTGGGGAACCTTAGACTATAACCTTAGGGAAGTTAGTGGAGAAAATAAAGAGATGAACTCATGTAGAGTTCTAGGGGTTGTGTCAAATCTATTTTTCCTAAAAACAAAAACAACTATTTTCAAATACTAACCGAGTGATTTTTTTTCTTGTTTGAAGGATGTCAGGAGAAGAGGAGGTTAGAGATATCCACGTTGTGAGTGAGCAGTTGGTGACAGCTGTACCTGGGCCTATAGCTAAGGCAATAGCTGACTCAGACCCAGAGGAGTATCCTGAAGAGGAAGAGGAGCCCGAGGAGGACTCGGAAGAAGCACCTGGGGATACTTTATTAGATGAGTTGATGGATAGGATTACAGAGTTGGACGACAAGGTCCATGAGTTGAAGGAGCTGTATCAGGGGGAGCAGCAAACTGCAGCATTGCTTGAGGCATTGGTGTACCACCTGATAATTAGGAACGGGGATCTGGCTGACAATTTGCGGGCATCAGACCAGAAGGCGGATAGGCTGGAGGACGAGAAAGAAGCTATTAGGACCCACTTGGGGCATACCATTAATAGGTTAGAGTTGAGGATTCAGAGTTTTCAAACTGACAAGCAGATTATTACCACATTCTGGGGAGAAGAGAGGAGAGACCGTGTTCGGGCTGAGAAACTAACTAGCGAGTTAGAAGGAGAGGTGAGAGATAAGAAGGTTAAGATAGACAAGATGAAGTACGCATTTAAGTCAGCATATGGAAGGTTTCAACATAGGGTGAATCATTTTCCAAGTGAGGAGCACCGGTCTAGACGTGTTATAAGCCGAGGGCTTGTACTGGAGATAGCGGATGAGGAGCATGAGGACGCCATTAGGCGAGGCTTTTAGTTTATTATGATGAACTTTTACTATTGGCGTATAGAACACTTATCTTTGAATAATAAGCTTGGTTTCAGTTTTTACCAAGTATGTTGGTTTAAAGTGATGTAAATGGCTTAATGTTATAAGACGATTAAATACCTTGGGTGTTATGTTTATAAATAAATATATTTTTATTTAATTATGTGATGTGATGATTAAGTTTCTTCTTATGATTGATATATTATGTAGAGTAAGTGATAAGATAATAACATTAAGTTCATTTTAAATAGATAGATGGCTAGAGGAAGACGTCAAAAACACCCGAGGGTCAAAGCGGTAATTTGGGGATCCACCAATCCTATGCACAACGCTTTGTAGACATGTTAGTGGGGGCACTTCAGAATCGAACCCCGAATGCCAATAACCCTCCAGTGGCCCAGGTGGCACACTTCAAAGACTTCAAGAGCGCAGGACCCCCTGAGTTCAAAGGAACCACTGAACCAATCGAAACTTAAACTCGGGTCAAGGGAATCGAAAAGGCGTTCGTTATCGCCCGAGTAGGTGATGATCAGGAAACAATCTTCGCCACTTACATGCTGAAGGGTGAAGCTAACTTCTGGTGGGAGGCAAACAAGACCGGGGCTGGAGAAGGCGTGATACCTTGGGAAGGGTTTAAGAGAATCTTTTTCGAGAACTATTTTCCGGTTAGTATGCAGAGTCGCATGGAGATGCGATTCCTAGAGCTGAAGCAAGAAGACATGACGGTACCTCAATATGCCACAAAATTCAACGAGCTGGCGAGGTTTGCGCCTCACCAGGTCGACACTGAGGAGAGAAAAACGAGGAGGTTTAAGCAGGGTCTTAAACAATGGCTATATAGCAGACTCTCGGTGTTACAGACGAAAAGCTTCGCAACTCTCCTGGAGAAAGCTATAATCGTTGAGGGCGGAAGTGAGGCCCTGATGAAATTTAATATGGAAAAAAAGAAGAAGAATGAAGGAAGGAATCGCAGGGAAGGTAGCAGCAGCAGTGGTGCAAACAAGAGGAAGTGGAACAATAACAACAGTAGCAGCAACAATTTCAAATCAAGAAACTCTGGGGGAAAACCAGGGGAAACAAAGAAGAGAACAGAGGCATGCAAGGAGTGTGGGAGGAATCACTCAGGGGCATGTCTAAAAGGAAAGAATGTCTATTTCAACTGCGGGCAGGAGGGGCACATCTCTCCCAATTGCTTTGCACCTAAGAGAAATGGATGCTTCAACTGTGGAGCATTGGATCATCAGGCAAGGAATTTCCCAAAGAAGAACACAGCAGGAGGAAATGGAGGAAGGGGACCAAGCGGTGGGAATCTCGTGATTAATGGACCACCAACTCAGAATCGACCAACAGCAAGGACTTTCAACATGATGGTTCAGGATGTGGTCGCATCCAAAGACGTGGTTTTAGGTATCATTCCGATCAATGATATATCTGCTTATATATTATTTGATTCGGGTGCTACTTGTTCCTTCGTATCGCATGAATTCTCCGAACGATTAAATTTACCCCAGGAAGAATTAAAATATCCTATGAACATAGAAGTTGCTAATAACGAAATGATTCCCGTTAGCCATGTCTATAGAAATTGTGTTGTAAACATCAGGGGATATAAGTTACCCGTGGATTTAATTCCAATTCAATTAGGAGAATTTGATGTAATTCTAAGAATGGATTGGTTATTTAACCATGGAGCGATGATAGATTGCCAAAAGAAGTGAATAAACCTTAGGACTCCAGATCAGTCTAAGGTAGCATTCTATGGAAGTAGGTCGCCGAGACACTCAAGTTGTCTGACGATGATGCAAGCAAGGAAGTTACTAAGAAAGAGATGTGTAGGATATTTGGCCCATATCGTCGATACGCAGAAAGCAGGGATAAAGATGGGACATATACCAGCAGTGAACGAATTTCCGGATGTATTTTCGGAGGAATTGCCAGGACTTCCGCCGGATCGGAAGGTCGAATTCATTATAGATTTAGTACCGGGGACGGCACCGATTTTGAAAGCCCCTTATAGAATGGCACCGACAGAAATGAAGGAGCTGATGGTACAGTTACAAGAGTTATTGGATATGAAGTACATTCAACCGAGTGTGTCTCCTTGGGGAGTACTAGTTTTATTTGTGAAAAAGAAGGATGGATCGATGAGACTATGTATCGACTATCGAGAGTTGAACAAGGTGACGATTAAGAACAAGTATCCGTTACCTAGGATAGATGATCTGTTCGATCAATTGAATGGAGCAAAATATTTTTCCAAGATCGACTTGAGGACGGGATATCACCAGTTAAAGGTAAGGAAGGAGGATGTACCTAAGACAGCGTTAGGGACACGTTCACGGTCACTACGAGTTCCTGGTGATGTCGTTTCGGGTTAACAAATGCGCCAAAGACATTTATGGACATGATGAATCGGGTATTCAAGCAATACTTAGATAAATTCGTAGTTGTGTTCATAGATGATATCTTAATCAATTCTAAGACTCAGGAAGATCATGTTGAACATTTAAGGTTAGTGTTGGAGGCGTTGAGGAAGGATAAGTTATACGCAAAATTCTCGAAGTGTAAATTCTGGTTGGAGAAAGTTCAATTTCTGGGTCACGTGATCGACAAGGACGGAATTTCTGTGGATCCAGCAAAGGTGGAAGTGGTTCAGAATTGGGAACAACCAAAGTCACCGACGGAAGTAAGAAGTTTCTTAGGACTGGCAGGCTATTACAGACGGTTTATCCAAGATTTTTCAAAGATAGCGGGAACATTGACGAATTTAACGAAGAAGTCGGTAAAATTTGTCTGGACAGAGAAATGTGAAGAGAGTTTTAAGGAACTCAAGAAAAGACTGAGTGAAGCACCAGTGTTGTCCTTACCTAGCGATACAGGTGACTTCGTTATTTTCAGTGTTGCGTCACACAAAGAACTTGGCTGTGTGCTTATGCAACATGGTAAAGTTATTGCGTATGCATCGCGTCAATTGAAGGATTACGAGAAGGGATATCCTACCCATGATCTAGAATTGGCGACAGTAGTATTTTCCTTAAAGATATGGAGGCACTATTTATATGGTGTAAGGTGTGAAATATACACGGACCATAAAAGTCTGAAGTATATTTTCACGCAGAAGGAGTTGAATATGGGACAAAGAAGATGGTTGGAACTTATAAAGGATTAAGATTGCGATATCTTGTATCATCCGGGGAAAGCGAACGTGGTAGCAGATGTGCTAAGCAGAAATGGCAGTGGTAGGTTGGCAATGCTAACAGCTCAAGAGGAGTTAATTAAGGAGATGGCTAGATTGGAACTCGAGATAAAAAGCCCAAGAGAGCCAAAGGGGAAATTGTTCGCAATGGAGGCTCATCCGACTCTATTGGACAAAATTAAGGAAGTACAAGGCAGCGATGAGGAATGTGTGAAGGTGAGGACAAGAATTTCAGATGTAGAAGAGCTTAAATTCAGTATGGGGGTGATGGACTATTAGGATTTAAGAAGAGAATTTGGGTGCCAATGATTATGCAGATTAAAGGAAGAAATCTTGCGAGAAGCTCATAGCTCAAGTTACTCAATTCACCCGGAAGCACAAAGATGTATCGGGATCTCCGCCACATTATTGGTGGCCCAATATGAAAAGAGAAGTCACAGAGTCGTCGTGAAAGTGTTTAACATGCCAAATGAGTTAAGGCGAACATTAGAAACCGAAGCGCTACTTCAACCTTTAGAAATTCTAGAATGGAAGTGGGAGCATATCACGATGGACTTCGTGGTAGGACTTCCAACTATGCAGAAGGGTTACGATGCAGTTTGGGTGATCGTTGATCGATTGACCAAGTCAGCGCATTTCTTGCCAATCAAGATCAGATATACCTTGGATTAGTTGGTAAAGCTTTACATCAAAGAGATTGTTTCCAGGCACGGGGTACCTGTATCAATTGTGTTAGATCGCGATCCGCGGTTCACAGCAAATTTCTGGGGAAGTTTTCAAGAACGCATGGGAACGCAACTGAGGTTGAGCACGGCGTATCATCCTCAAACATATGGGCAGAGGGAGAGAACTATTCAAATGTTAGAGGACATGCTGAGAGCATGCGTTATGGATTTCAAAGGGAGCTGGGATGATCACCTATCGTTGGTAGAATTTGCGTAGAATAACAGTTATCATGCGAGCATCGGTATGCCACCTTATGAAGCTTTATATGGAAGAAAATGCAGAACGCCATTGTGCTGGGATGAAGTGGGAGAACGTCAATTGCTAGGGCAAGAATCGGTTCAACAAACTGCAGATGTGATCAAAATAATACGAGCGAGGCTCGTGACGGCTCAGGATCGACAGAAGAAATATAAAGATCAGCATCGGAAACAACGAGATTTCGACGTCGGCACTTATGTGTTTTTGAAAGTGTCACCTTGGAAAGGGAAAATGAGATTTGGGAAGAAGGGAAAACTTAGTCCCAGATTCATAGGATCCTTCGAAGTGTTGAGGCGAGTGGGTGAGGTAGCTTATGAAATAGCCTTACCTCCGAAGTTAAAACATATACATAATGTGTTCCATGTTTCTGTCCTACGACCCCATAAGCAGGATTACAAGCATGTCATAGAGTATGAACCTATTCAGTTTGAAAAGGACTTAACCTACGAAGAGGTCCCATTGCAGATAATCGATAAAAAAGAACAAGTGTTAAGAAATAAGATAATACCTTCTGTTAAGTTATTGTGAAGGAACCACAACGCCGATGAGGCTACGTGGGAACTCGAGGAGAAAATGATGAAAAATTACCCTAATCTTTTTGATTGATGTGTAATGATTCCGGGGACTTAATACTTTTAAGGGAGGTGAATGTAATATCCAGAGTTTTATTTTTATTTTTTAAATATTTTTTTATGTAATTTAAGAATTGTTAATAAACGAGTTTATATGAAACTTTTGGGTGATTTCATTTATTAGATGTATGTGTGTGGTACATATATGTGTTATTTCAAGATATGTGATGAGATGTATTTAAATGGTTGGTTTAGTTTTATTTAACTATTTAAATAAAATTAAGTAGGAAATTATCTATTTTATTACGTGGGATGATATTAAATCATGAAATTTGGAGTTAGGAGCAGAATTTAGAGATGCGGACTGTGTATTCGAATCCGGAACGTCAAAATTAGTCAGGATAGACTGTAATCACGAAAAAGTGTCACAGTTGACTTTTTAGTCAAAGTCAACCTATTGACTTTTTTCGAGGAAAAAGTCAACTACGAATTTTAGAGATGAATTTGACTAAACGGGTAGTCCCTTGACGTCCGGAACATTGACTTTAGTAGGAATCGATATATGGTTCGCAATGTTTGGTTCTGAAGGGTAAAATAGTCAAATAGCTTATTAATTGATTATTAAAATAATATATGTATTTTTTTTTATAATAGAAATCAGCTGAACTGATGGACCCATGAAACTATTAAATTGGGACAAGGGAGGGAGTATACGTATATTACATAATAGCTAAGGTGGAAGTAATTTATTTTATTCCTTGAAATCAAAATTCTTTTTATTTTTCTAACTCCCACATTCATTTTCTCTAACTCCCACATTCGTCCTATTAATTAACTATATTATTGTAGTATTAAGTATTGTGAGTAACTAATCATTAGAGTTGTGGGTTATGGGAGTTGGGGGTTATGGGAATCAAAAGACTCTAACAAAGCTATACATATATACAAACACACTTTTCTTTTAAAAAAATTCCACCAAGTGAGTAAACATGGAGAGAAATTGAGAGCCTAAGAGAGTTAGAACTAATTTTGGAGGATTACTGAGGATTTGACAAGCAAGGAGAAGGAGCATCATATTAAACCAAGAAGAAATTCATCAAAAGGTAATTCATGAACCCATTTTATTTTATAACAAAATGAGAAGAAAATACATATAAAATTGGTAAATGATTTGTTGTGGCTTTGTGGTTGCCATATTCTTGTTGTTTGATGATTATAGATCATTAACAACAAAAGATATGGGTTAATCATGCATCAAATTCATTGAAAATCAAAGAATTAAGCAATGCATGCTCTACCTTTGATAAAATGTCTCTAAGCTGCTAAATTAATCAAAAAGGTGGAAGTTTGTTGAAGTTTGATGTTGTGAAATGTGAAAACATGTGAGAGTAGATGATCTGGACATTAGGAATAATTTAATTGCATGCTAGAAGCAAAATCCCAGATTTTTGTTAAATTGGGTTTAACTAGTAAACTCTGAAAATCGTAGAGTAAACTCTGAAAATCGTAGAGTAAACTCTGAAAATCGTAGAGTCAATGAAAATCGTAGAGTAAACTCTGAAAATCGTAAAGTTAGTAAAAATCGTAGAGTAAACTCTGAAAATCGTAGAGTCGGTGAAAATGGTAGAGTAAACTCTAAAAATCGTAGAGTCAATGAAAGTCGTAGAGTAAACTCTGAAAATCGTAGAGTGCAAATAGTAGAGTAAAAATCGTAGAGTCAACACTAAAAATCGTAGAGTCAGTGAAAATCGTAGAGTGAACCCTGAAAATCGTAGAGTACAGATAGTAGAGTGAAAATCATAGAGTGAACTCTGAAAATTATAGAGTAAAGTTTATATTACAACTACTATGCGTTGCTAATAGTTGATGTGCATGATTAAACAATTGTGTAGGGCACGTGAAGTGCAGATAGCTGTAAGCTATTAATCTGTTATTGGTAAACAACGATCAAGGAAAGTTTCTTACCCTATTTTTCATTATGAATTTATTCAACTCTTATTCAGTTGATTGCAGTGAGGGTAAGTTTGGGCTTGTGATTAATTAATCATTCGTTCAAGCTCCTTTATTGTAAAGTTCTATAACTTCAATTGTGATGCGAAACGTTATTGATGATTATTCAGTTCCTATTGCATCTGCTATACTTTAAAGTTCGTATTCCCTTAATGAACTATATTCAAGCATGCTTTCTAGCTTTCGTCCCAGCTAGATGTTATTGATGCAAACATAGTATATTGTTTAAACAATTCAAATCATTTGAAGCTATTTGATGTTTACCAATCCAAATTGCTTTGGTGAGGTTCCGTATGAATACTAAGATGAACAACCCGGATAATGGGGTAACTGATGACGGGCATATAGTCCCATTTACGCTTATGCTTTTAAACTTTATACTTGTGCACAATGTAGGGTACAATAGGCTGATCACCTAGAGTACTTGCAGAGACCGTTTACAATCTATTTGATTTTTAAACCGTTTGATGGTTTTTGATGAAACAAAGTAATGCTCAGGGTATCAATCACCCCTTAGTATGTTATTGAGAATTCTAGAACTCTTATCTTGATATTCCAGTTTATCTCTTGATATTTATTTCAACTATTGAGAAATATTCATACTAATGCTTCTACTTCTGATGTATGTTCTCAAACTACTTTGTATACTTGCTGGGCAATTTGTGCTCATTCTTGCTTAAACTTTTCAGTTAAGGCTGATAACGCTGAGGGCTCGGGCAAGGACAAAGGAAAGTCTAAGATGAAATGATGAGAGTTATTTATGTAATAATTATATTTCCGCATATGATGTGATGTAGCGATAAACGCTAAGTTTAAGTTTCAGTTTATTACAGGTTGTAAAGACTTGGGACTTTATTTTGAATAAGTATGTAATAGTTAATATTATTATTATTATTATTAGAGTTACTTAGATAGATGATGATGTATGTTATATCGTGAGCACCATGTCCTGTAATCGATGTTACACGGATTTGGGGGCGTCTCACAACTAGCCCAGCAAGAAATATTATGACTAAGATAATGCAAAATAAATTATCAATAGCCTTCAACAGTGTTAAACTGATAAAATATAACAAACATCAAGTTTAACTGCAGCGTAACAAGCAATCCATTAGAAGAGTCAAGTAGAGAATAAAATTAACTATCTTTTATGATTTAAAAGGTTTTTCATTACTTTTATCGCTGAATAAATAATCCACATCAACCCTGCACTACGGCCAAAGATATTCATTAGTATCACGACCACAAATTATACATGCACTACGGGCCAAGGATATTCGTGTATTCATCAATGGTCATGATCATGCCAACAACTGTCCATCAATGCACTACGGCCAATGAGGATTTTTACCACATTATTTGTAACATTACGGTTATGATTATACCGAATAATCCCTGGTCATAATCATACCAAGTCCATCTATGCACTACAGGCCACAGATGATTTTCAACATATTATAACAAGAGGATAATGGCAATTCAATAAAACAAGTTCAAGAATAAATTTTAAAGATTTATAAGTTAATTTATCCTGAACTCAATAACGTCCAAATTGTCAACATGATATTGCTTTGTGGAGTAAAATTCAAGAATGCTCAGAAGAATATTTACATGAAAAGATATTGGATGAAGCGCAAATATCAAGGATATTCCACTAATTTCATGGAGTATAGAAGCCAAAACTTTAATCAACTGAGTATAATAGAATATATGAAACCATAAATGGATTTTTGCCGCCATGCGGTAATCCACGTAAACATATTATTCCAACAGAATAATAAAGAATGGAATAACAGAAGAATTCACCAGGCGTGCGTAATCCGCGCAGATGTGGTTATTCCAATGTAATAATAAAGAATGGAACTAGGTCATGCGTAATCCGCACGCATGTGAGATATTCCAACATAATAATAAAGAATGGAACCGGTCATGCATAATCCGCATGCAGACGTGATGTTCCAATGAATAATAAAGAATGGAATAACCACGAAATTCACCGGGCATGCGATAGAACGCATGCATGTGAGTTATTCAACGAATAATAAAGAATGGAATAACAACAGAATTCACCAGACATGCGATAGACCGCACAGACATGTTATTCCAACAGAATAATAAAGAATAGAATAACAGAAGAATTTCACCATGTATGAGGTATTTCGCATAGATAGGTTATTCCAACATAATAATAAAAAATGGAATAACAACCCTTACGAGTATTGAAAGAAAATAACTCTCTTCATGAATAGGAAAGAATAATACCCTTACGAGTACAACAAATAATATCCCTAACCTTAAAAAGAAAAGTATTTCGACTGGTAGGGCGAAGATATTCTTGAAGAAAACTTATACTGTTTTCTACGCTCAAAGCTTCTTAAAACTCTAAAGAAATACGTTCAAGATTATAGAAGAAGAATTCTCTGAATTGCTGGTGTGATTTTCAATTCTAACTAAGCATCCTATTTATAGAAGAATGGAAATGAAACTATGCTACACTATTCAATAAAATATAATATATTCTATTTATAATCAAATAAAACAAAACTTTATAAAAGTATTACATTTTATATAAAAAAATTTACTATCAAACATTATGAAGGCACTATTCAAACACTATGCATAATAAAATATAATATATTCTATTTAAAATCTAATAAAACAAAAAACTTTATAAAATATTCAATTTTATATAAAAAGATTTTACTATGCAAAACATATACGCAGCCTTATGCAAACAATATCCGTAATAAAATATAATATATTCTATTTAAAATCTAATAAAACAAATAACTTTATAAAAGTACTCTGTTTTATATAAAAAGTTTTCTGTTTTATTACATTTATAATAATAATAAAATAAACTTTATCATCATTATTATAATTCACAATATTAATCGACCAGGTCGTTTCCAGGAAAGAGGGGGCTTTCCAATAAGGATTTCTCCATATTGGCGCGCAATTAGGTGACCAAACATCTCATTGACAGAACTTCTAGACATGGTTAATATTACAAATAATAATATTAATAACTTTGTCATCTCAATTATTGATTTAATAATATATAAAATATTGACAATAATTGAATCAAATAACGTGAGATACTATGCAGCAATTATTGTAGTAATAATTTAACAAAATTGAGTGACTTCTCACGGAAGTATCAATAATCAATACCGTGTGCTACTATACAACCACGCGTATTACTGTACTTTTAAAACCGGGTGTTTCAACAGTTAACGGTAAAACTTTCGCCGTTATTTTCATAAAGTATTTTTGTCATTTTCTTAATCCGACAATAATTCCGTTGTGGGGTCCACCAAAGATTGTGTTGTTGTATGAATATTCCCTGTTAAAACGAATATTCTCCGACCAATCGAATATTATATAACAAATTGCGTACTTTGCAAAATTTATAAATATTACCCACAACTATAACATTATATCAAATTCATTCCATAATATTCAGAAATGATATTTATAGAAAATTCATCTTTATTCATAAAAGTTTGGGTATTACAACCTCCCCTTCTTATGAAATTTTGCCCTCGAAATTAGGGTACGTACCTGGTATGTTGAAGAGGTAAGGATATCTTGATTTCATTTCAGATTCTAACTCCCAAGTCATTTCATCAACATCGTAGTTCCTCAACAAAACTTTGACTTGAGGTATAACATTGGAGCGTAGAACATGTTCCTTCTTATCCAAGATTTTAATAAGAACCTCTTCATATGTTAAATCTTCCGCTATTTCGTCCGGTTCTAACTCAATAATGTGGTGCGGGTCTTTCACATATTAACGTAACATAGATATATGAAAAACGTTATGAACACGAGACATGCTTGGCGGTAAAGCGAGTCTATAAGCCACAGTTCCTACTCGATCGAGGATTAAAAATGGGCCAATAAATCGAGGATTGAGCTTTCCTCTCTTTCCAAATCTCGTAATGCCTTTCCACGGAGCAACACGTAACAACACATGATCTCTAATATCGAATTCTACGTCCTTTCGATAAGATCAGCATAACTCTTTTGTCGATCTTGTGAGGTTTTTATACGTTGTCGGATCATTTGAATCTTTTTTGTAGTCATACGTACCAACTTCACTCCCAACAACGTTACTTCACCCATCTCATCCCAGTATACTGAAGAACAACACTTTCTTCCATACAACGCCTCGAATGGAGCCATGCCAATACTTGTTTGATAACTGTTGTTGTAGGAAAACTCCACCAATGGTAAGAACTTGTCCTAACTTCCCTTGAAGTCAAGGACACAGATTCTTAATAGATCTTCAAGAGTTTGAATAGTCCTCTCTGACTGCCCATCCGTCTGAGGATGATATGTCGAGCTAAATCATAAATCTGTGCCCATAGCTTTCTGCAAACTAACCCAAAATCGTGAAGTGAATCTTGGGTCTCGATCAGAAACTATGGATACTGGCATACCATGCAGTCTTACAATCTCATTTATGTACATACAAGCAAGATAATCAAGTGTATAAGTTTCTCGTATAGGTAAGACATGAGCCGACTTGGCCAATCTATCAACAATGATCCAAATCGCATCTATGCCTTGAGAAACCTTGGGAAGACCAGTAACGAAATCTATGGTAATGTGCTCCCACTTCCATTCTAGAATTTCAAGTGGTTGCAATGGACCTTTTGGTACTTGATGCTCTGCCTTGACTCGTTGACAAGTTAGACACCTTGAGATAAACTCCGTGATCTCTCTCTTCATATTGCTCCACCAAAATGTATGTCGAAGATCATGATACATTTTGGTACTCCTAGGATGGATTATAAACGGTGTGTTGTATGCCTCCATCATGATTTTATACTTTAAATCAGGGTCATTAGGAACACAAAGTCTGGAGTTGACTTAAAGTATTCGTTCCTCATCGATTCTTGTTTCCGGCATAAAACCTTCTTGCACTTTCTTCCTCATACTCATCAGTTCCAGGTCTGTAGCTTGAGCAGCTTTAACTTTATCCATTAAAGTCGGTTCAACTCGTATATTCGCCATCATCACATTGGTCCTTGGAGTCTTTAACTCTATCTTCATCCTTTGCAAGTCATATAAAATGGGCCTTTGTGTTGACAATATCGCACTCGTACCCGCATATAATTTTCTACTCAATGCGTCAGCTACTACGTTCACTTTACCAGGATGGTATTGAATGGTATGATCATAATCTTTTAATAGTTCAAGTCAATGTCATTACTGCATGTTGAGTTCCTTTTGGGTGATGAAATATTTGAGGCTTTTATGATCTGTAAAGATCTCAACTTTCTCCCCATACAAGTAATGCCTCCAAATTTTAAGTGCGAAGACAACAGATGCCAACTCTAGATCATGAGTAGGATAATTCCTCTCATATTCTTTGAGTTCTTAGAGAGCATAGGCTATGACTTTCCCATATTGCATGAGAACACATCCTAATCCTTTTTGCGATGCATCATTTGTAGATGACAAATCCTCAGAGCCGGATGTTATTGTCGAGCAGTCTTTGAAATGAGTCTCCTCTTGAGTTCTTGAAAACTCTTCTCACATTCCATGCTCCAACCGAATTTTATATCTTTTCGAGTCATCTGAGTTAATGGAGTAGTGATTCGAGAAAACCCTTCCACGAATCTCTGATAATAACCAGCTAATCCGAGAAAACTATGTACTTCGGTCACTGATTTAGGTTGCTCCCAGCTTTGAATAGCTTCAATCTTTATCGGGTCAACAGATATTCCATGACTTGATACTACGTGCCCAAAAAATTTTACTTCCTCAAGCCAAAACTCGTATTTCTTCAACTTGGAATAAAGCTTATTTTCACGAAGCTTTTGGAGTATCAGCCTCAAGTGTTGCTCATGATCTTCATGGCTTTTGGAATATATGAGGATGTCATCAATAAAGACGACCACAAAGTGATCCAAATATTCCTTGAATACTCGGTTCATCATATCCATGAAGGCGGCGGGGAGCATTAGTCAATCCAAAAGACATGACTAAGAATTCATAATGCTGTCTGAGTTTACGAAGGCGATCTTTGGAATATCCTCAGTTTTAACCTTCAGCTGATGATATCCAGAACGAAGATCGATCTTTGAAAAGAATTGCACTACTTGTAACTGGTAAAACAGGTCATCAATACGTGGGAATGGGTACCTATTCTTGATGGTGACATGATTCAACTCCCGATAATCAATACAAAGTCTCATACTCCCATCTTTCTTCTTCACGAATAGAACAGGAGCACCCCAAGGAGACGTACTAGGATGAATGAAACCGATGTCTTACAATTCCTGCAATTAGGTCTTTAACTCCTGAAGTTCAATCGGAGCCATTCGATATGGGGCTTTAGAAATGGGTTTTGTACCGGGTTCAAGGTCAATACAAAATAAAATTTCACCCTCTAGGGATAGGCCAGGAAGTTCTTCAGGGAATACGTCAGGAAATTTATTAACAATAGAAATATCATTCAAATCTGACGTATTTTTGTTTAAATCTGTGACATGAGCTAAGAAAGCTTGACATCCGTTTTTCAATAAACGAATAGCTTTATGGCTTGAGATGATAGTGATTGATTTTAATGGTTTGGTTGCTTGAATTCACATAATAGGTTGGTTAGGAATATGAAAGCTAACAACCTTACGAAAATAATCAATTTTTGCATGATGAGTAGTTAACCAATCAATCCCTAGAATCACATCAAATGCAAGTATTTTCAATGAAATAAGATCGACGGGTAATGTGAAGTCTTGATTTGAACCAAACAAGACTTATAAACAGTGGATGTAATGAAGGTTTCTCCCAACGAAGTTTCCACAGATAAGTCAAAGTCTAATTTCTCCGGAGTCAAATTTAATCGTTAAGCGCAAGTAGGAGAAATAAAAGAATGGGTAGAATAGGTATCAAATATGATATAGACTTCGCTAGAGTTTTTGATAAGCTTATCCGTGATGACCTCGTTCAGGTTCCTTGCTTTCTGGGAGGTCACAACAAACGCTCTCCCTTGAACTACTAGTTTTGACTTGTCTGGGACGGTATTTTGTGTCACCGTTCCAACTGGACTTGTCTTCGGTACACGACAAAATTGAGCTAGGTGACCTTCTCTTCCATAATTATATCAAGCTTTGGATGGCATCGCGCAGTTTGGACTGATATGTCCCTCCCCTCCGCATTTGAAGCATATGATAGGTGGTCGTTCTCCTTCCTTAACCACGGGTGCTGATGCTAACGTCTTTCCATCATTGTTGAATCTCCTCTTCCTAAAATGTCCATTCTTATTATCTTAGCCATGATTACCACCGAAGTGGTTACCATTTCTGGCATGTTGATTCCCTCCACGTTTGTTGTCACCACTTCGATGACTGCTACCACTGGTATTATCATTTTGTCGGCTGCTTTCTCTTAGTTGAGTTGACTCGTTATCACGATCCAATAACTGAGCCCTATTTACAACATCTGAATACAAACACAATTTATGAGAAATTTGATATTGACGTATCTCGGGTTTCAAACCTCTTAAAAACATCCGCGTCATTCTTTCCTCATTATCAACCAAGTGAGACGCAAACCGGGACAACTCAGTAAACTTAGCTTCGTACTGCGACACGGTCATATTGTTATGCTCCAACTTGATGAACTCTACCTCTTCCATGTGACGAATATTTTCGGGAAAGTACTTGTCGTTGAATAGTTCTTGGAACTTCTCCGAAGATATCTTTAGTGCGACAGGTTGAGTATGCTTTACCGATTCCCACCAGTAATCTGCCTCTCCTAGCAACATAAAGGTGGCAAAGGGAACCTTTTGCTCCTCGGAGCATCCCAAGACATCAAATATCTTGATAATCTACTTTATCCACGTCTCCGCCTTAAGTGGTTTTGGCTCTCCAATAAACTCTGGTGGTCCCAGCTCCTTGAACTATTTAGCGGTGATCGTCCGAGAGTTTCCAGTGTTTCCACCTACATTTTGGACAGGAGCCGCTCTCGCCTAATGTTGCATGAATTGCATAAAGCCTCTGAACATTCATCATTCATCATTTGGTCAGTGTTGTTGTTTGCATGAGGATTGTCTCCTTCCTGATGCACATTATCCTGATTATTGATATGTGGAGACTCAACGGTCTCCTATGCTCCATTGCTATTCTCAACATTCTCGGATGTCATTTTCAGATACTGCCACAAAACAAGGGTTAATTGACATGTAACATATTATCCATATACTCTGACCGACCAATTAAATATCAAATAAACTTAGGTAGGTCATACTAGCGAAGGAATTCCCCGTCTCTCCCCTCCTAGTTCTAGTCTCACATCTTAGCCAGGGATCAAATCCCTAAGCTTTGATACCAACTGTGACGCCCCCAAAATTGGTATATATCACCTATTCTGAGTCGCCAAATACATGGTACAGAATACAAATACAACCTTAAATATATAACATGAATTGTGAGTTTTAATACAAATATTTTCTTCTAGACAGTATTCAAACTCAAAATAAGTCCTCAATACATTTATTATCACACTATTTCATAGAATAGTGAGGACTACTAATGTTATCATTTGGACCGTCACTCCGTTCCCCGACTAGTCCCTGCTAGCCCAATAAGAAAAAGGGTGAGCTCAACTAGCCCAGTATGAAATATTATGACTAAGATAATGCAAAAAAAATTATCATTAGCCTTCAACAGTGTTAAACTGATAAAATATAACAAACAACAAGTTTAACTACAACGGAACAAGCAATCCATTAGAAGAGTAAAGTAGAGAATAAAATCTACTACCTTCTATGATTTAAAAGGTTTTTCATTACTTTTATCGCTGAATAAATAATCCACATCATCCCTGCACTACGGCCCAGGATATTCATTAGTATCACGACCACAAATTATCTATGTACTACGGGCCAAAGATATTCGTGTATTCATCAATGGTCATGATCATGCCAACAACTGTCCATCAATGCACTACGGCCAATGAGGATTTTTACCACATCATTTGTAACATTACGGTCATGATTATCTTAAGAATAATCCACAGTCATAATCATACCAAGTCCATCTATGCACTCACAGGCCACACATATGACTTTCAACATATTATAAACACGAGGATGATGACAATTGAATAAAACAAGTTCAAGAATAAATTTTAAAGATTTATAAGTTAATTTATCCTAAACTCAATAACGTCCAATTATCAACATAATCTTTGCTTTGTGGTGTAAAATTCAAAATGCTCGGAAGAATATTTCCATGAAAAGATCTTTGGATGAAGCGCAAATATCGAGGATATTCCACCAATTTCATGGAGTATAGAAGCCTAAACTTTAATCAACCGAGTATAATAGAATATATGAAACCGCAAATGGATTTTTTTCTCGCCATGCGGTAATCCACGTAAGCAGATTATTCCAACGAATATTAAAGAATCGAATAATGAAAGAATTCATCGAGCGTGCGTAATCCGCATGACGAGGTTATTCAACGAGAATAATAAAGAATGGAACCAGGTCATGCGTAATCCGCATAGACATGATATTCCAATAGAATAATAAAGAATGGAACCAGGTCATGCGTAATCTGCACAGATAGGATGTTCCAACAAAATAATAAAGAATGGAATAACAACAGAATTCACCAGGAATGCGATAGACCACACAGACAGGTTATTCCAACAGAATAATAAAGAATCGAATAACAACAGAATTCACCAGGCGTGCGATAGACCGCACAGACAGGTTATTCCAACATAATAATAAATAATGGAATAACAAAAGATTTTCACCATGTATGAGGTACTTCGCATAGTCATGTTATTCCAACATAATAATAAAGAATAGAATAACAATCTTTACGAGTATTGAAAGAACATAACTCTCTTTATGAATACGAAAGAATAATACCCCTTATGAGTACAACAACTAATATCTCTTACCTTAAAATGAAAAGTATTCCGACTTGTAGGGCGATGATATTCTTAAAAAAAACTTATATTGTTTTCTACGCTGAAAGCTTCTTAAAACTCTAAAGAAATACGTTCAAGATTATAGAAGAAGAATTCTCTGAATTTCTAGTGTGATTTTCAATTATAACTAAGCATCTTATTTATAGAAGAATGGAAATGATACTATGTTGCACTATGCAATAAAATATAATATATTCTATTTATAATCAAATAAAACAAAACTTTATAAAAAGTATTATGTTTTATATAAAAAAGTTTTACTATACTGAATATACTATATGAGCACTTATGCAAACACTATGCATAATAAAATATAATATATTCTATTTAAAATCTAATAAAACAAAAAACTTTATAAAAGTATTATGTTTTATATAAAAAGATTTTACTATTCAAACACATCTTATCACGTACTATGCAAACACTATGCATATTTTTAAATATAATACATTCTATTTAAAATCTAATAAAATAAATAACTTTAAAAAAGTATTATGTTTTATATAAAAAGTTTTCTGTTTTATTACAATTATAATAATAATAAAATAAACTTTATCATCATTATTATAATTCACAATATTAATCAAACAAGTCTTTCCCAGGAAAGAGGGGGCTTTCCAATAAGGATTTTCCCCTATTGGCGCGCAATTAGGTGACCAAACCTCTCCTTGACAGAACTTCTAGACATCGTTAATATTGCAAATAATAATATTAATAACTGTCATCTCAATTATTGATTTAATAATATATAAAATATTGACAATAATTGAATCAAATAACGTGAGATTATTATGATAATTAACTTAGACAATTAATTATTCAGTGAAAATAATTTTAATAGGCTCATAATAATTTTTAAGTAATTATTATCATTTATTATGATTTTTCAATCAATAACATCATATTTATATGATTTAAATACCACATAATTTCTTTATCATTAATATTTATTTAATACTAAATATTATGGAAAATCATAACATAATATTATGATATATTTATAATATATCAAAGTATTTTAATACCTTAAAATCATATTTATATGATTTTAAACCTTTAAATCCATTATTTGATAATTGCCATTAATATTAAATATTAATTTTTTCATATCAAAAGTTATATTTTATAACTTCAAATATTTTTATAACACTTCAATAATTTTTATATGATTTATAAATCATTAATTCTATTTTTCCATAATTTATTTAATACACTTAGTAAATAAATTAATTACCATTAATATTAATTTATGAATGAAATTCCTCACAAAATGTTTAAAGTCACTAAAAATAACTTCAAATATTTTCTTATATCATAATATAGTTTTTCATGATTTTTCAAGTATTAAAACCATTTTTAAATAATTTATTTAATATTATAATTAAATAAATTAAATACCATTATTATTCCAAAAATATTAAATATTTATGAAATATATTCAGAATAATTAAAAACTAATTTTCAGGCTTTAAAATATTTTTTTGGAATTTAATTTGAATTTTTAATAATTAAAAACTATTTTTATCTATTTATTAATTAAAATAATTAATTTCCAAAAATAATCTGTCACTAAAGGGCCCTATAGCGACAGAACCGTCGCTATAGGTGTTCTTAAGCTGTTCTTGAGCATTCAAGTCAGTTATCATGTTGCTAGGTTTGACCAAGATTTTATAAATGATATAGTTGATTTATGGGTTTGCATGTGAGTTAATGTTGTAGTACTGATGTAGTACTACAACACTAAACAAGTTTCTTGGCCAAATCATAACACAAAAGCAAGATCTAATCTACAGAAAACCTTGTCAGACGTGTTTTTGAGTTTTTGGGTTGCCCAGAAACTCGAGCAGTGTTAAGGGTCCTACGTTGCAGTCTTGAGTCTTTGATTTACGTGTCATGTTTATGTGATGTAAAGGTTCAATCATGGAGTCCATATGTTAATCTACAATTATCATGCACTATAACTGTCTAACAACATAACAGGTGAGAGATTAAGGCCAGTCAAACACTTGTCAGAATTTGTTCTTGAGTTTTCTGGGTTTTCCAGAAAACTCATCCGGCTGATGGTCAACGGTGGTTTGACCAGCCACAACTTTGATTATGTTATGGATCTAAGTGTTCTAATGGCTTTAATGTGTAGCCTACATGTCAGTCTACAAGATCAATATAGTAACATGGCATAACAACTTAAACACAACAAGATCTAAGGTTTTGAAAAGCTTGTCAGAAATTCTGGGTTTCTGGGTTTACCCAGATTTCCAGTTTTGTGATCGGCCATCGTACTTTGACTTCTTATATCTGGAGATCTAGACATGATCTGGGCATGATTCAAGTTCCAGATCAAAGCTCTTATATCATACTACAAGTCTATAACTTAAAACACAACAAACAATTAACACACAATGATTTATGGGCCCTGCCATTTGCTTGTAAGACAACATTTTCCAGTTTTTCCAGATTTCTAAAAACTTTAATTTCGAGCATCTAGATGTTATGGATCTGGGATAAAACAACCCGGATAACTAAATGACACCTTATAACACACTTCTAAACAATCATTGACAACATCTAACATCAAATACATAGATTTTCAAGTTAGGGTTTTTTTTACCTCTTTTTGAGTTTGATCTTGATTCTAACCTTGATGTTTGTTCTTGGCTTGCTAATGATCATACTAGTGACGGATTCACTTAATATTTTTGTTGGTTTGACTTGGAGAGAGTTTTGGTTGAGAGTAAGTGAAAAAATGGGCTTGAAAGTGAACTTTTCTCTCTCTCAATCTATATAAAAAATGATGTAATGCATATGGCTGATCATGTGATCAGTTATTAGCTTATTATAGTTGATTACTAGACCACATGGCTAGCTTAGGGTTGGTCACCAACCACAAGTAGGGTTAGATCTACACTCCATCTCATTAAAATATTCAAGAGGGCAATTTGGTCATTTGACTTGTAAAGTTAATGGCAACTTGGTAACTTGTCACAACCCTGAGGTTTTAACCATTAGGGTTTGACCTTTAGGAAGGTTATACAAATTTATTTTCTAAGCTTTTCTAATTAAGTTTTAAAATTAGAAAATTAATATTTCTAAATTATAATTAGGGTTTCCTAATTATATTAAAACTTCCTAATCACAT
This sequence comes from Panax quinquefolius, assembly GCA_020205615.1. Lineage (NCBI taxonomy): Eukaryota > Viridiplantae > Streptophyta > Magnoliopsida > Apiales > Araliaceae > Panax > Panax quinquefolius. The sequence goes on along the minus strand of CM035160.1, from coordinate 85,560,160 downwards.
TCAAGCTTGCTAATTAGGGTTAATATTTCCTTAATTAAAATTGCTAATTTAGCAATTAGGTTTTTAATTGTACATTAGGGTTTCCAGCTGAACAATTAGGGTTTTCTAATAATCAATTAGGGCTATCCCTAATTAAATATAAAATTAATAACATAAAAACCTTATACTTATCTTCAAGCTCCCAAATTAGGGTTTCGGATTCTCGAAACTGAAACTATGGTTTTCAGATCCGATTTTATGGTTTCTTATCAGTCGATATGGTTTTGTAACTAAACGTCGAGGTTCTTAATATAATATTAGGGTTTGTCACTGATATAATTTATCTGGTCAACCCTTGACCCTTAACCACATACTGTACTCATATATGACCATACACATAGAACATATACACTTATACCCTTAACACTGTAAACCTTTACCAAAAGTTTTTAAATTCACAAAAATTCCTTTCCTAAAATGTCAAATCCAAACACTTATTTTATGTCTAGGTTTAATATTTAACCTTAATTTATTCTTTTATGATTTTAATAAATATCTAAATTCTCGGGTTATCACAGGTGTGGTTTTAAAAAATTCCGAGGACAAAATTTTTATAAGGGGGGAAGAGTGTGACGACCCGGAAAATCGGGTTGTCCAGAATTTAAGTTTAAAGAATTAGTTATTAATAAAAGGAATTTTTATTAATAATATTGTGTGCTATGTGTTTATTAATCGTTCTAGAAGCTAAGATGATTATAAGTCAGGAGGATTCTGTCTAAGAGCTAGATTGAACGAGTAAGAATTTTCAAGACAAAAATAAAAAAAAATTGGAAACAAAAATATTTCCAGGGAAAAAGACGAAATAGACACTATTCATCCATTTCTGTTCAGAGATTGAGTTTGAATTTCTGAGAAACGTGTAATGATAGAATTCTAAGACGTAATGGAATATTCAATAATATTTTAGTTATGGCAAAGACCATGTTTTCGCCTGCGGACTTAAAACCTAAGGGTTAGGATAAGTGAGTTCTGAGAATTTAATGATTTCGTATAATAATTAGAGTTATTATGCGTAAGAAATACGAGTGTAATACTAGTTATTATAGGAGTATAGTACGATGATTATTATGACGTATAACACAAATATCATACGAACTATATACGAAGAGAATACGAAAATGAGATGTATAGAATACTATTAGTCTTAATGGCTAAGTAAAGTGCTTATAATTAATGGCTAAGTTAAGTAATTACTAAGAAAACTTAAAGGCTAAGTAGACTTAATGGCTAAATAAATGTGGAGGCCAAGTAAACTTAGTGCTTAAGACTTGAATAGTAAAGAGGTTTGGGGGCGAAATGACTATTTTTCCCCTAGCTTTGAACATCTATAAATAGGAAGCTTAATTCATTTATTTGGGATTTTGAAAATCCTAAACCTTAGAGAGAGAGAGAGGGTTCGGAAGAAGAGAGTAGAAGGAAGAGAATGAGTGTGGATGATCGGATCGAAGGTGGGCATGAAATAGAAAAGCTTGTGAATCGCTGGCTTTGTCTAGCGGAAGAAAAATAAAGAAGAGAGGTAACCTAAAACCCAGTCGAATTTAATTTCTCTTTAAGTCCTATATGTTAATAACATAACTTAATAAGAATAAGAAATAAATGATGTTAGGAATGATTTCATATGGTTGAAATCGTAAGAAAATAAAGAAATAAGAATTAGAAGTTTATTTTATAAATTTCTTAAGGAAGTATAAGATTTGTAATGAATTAGAACGATTTGAGTTGATTATATGAATGAGTAGGTGAAATAAGTAAAGAATGATGTTCTATAACATCAAATTCTAATAAAAAGTGAAATTATAATCCAAAATATCGATTAAAATGAAGAACGAACGAAGAACACGAAGAACACGCGAAGAACTCGAAGAACGTTGTTGATGGACAAATTTAAAACCATCGTAGGATAATTGTTGTCGATGGACAAGTTTAAAACCATCGCGTATAAGTTAGATGCTTATTGCATGGTTAGGAACGGTAGAAACGTTCATGAAGAACGAATTAAATCTTAGCTATAACAAAGTTATGGTGAAAATTTTGTAAAAGACTAACGAGAATTATAAAGTTAGTAAATGAACCCGAAGGTGTAGGGTTTCATAAGAAAGTAAGAGAATGCAAAAAACGTGAGTCATGGACTCAAGAACGAGCGAGTTCCGAGTTCGGATGATCGAATTACGGACGAACAAACAAAGAACGTTCAAAGCATAAAAAATGAAAAAAGGGTAAAGATCAAGCCAACCGAATGTGATTAACGGATTCAGAACAAAGTTCTGTCTGAGGGATATTGAAGTACGTAAGATAAGTAAGAGAATGGCTTTGGAACGACCTCGTTATGAGGTATAACGAAGAAGATACGTGATCGTAAAGTACGCGTCTCAAATTTGATTCAAGACTTAGAAAATTTTCTGAGTTATGTGCTTTCGGCGTACTTGGCCTAAATTTGAGCCTTGGGAGAGCGATACTGCATGAGAAGATCGAGCCATCAGCTACTAACGAGTGGAGCCGCAGCACGAGAATAAAGAGGGGCTTGGCGTCGCAGCGCCAGACCGGGGAAGAAGGTGACATAGGCTCGAGCATGCGAGAGATAAAAAGAAGAAAGAGGCTAAGCGACTGCGATGCGATGTAGGAAAAAAGCGGAGATGAGCTTTTAACTACTCAGCTCTTGGGGGAAATATAAGGGATGATAAAGAACATAATATTTAACTAATGTAACACTAAATCAAGTGATTTAAACCTTTAGTAAAGGTTGAACAGAAAGATTAAACAAGATTAAAAGACAGAGAATTTAAACGGTAGATTACGGAACCAATATCCGGGGACCATAGTTATGATAAACGAACGTGGAGAATTTCTATGGTTGTGATTCCTTAGACATTGAGCGACGAGGGTAATGAATAACATTTCGATGTTATGTCATGATAGTGAGAGATAAGGGTAAAGCATATGGACGCTGTGAACGCAACGCTGTTGCGATGAACAATCGGTCTTGGCATACAACGATCAGTATGGCTTTAACACTAAGAATGAGTAATGAACATGGGGTTCATGTAATGGATAACAAAAAGTATTAATAAGATATGAATTATCAAAAAAGCCGTAATGAATTAACGGTAACAAGATTAATGAAAACCGAATGTGAGTTGATAAGGAATGAATCCTGAGGTATGGAATTTAGTTGCCAGAAAGCCGTAAGGAATAAGAAATTGATTTAATGAACATTAAGTTTAATGGTTCGGATAAGTTATGATAAGTTTAGGTTGTGGTACAATCGTAACCTTTGATGGTTGACATATGGGAGTTGGGCTAAACAATTCCTTCAGAGAGCGAAGGTATATACAAAACTGGCAACTGATCTAACTCACTATGATGGGAGTGTAGATAAGACGGGAACTTATTTGTTGGTTGTTTGTGGGAAACCACTCAGAGTACCATATGGACTACTAGCAAAGAATCGATGTGTGCTGAGTCCTAGAGAAGTTATAAGAAGAAGATAAGAATGCAAATCATCAAAAATGGTGAACGTTTTGAGTAAGACATCTCCGTATGTTATGAAGCCGTAAACCGGTAAAGGAAGTTAGTCGCGTGAAATTATATTGCAAGAACGCGAACCCTAAGAAGTAAAGTTACGTAAACCAATGCATAAGTTCAATATATGACTAATTGGTGTTTAATTTTTTTTCTTATGTGTTATATAGGAATTGGAATGAGCAGTTCAGCATAAGCTGTAGCTGTGCGTAAGGCAAGTTTCTTAACTTCATTCATATTCTAAATGAATGCTAGTTTCTTAAACTTCTCAGATGTTGAACTTGAGAAGTTCTGTTTATGTATGAATGTGTGATATTTGTACGAGGTGGTAGAACGTATGAGGTATTATGCCACAATGTGAACACTCTGGTATTTCTATGATATGAATTGTTCTGTGATTGAGCTGTTCAATACAAGTATGTTCTATTTATATATGAACCGTTATTGTTAAGTATGTGCTAATGATTCTAGCCAGACAGGATGTGTATAAAAAAGGTAGAGGAATGAAAGTATTTCAAAGTGAAAGTGACTGATGTTTTAAGATAATAGGAATCAAGACTATTCCTATTATTCAAATTGCTTCATAACCTTTGTTCAGTTATCAAAGTTCTAAAGGAATGTTTAAACTCTTGTAGTTATTTGTTCAACTGTTATGACTTGCTGGGCAATTGAATGCTCACAGTTGCTTTAAATGAAAAACATTTTTAGCGAACGAGGTTAGAAGAACTTAAGGATCCCGTAAAGATCAAGTTGACGGTATCCAGATGAAGTGCCATTCAGAATGTGAATGAGCGAGAAGATCAAGTGAAGACTTGTAATGTAGAAAGATGAAATTGAACTATAGACTACTTTAAGGAACTGTTATGTATCCTTGGTGGCGGATAAAAGTAACTCTTGTAAGATGAAATGAATAAAGTATTTATCATTATTTGTAATGAAAAAGGTTATAAGGTTCTTAGAACCTGGGGTTTTGAGAGTGTATGTTGTTATATTTTTAGCGAACGAGGTTAGAAGAACTTAAGGATCCCGTAAAGATCAAGTTGACGGTATCCAGATGAAGTGCCATTCAGAATGTGAATGAGCGAGAAGATCAAGTGAAGACTTGTAATGTGGAAAGATGAAATTGAACTATAGACTACTTTAAGGAACTGTTATGTATCCTTGGTGGCGGATAAAAGTCACTCTTGTAAGATGAAATGAATAAAGTATTTATCATTATTTGTAATGAAAAAGGTTATAAGGTTCTTAGAACCTGGGGTTTTGAGAGTGTATGTTGTTATATTTTAGTATATAATGATGTATGTTAGATGAATGATGTACTCGTGACGTACGGAATTCGAGTGTGAAGATAGACTAGATTTCGGGGCGTTACAAGTTGGTATCAAAGCTGATAGGTTATAAACCTTAGGTAGGAGTACCTAAGACTATAATCGTAGAGAGAAGGTTAAGAAGATCACCACGTGATCATAGTGATTCGTAGTAACAGATGAGTTGTTAAACGATGAATGATTTTTAGCTAATGCTATGAATGAAGGGTATTATGAAGTAGTACGGGAAGAATAACTCAGATTGAGTTGTGAGGGATAGTATATGAATTAAAGAAAATTTGTATTAAGTAAAGAGAGATTTAGAGGTTGTAAAATTTCAATTGAGGACTCATGTGATAGCTGAGTAGTATGAACCTTTTGTTATAGGTAGAGGTTTGTGCTTGGTGCAACAACTGATTAGCATAATACAATGATAATCATTGGGATTGGTCGAGCTATCAATATGTATATGGGGAGAAGGTGAATCTTTTCTAATATATATACTTGATAGGTAGAGAACGATAAGGTAGTAAAAATAATATTGGAGCTACCCGGTTAATAATACCTAACTGTGTTATTTTAATTATGTCTATTTAATGAACATGGATTATATGATATGAGTACCTAAATAATCCCTAAATTTCCTAATATGTTAATAATTATACATTAAAATTTCATTTTGGGAATTATAGTATCCAAACCAAACTTATTGCTGAGATATTGCTCTTGTCCCAAATTGAGTGTCACAAAGTAGATGAACATTAGCCTACATTTAATATACATAACTTCTAAATGGCTAAGCATAGGTAATGATTTCAAGGCCAATGGCTGATGGTGGGTTGTTCAACCACTCTCAAGTAACCATTGTTTTTCTCCATTACACCATGAACTCAACCTTAGTGCAATGTGATTGTCCAGTCCAAGTTCCCTTTATAAATAAAAGCTTTAGTTCAGTTTTTGTTGTTTGCTAAGTCTAATATTGAAAGTTCAAAGTGGCTAAGGAATTTTGGAAGCATACTCAGTGTGTAAGGAGTCCAATCCAAGCTTAAGGAGGTATAAACTCTAATTATGTTCTTGAAGTGGGTTTTGTCAAATTCTTGCAATTACTTGAAATTCCATGTTAATCAATGTGAATTACCATGCCATAATGTGTATATGAAGTATGTTTACATGTTTGAACTCTTAAATGATGGATTGAAACATGTTTAAACTGAAAAGAATCAAAGTGTTTGATGCTCTGCAGAACAGAGCAAGTTATTGCCTCTGGTGCGCCCTATTTGTACTAGGGTGCAGTGCAGTTGTGCCCTATTTGTACTACGGTGCAGTGCAGCAGCGCCATACCCTAGAATTAGTTTCTGATGTCTTGTTGTGCTATGAGTTGCTAACTTGATGTTATGCTTTAAGTATATGCCTAACAAAGGTAATGACCTGAGATATAAACACATGCATGTAGTATGAACAAGTATGATAACGTTAGTACATATGATTGACACAACACTTATAGTTTTGAAATGAAGATTATAGTTTCAAAAGTGAACTTTGTCACGAACACATCATGTGAGCATTCTGATTTTATAAACATGATTATATGGTCTAAAGTGATTAAACACACTAGCATATATGATTGAAAGTTAAGACAATTTCAAAGATAAGAAATTTAAGACTTTTCAAAGTGAACTTGACCAAGACCTTTATCTTGTAAGTTCTAACCATTCGAGCATGCATATGTGGCTTTAATATATGTTGTCAATGCATGAGAGTTATATGTTAAGATGCCTTGTATATGCTAAGTTGACTTAGTGTAAAATTCAAAGAAAGTTAGAATGAGAAAACTAATGTAATCAAGTAATGAGTGAAGTATGTTATGACCATGCAAGCATGTATATTAGGACTCATTATGCCTATAGATATATTGGCATGAACATCGTTTGATTAATGTATGGTTTTCACTTATTCACACATAGTCATAAAAAGGAAATTTCTAAAATATGAACTATATGAGTAAAGTATACATGTGTTGCCTATATACAAGCATGAATACTGAGTATTATATAACCAAGTTACGAAGCATGATAACCACATGACTTTTCTATCCCTAAGCACCATGTAAATTATAAGCTAAAAACTTGCAAAGGTAAATTCAAGTATAGTCTTGTGTTATGTGTGAAACTCTAACATGTATGTATGTTAAAATATGTGTAATTAGTGTGTTAGAGTTGGACTGAAGCCAGGAGATCAAAGCTCAAACATGGTTCAAGCTAGGGACAGTAGCAGATCTTGCCAGTCCTAAGCTTAGACTGACCAGCATGACCGCTACTGGCATCCTTCATCTTGCCAATATTCTATTTTTGATCTGAAGTTTCAAGGCATGCTTATATGATTACTTTACCTTGTAATATGTGACCAATATGCTATATAATGTGTTGAGAAACATGCTATGAGATGACTTGATTGTTATAAGTGTAGACTCATATTAGTTTACACATACTAATTGAAAAGACCGACTTGTTAACATTAGGTTGTTTCAACACAAGTTAATTAAAGCTAGAATTAAATTGTAGCTGAGCAAACATGCAAGTTCCCTAACCTTACTCAAATTTATATTGAGCAAGTTTCCTTGAACTTTACTCTTTGGTTGTGCAAGTTCCTTGAACCATACTTTTATTGTGCAAAGTATCCTAACCTTTGCATTTACTTTATGCAATAGACATGAGTAAGAAAGTTATTCATTTAAGCTTGAACTTTATTTCCAAGCATGCTATTAAGTGGTTTAATTACCTTACAATTATTCCACATCAATATTATTGATATTCACACTTAGTGCACTTGAGTTCGTACAGTCTTGGACTTGTACATCGTTTAAAGTTCTATAATTCTTGAATTGTGTTAGATAGAGTCTGAACCTTTATTCAGTCAGACAAGTGTATGACGTTTTATAAAAGCTATCCAAACCAATTGATGGTAAGGATTCTTAGACTGAAAGAACACCCCTTTTATGATAGGGGCGTACCCCAGGTATCTAATATAAGATACAAAGAACATATTTAAATGTTATACATATACATGGTGTACGCGAGGCTGAACCCCTTAAGTACTTATTTTGTAGCCAGTAACCAAAAGGTCAATTAACGATTGATTCCATTGGAGTGTTATAGTTCAAAGTCTACTTGACTAGCGGTTATTCTAAAAGTAAATCATTATATTTGCTTCTAATATTCATATTGTTGAATCCTTTAGATATTCATATTATTGAATTCATTGTCACATATTTTCCATTCATCATGATATACTCTTATTGTTGTATTTAAACTTGTAGAGCAAACTTGTTGCTCATATCCTTGCTATATCATGAATTATATTGCAGCTAAGCCCGAGACCTCAGGGAAGGACAAGGGTAAAGGAAAGATGTAGGATAATAGCAAGGAGAAGACTTTACCTTATGCCTAGTTTTATTTACTATTATGTAATATGAACCCTAATGATTATTTTAGGGTATGTTTATAAGATGATATTAAGGTTATCGTATCTTGCGACTAGTAACACCTTTTGAATGAACAACGTATATTTATTATATTTCGTATTTTAGTTATCATATGTTGTTTAGAGGTGGATGCTTGTATTTTATTGTCATGTTCGAACTGGGGTCAGAGGACCCGAATTCGGGGGTGTCACAGACACCATGAAGTCAAACATTATAGTTTCTAATCATTACTTTTCATTTTGTAAACATCTTTTAAACTTATCACTTTGAAATTTTATATTTAAACATTCAATTGTATCACTTATCATGCTCCTTAACACAATACATAGCATATTGGTCATATAATGTAATAACCTGATATTTTCTATGTAATTAAATCGAAAATTTTAAGATAATGTTTATTTATTTATTTATTTTAAAAATGAGCATGCGTGCAAGATATTGTGTATGTATTTATGTGATGAATATAAATATATTTATTACATGAATAATTTTAAATAATTTTATTTTAGAATTATTGATCATTATAAATTATATTCTTATAATAATATAGTAGAAATGTTTTAATTAATTATTTTTCATGAAAATATAATTATATATTATTTAAATAATATATGAAAAGATTTTTAGAATAATTTTAATAATTATTTTATTACATGAATTTTTGTACTAATTATTAAGTTAATTATTTTACCATAATTAATAACGTTAAAAAAATGAAAGATAAATCAGATATTGAATCCAAACCCTAATTTTGGATTTTGATCAACGAATGAGAATAATAATATAATATTGATTATATTTTGATTTTTCTGTGCTAGAAATATGTACTGTATGTACGTATTGATAGTGGTTGGTCAGTTATGGTGTATTATGACCAAACCCTAGCAAAATTTTAATAACCCATATTACTGTTAAACCCTAATTTCGAAATCAAATGAGACTTTAAAATTTGTTAAGTCACTGTGTTATGTAGTGTATGATACGTACTATAAAGATTTGATGTTAATTAAGAAAATCCTAATTATAAGAGACCCTAATTGTAAATTAAAACCCTAATTTCTGAAATTTAAAACCTTAAATAATCATTAGTGAATTGCTAAGTGGAAACCCTAATTTAAAAATCAATTATGAGTTCGAGACTGTTAAATAATTGTGTTATTAATGTATGTTATATAATTTTATGATTAATTAGGTAAACCCTAATTAATATTTAGAAATATTAATTTCTAGAAACCCTAATATTTATATTATAAACCCTAATTTGTAAGTTGTAAACCCTAATCGCTAAATTGGGAAATTTAATGCTAATTTAGATCTTAAACCTAAATAGCAAAGTGTTAAGTAAATTAAAAACCTATATTTAATTATGAAACCTAAATTATTTTAGAGAACCCTAATTATAATTTTTTTGAAAATAAAATTTTATTTTTACAAACCCTAAATTGCTTATTATATGTCCTAATGATAATTAGTGAATCTATAATCCAGAGTTTATGTTCTATGAGATTAAGAAATTAAGCATGATTAAGAAACCCTAAATTACATTTTTAGGAAACTAAAATGTTACATTTTCAAACCCTAAATTAGACATCCTACAAATTAATTATGCTAAACATTAGGGTTAAACCCTAAGGGTTTGCCAAGTTACCATTTTGTAATTAAAATTATAAATCAAATGACTATTATACCCTTGTTGCGCGCATTATTGGACATAACTTGTGTATCTTGCCATACTTGTGGTTGGTAAACTACTATTGACTTGCCTTGTGACTGAATTATACATCTCAGCCATTGTATATCACCAATACATTGCATCTAAGTCACTTATATATAAGGATCAAGAGAGAGAAAGTTCTTATATTAGCTCATTTGATCACCAACACTTAGCCTAGATCATCTCTCCCTAAAACCCACGAAATACTAAGGCATTTCAGTCCCCAAATCAAGCCCTACGATCTCCATTAACCAAGCAGAAGTCTAGAATCCAAAATATTCAAAGTAAGGTATAAAACCCTAACCAAAAATCTGATATTGATTGATGTGTTAGAAGTTATGTTTACGTGTTGTAATATGTTCTATGTAGTGTATATAAGTGATCTGGGTTGGCACATGTTAGATCCATAACATCAAAGTGCTCGAAATTTATGTTTTCAAAATCTGGAAAAAAAAAATTTAGTGGTCTGACAACGAATGTCAGACCCTGTAAATCTCATTTTGTTATGTGTTTTTATTGTTTAAATGTTTGACGTTGTAGTAGGTCATGAGATCTTTGATATGAAACTTGAATTAGGTTCATATCGGTTGTAGATTAAAAATTATAAGTGGTCAAACAGGGTTGACCAACATTGATTGGATTTACTAGAAAACCCAGATTTTTTCCAGAAAGCCTGACAGTGATTTTGCAGGCTCTTGATCTTGCAGTTTTTAAGTGTTTTGATCATGTTGTTGTTTTGTGATTGTAGACTTACTGTCGATGTCGGGATTTTTGGGTCTCCCTTTCCGTTATTTGTTCTTTGGTGTTCTCATTTTAGGTGAGATTTGTTTGAAAAAATAAGTGAAAAAGGTCCGACATGTATGATGTCGACGATGGGACTGTTAGGAGTCGCCAGTTGGTTTTTTAAATGGTTGTACCAACACAACCGAGAAAAGGTTTGCACATTGACCCAGTGATGTGACATTGATATACGGGTCGGTGAAACCGAGATTCGTTTAGGGTCCGGGGACTTGGTTATGCGGGGGGAAGGTGTTAGGCACCCCCCGACATCCGTTTTACCACGGTGACCGCCTCTTTTCAAGAAATTATTATCTGAGTGTGTGTGTGTGTGTGTGCGTGTATGGGTCAATGTGCTGTTATATGGAAGTTGTGTGAGGCCTCATTCGAACCTATATGCACAGGGTTTGAATTTATATAAAAATTCAGTTTTTAGCAAGATATGGTAGTGATATTTTATAAAAGAGGTTTTTCAAACCCTGATGCTCAATAGGAATTGAGACCTTTTATACTCCCATTTTTATTAAGTGATCGGCTGGATTGATTTTATTTGACGGATACGAGGCATCCGTACAAAAATAATATACAAAAATAATGCCGACTTCCTCGTGGGTATAGAAACCATCTGAGGAAATTCGATACCATGAGAATAATTTACAAGCCGCCATAACCTAAAATGTCCATTACGAGAACCGAATCTAGATCCAATGGGATGAATCATGATCACATGATTCCTAAAGCGCCTGTAATGCTACAATTTGTATGAAAGCGATGATGATATATATATATATATATATATATATATATATATATATATATATATAATATATATATATATATCTGATACATGATCACCAACCACGAAAGCACCTCCATGGTGGATCAAAATGTAAATAAAGCATTATATATATATATATATAAAAAAAATAAATAAATATATATATATATATATATATATATATATATATGTATGTATATATATATATATAAGCATTAAACGCAAAGGATGTAAAATCTCGCTCATCGAATGTAGTTCGACCATAGTTTCATATATATATATATATATAAGTATAAATATATATATATATAAAAGCGAATAATTGCACCGTATATAAAATCCGGGCTCATCGAATAGAGTTCGACACACGATATAATATATATATATATATATAATATATTAAAGCGATAAACGCTCCATCAAGTTCAGGCTCATCGAACAAAGTTCGACACACAGTTCATATATATAAATGTATATATATATAGAAAAGCAAATAAACGCTCCAGACCAAAGTCTAGGCTCATCGAACAAAGTTCGACACACAGTTCATATATATAAATGTATATATAAAAAAGCAAATAAACGCTCCAGACCGAAGTCTAGGCTCAATCGAGGCATAACTCGATAGTGTTAGTCAATATATATATATATAAATATATATATATATACACAGACTGGAATGAAACCACGGACCGAAGTCTAGGAAAAATAAGCAACACGACTCTCAGCGTGTAGAAGGGTGTGTGCAAAGATGAAGAGAACAACTCTAAAGTGTGTGAGAAGTCTTACAGCTGACTGCTAAAAAAGGCTTCTATATCTTTAGAGTGGGTAAACACTGGCTTTTGTGGGTACAAAAGAGGCTATATATGAGCTCACAAGTGTTTAAAAGTGGGAAAATACACTATATGGGCAAGTGCGGAGCAAATTGTGCAGGGTTTCCCCATCTTTTTTCCTTAGAAAATCAGCACCCTAAGCCGCAGGTGTACCAGAGGCAACCTGGGTTGGCTCAGTTTTGTCAGGTCGTGTCATCTCGAAGTACGTGTACTCAGGCACTTTAATGTCCACTCGAACTTTTAGAAGTACAACCCGGGCATCCGTTTGAGGTATACATGACCTATTTCAGACCGCCGTTGTCGAGAGTTGTACGATGGCATGGGATTAGAGTTTGTGCGAAGTCATTGAAGATTGGACGATGCCCTCCGGTCTTCAAGCTTCAACTTTCATCCGTTACCCCACACAATAGTCACTCGGGATTGGTTAGGCTTGTGGGACATTGCTGCGTAGAGACGTGATGTGGCACCATTTTTTTTACGAGATGACGATGTTGCCCCACACCGATTTTATTGCCAGATTGGGATGATAAAGCAGACGTTGCTCAGACTTAACTGAGATTGGACTGCTACAATTGTTGAAGGTCCTCATTGTCATCATTGAGGTGTGCCTGTCTTCCCGATGTTATTGCCGGGTTGGTGCGTGTATCTCGTTGTGAGCGCTGAGATTGAAGCTGGTCGCATTTAAAAGAAGCATTTCCGGGGTTATCGCCGAAACTGCATTCCTTGGGGTTATCACCAAGGTCGGTGGCTATTCCCATGGTTGGGACTGAGACTGGATACCTCAGGGTTATCTCCGAGATTAATCGGTCTTCTCCGGTGTGTGTTCCGGTATTGTATCTGCAGGTCTTGGGGTTATCTCCGATGTTGGATTTGTTACTCCCAGATTGCGATTCGAGGTTGATGCTGAACTTCCGATAGTATCCGGTATGGATTTGGATTGTCTTTCAGGGTTCTCTCTTAAAAGACGAATCTGTCCTCCTGCAATGTTAGTAACAGTATTACAGAAAATTTCGAGTGTCTACAGATGCCCCTCTTTATCATACTCATTCATGTCGATGCATGGGTAGGATAAAGAATCCTAGACACTTGAAACGCAATAAGATAAACATTGTACTATGGGTAGAAAAAAATGATGCAAATGTATGATGCATGTGTACGGGGTTGTAGCCCAACATGCTGGGGATGATTGCTAGCTCCCTGTTACTTCAACTGGGGATGGGCAATGATGGCCGAATCTGGTGTGTAATCTGAATCTGTTGGAATGTTGATGTTGGAGTTATCACCAAATTCCTGTGTCTTTGATAATGACTTGATCCAAAAGAGGTATCTCTTATATTCAACAGATCTGTGGGGATAAAGCTTGGTCTATTTGAGGATGTGTATAACATATTCCATCATCTATCCTCTTTGATAAACATGGATCTTTCCTGGTTAGTATCGCTAGAATATGTCACGATTCTGTTGGATTTACTGCCAACAGCAAATGTTGTCAAGGGTGCCTGACCTTCGTTAACGCGTGCTTCATCGATATATTGAATCAACGGTTGAAACATCCTGTGGGATATACTATCAAGGTTGCTTGTCCTTCGCTGATGCGTGAATCAGTGGCTGAGGCTCTGTGAGTAGATTGTCAGGGTTGCTTGACCATCGCTGTCATGTAGATCAACGGAGCATTACGTTGTGACCCCCGTCAGGGATATGCTGGGGAATATAAGCAGTTGGGTATGAAAATCTTGAATGGCTCTAGAGCTCTGATAGGTTTAATCGCTATCGGCTGAAATTATGTCAAGGCTGCTTGACCTTCGCTGGCAAATGTGTCAACGGATGGACGTGTGTTGTAACCCCCACCGGGGATCTAAGTTGTAACCCTCGTCGGGGACCTACTGGGGACTCATGAGTACGTACGTAACTATCGAACAGTCCTTAATGCTTTGATGGGTTTACTTGCCATCGGCTTGAAATAACGTCAAGGCTGCTTGACCTTCGTTGATATAAATGTCAACGGATGAACGTGTTTTAACCCCCACCGGGGATTTACATTGTAACCCCCGTCAGGGATCTACGTTGTAACCCCTGTCGGGGAGATATGTAGGGTAACGACCTGGAGTTGGCGGCATCGGACCTGTAGAAGGTATTTTCGTATGTGACTTGTGACAACTGGGATCATTGGTAGGGTATACCATGTATTTAGGTGACTACCAATGAGTGATGTACAAATTCAAAGTCCCATCTGAGAAGACCAGGATTGTATGCAATTCTGCTCAATCGCGTGGCATTTTTATTGTCGATCTGACCTTTCTAGTCCGTAAGAATACCGTTTTAACTCAAGCTAGACCGAGCTGGAGGGGTGGGACCCCAATAGGGGTGCCGTAGGTGCACCTGCTGCAGCCGCAGGTGGGCCTGCGACCAATCGTGGATGATAAATTCCAACAGATTGGTCTCACAAGTCATTTTTAACTTGTTTTGCAAAGAGAAAACCGTGAGCCATCTTCAGATCTGCTGAGTTCGGACTGCTTTCGGCAAATTCTGTCACCGTACAAGTGTTCTACACTATCTTGGTAACGTATGCATGTATTTTTTCCAGTTTCTATCCGATGGATTGTGAGTTATCACACGAAATGCATCTAAACACATAGTAGTGATTATGTATGCATAAATGACTTGATAAAAAATATTCAACATAGTGAATGTTATTATTAAACCATTCTGAACATAATGATGTGAAAAAAATTGACTTTTGAGACAATCAAATTTGCACCTTTTTCTGCTATTTTTTGTTTTATTTGAGGTCCAATGAGCAGAAGGTAGAAAGGCACATTATTCCTAGCATTAAGGTTGGCCTTGTTCATGATGATTTTAATTTTTTATACATATATTATGTATATGACTTTGGGGTAGGTGTGCTACTGAATGGCCACCTAGACATGCCTATGTGCATGTGGATAGTCCTATTTTCAAAGGGGACTATGGCAAAAATTTTCCAAATGTAGGCATTGGGTAGTCATGCATTTTAACTCTATTATATGTTAAAGTAAATGCATGCATACATATAGTCATAAAATGCATTTTAGAAACCTCCAGGTAAGGAAATACCACACCCTTTCTGAGGTTATTTGGAGACTTGTTGTCCAGATATTATGGATCCGGATCAGCCGAGCAGTTCTTATAGGACCGCTTCGGCATTTGTGGAAGGCTTCAAAGTGCCCCGTCCCTGTTTCCGTCGAGATGACCTCGCGGCCGGTTGGTGGAGGCCATGATACGTCCTGTCCAGGTAGATGTTCCAGACATTGAGGACAAGGTGGCGGATATTCTGATTGAGGATCCCGCCTCGCCGCATACGTGTCTCGCAGGAGCTTCCGAGCATTCGGTGACAAACCCGGAGTTGCTGTGTGATTTGGGCAGACATCCATCGATGTATTTGCATGCTAACGAGGTATGGCGTTAGACTTTGATCTTCCTTCTTTCCTATTGATGAGGTTTAAATTGTTTTGATATTACTCTACATTTCATGCAGGTTCCTGGTTTTACACAGCCTCGAGGGAACTGGTTCAGCATTCACTCCATGTACCAGGCGCTTCATCCTGACTATAGAGTAGTAGTGCATGAAAGGGGATTTGGGGCGTTCTATTCCATCCTTCCCTGTCATTGTCCATGGGGTTACCTCAGGGCATTGTCTGAGCGATGGTTTCATCAGACTTAGTCACTCCACCTGCTGGATTGCGAGGTGATGATGACACCTATGGATTAGCGATTTATCACAGGTATGGAGTTTGGAGGGGAGCCAGTGCCTTGCATGGCGAATATCACCCCTACTACCGTCCGATCCTTACTAGGAGTTCCGGCGTAGGCGCTCAAAGGCAGGACTATCCGTCCAGGTCCTTTGAGCGTAGATGCTATGAGCGGACTATTGAGTAAGCCCATGCCTAATGATGTCAGGATCAGGGATTGCGTTATGCGGCGATTGTTCCTGGTGATCATTCGAGGTCGCTTCATGTGCATAACTCTTCCACGATATCTTTCGCTTTGGTCGACGCCACACATGCGATGTGGACCGTATTGAGAAATACGATTGGGGCTCTTACACCTTTGCCTATTTCTTCCGGGGCACGCGTACGCGCTGCTGGTTTTGACCGAGGGCTTGGCTAGATTTTACCCATTTCACTGGCGAGTATTTCTCTTATCTTTTCCTATTCATAGGTTAAGAGTGTTTCTTCGATAGCGGTGTTTTTGCCATTGTGTTGGCGGTTTGGGGCCTTTGAGAGGCTCCCATGTTTGCGTCGTATATGAGTGTGTTAGGGTTTAGATACCTATCCACGAGGACTCGACGATGGCACCATTCTATTTTGGCCGGAGGTCCCCAGATTCCGAGGGATTCACTCAATGCCGTATGCCCGCATCGAGTTCTAAAGGCGCCTTTGGAATATCCTCGGTTCTAATCTTCACCGATGATATCCGTAATCGAAGATCGATTTTTAAAAAGAATTGTTCCCTTGCAATTGGTCAAACAAGTCATCAATACGAGGTAGAGGATACCTATTCTTGATGGTGACATGGTTCAATTCTCGATAGTTAATACAAAGTCGCATACTCCCGCCTTTCTTCTTTACTTAATAAAACAGAGCATCCCCAAGGAGATGTACTAGGACGAATGAAACCGATGTCCAACAATTCTTGTAGTTGGACCTTTAATTCCTGAAGTTCAATAGGAGCCATTCGATATGGGGTTTTAGAAATGGGCTTTGTACCAGTTTTAAGATCAATAAAGAATTCAGCTTCACGTTCTGGGGGTAGACCGGGAAGTTCTTTAGGAAATACGTCAGGAAAGTCAATAACAACAGAATATTATTCAAATTTGACGTGTCTTTATTCAAATCCATAACATGGGCTAATAAAGCTTGACATCCGTTTTTCAATAAACGAATAGCTTTATGATTAGATATGACAGTGATTGATTTTAATGGTTTAGTTGCTTGAATTCGTATAACAAGTTGGTTAGGAATATGAAAACTAACAACCTTACTAAAACAATCAATTTTGGCATGATGAGTAGTTAACCAATCAATCCCTAAAATCACATCAAAAGCAAGTATCTTTAAAGAGATAAGGTCAACAAGTAAGGTGATGGTGCCAACTTGAATCAAACAAGATTTATAAACAGTGGATGTGATGAAAGTTTCTCCTAACGGAGTTTCCACAGATAGGTCAAAGTCTAATTTCTCCTGAGTCAAGTTTAAACGTTGAGCACATGCAGAGAGATAAATTAATGGGTAGCACCGTATCAAGTAAGGTATAAACTTCGCAAGAATTTATAAATAGCTTTACCCGTGATCACCTCGTTTGGTTTCTCGCATTTTGACCAAATCCACAACAAACGCTCTTCCCGAATCGTTGACTTTGACTTTTTTCGGGGCGATCTTTTTGAGTCACCGTCCCCATTGAACTAGGTTTTGCTACTGCATAATCTCGAAGCGATATGTCCTTCCTTTCCACAATTATAGCATACCTTGAATCGTTGTGGGCGCGTTTGGACCGATATGTCCCTCTTTTCCGCATTTGTAGCATATGACCGGTGGTCGTTCTCCTCCCTTAGAACTAGTTCTTCTGCAAGACTATCGCTCGTCTTCACATGGTCGTTGTTAAATCTCCTCTTTTAAAATCTCCTCCCGACTCGCTTCTTCTATTTTCATGGCCATGATTACCACCAGAGTGGTTACCATTTTGTCCGCTCTTTTCTTTCTCCACCGGGTTATCGTTGTTTTGTTGACTACCATCTCCGGTATGATCCTGGTTGTGGTCCCTCAGTTGACCGTACTCGTTATCTCGCTCTAATAATTGAGCCCTGTTTACAACATCTGAATAGAGAGAAAATTTATGAGAAATGAGATACTGACGTATGTCGGGTTTCAAACCTCTAAGAAACATCCGCGTCATACGTTCCTCATTCTCCACCAAATGAGGTACAAACCTGGATAACTCTACAAACTTTGCCTCATACTGAGACACCGTCATGTTGTTCTGCTCCAGTCTAATAAACTCCACTTCCTTCATATGACGAACACTTTCAGGAAAGTATTTGTCATTAAATAGTTTCTGAAATGTCTCCCAAGACATGCTGAGTGCGGCTGGATGGGTACGCTTCACAGACTCCCACTAGTAGTCTGCCTCGCCATGGAACATAAAGGTGGCGAATGGAACCTTCTGTTCCTCCGTGCATTCTAAGACATCGAATATCTTGGTAATTTGCTTGACCCATGTTTCCGCCATGATCGGATCCGCTTTCCTTAAATTCGTGGTCCCAACTCTTTGAATCGCTTTGTGACAACCCGTGAATTGCTATCATTTCCTCCTATATTTTGAACACGAGTCTCCTCGTCTGCGATTTTGCATGAATCGTAAAAAGCTTCTAAACATCCCCTCGCTTCATCATCTCGCTTTCGGTGGTGTTGTTCACAGGGAGGAACATTGCCACGACTGTTGCACGCTTCTCCTCGTTGGTGAGTACAAAGGCGTCTCCACGGCCTCATTTCCATTGTTAATATTTTCAATCGACATTCTCAAATACTATCATAAAACAAGGGTTAATTAAGGAAATCAATATATCACATAATATCCCTATATATCTTGACTCAACTAACAAATAAGCTTAGGTAGGACACACTAGCGAAGGATTTACTCGCCTCTCCCCTCCTAGTTCTATTCCCCGATCTCCCGTAAATCATATCCCTAAGCTCGATACCAACCGCGGCGCCCCAAAATAGGTATACATCACCCATTCTCGAGTTGTCAATACTTGGTACGAAACAACTAAAACATTATTATTACAACATATAAACTGTGAGTTTAAATACGAGATATTGCCATCTGCATAATATCCACACGCAAATAAATCCCCATCATAATTATTGATACATTATTTTACAAAATGGTGAGGACTACTAAACAACTCTCTCTAGAACTTTCATTCCATACCCAGGCTGCATTACTCATTATATTGTCAGCCTCCCGAGAAGAAAAATGGAACAAAAAAGGAAAAGGGTGAGCTCAACTAGCCCAAAGAAAGAATATTATGACTAAGATAATATACAACAAATTATTGTTAGTCTTCAACTGGGAAAAATCTAATAGAATACAATAGACAACAAATTTTAAATCAATATTCGCAATGAAATAATAATTCATTAGAAGAGTTAAGTAGAGAATGCAAACTACTATCTTCTATGTATGAATTTAAAAGTTCATCGCTCTATCTTTTATCCTGTAACATCAATCAATATACATCCGAATCAAATATTCATCTTTGCACTACAAGCCAAAGATATTCATCACCGGGTCATGTTCATCTAAACACACGCTCATCTTTGCACTACGGGCCAAAGATATTCTTCAGAAAATCATTCATCTTTGCACTACAGCCAAAGATATTCCATAATATCATCATTTAAGATCAAGATGATGAAAAATATTTTTAAAGAAACGAATCCAAAGGAAACAAAATGACAAGGATTAAGGATTAAGGATTAGTACTTTGTTTTTATCCACGTCCAAAAATACCTCAAAAATAATCACAATGGTGTAAAATTCATGAAAGATCAAAACATGGATACAATCAAAGCTAGTATCCGAATAGATATTTTAGACGAAAAGAAAATTTTTCATTTTTCGATGAATAGTGCCGTGATTCGTGAATAAAGGTCGTATCGTGAATAGTAACTCCGAGGCACCAAAAGTTCCAAATTTGATAAAACTTCAGATCAATATTTCAACATAATGATATTGAAGAAATAATATCATTACGAAAAAAATAATATCCCTTACCTCGAAAGATTAGTACTTCTAAATGAATACTAGGGTATAGTCTTTGAAGGAACTTACACCGCCTAACAATACTCAAAGTATACTCAAAATACTCACAAGAATACGCTCGATAATATAGAGAGAGAAAACTTCAGTTTCTGGTGTGATTTTCAATTCCAACCTAAGCACCCTATTTATAGGAAAATGTTTAGAACACCAAAGTAGAAAATTTAATAAAATATTAATATATATTATAAATTTCCTTAGCCCACCTTTGAAGATCTGATTTCAGCAATTAATATCACATGTTAGCCCACTTAAATGCAAAAAAAACGTTTTTCTTTAAAATAATAATTAAAACTTCCAAAAATCAATTATTTCGGAGCTTCGGAACTTTAATAATTCACAATAAATAGCCCTTTTATCAGAAAATTCGAATCTCGCTACTTTTTATAGGAAATTCAATTCTCTACAACTTTACAGAAAAAAGTTTTTCCAAATTCCAAACATAAATTGATCGAAATCCACAAACGGGCGATTTTACAGGCTATAATCAAATTTCAGTCAATAAATGGGGTCCACCGACATGTTTAACATGTTTTAAACATTTATTGCAACAAAAATATTCTTCCTCCTCGTATACTCATATATCCCGCATTCGTTGTAAAAATATCACCATTATTATATTATTAAAATATAATAATATATTTAAATGAATTATTTTATCGAGAAAAGATAAAATTTCAATTTTCAACAATTGTCACATTAAAATTTTCTCCATCTATATCCACATAAAATCAATATTTTTCTCATCATATGAATCAATAATTAATTATTCACAAATAATATTACGTAATCACAATATTGACAACCGCATAATTCCTCAGAAAGAGGGGCTTTCAATAAAGATTTCTCCTTCTCGCACGCAATTAGGTGACCAAATCTCTCCTTAGATGTAACTTTCTAGACATTGCCAATAATGTTATCTAATAATATTATTCAGATAATATGAATTATTGTTTCGATAAAGAAAATACCGTAAATGACAATTATTGAAACAACAAAGAATATAAAATATCAACACAAAGAATTATTAAATCAATAAAATAATCGAATAAGAATTCATCAGAACCATTATTGAGTAGTGCCTTCACGTAAGAATCAATAATTGGTGCAATACCGTGATAATCGTGTTTTATCAACCGAGTATTTTAACAAGATTAATTCAGTAATAACTACGCCTGCTATTTTTAAACAACTTATATTTGTCGTTTTTCTTCATCTAATCGCTTTACATTATGGGCCCACAAAAGATCAACATTGCATTTAATATTCCCCGACAATGCAAGAAGAATATTCCACGACCAAACGAATATTCCCCGACAACAATGAATATTTTATAACCACTTGCTTATTTTGAAATATTTGCGTATTTTACCCATAACTATCCTCATTAATCAAATCAACCCTTACTATTTCAAAATAATAAATAAAAAAAATTAAATTTCATTAATAATAAGTTGGGGTCTTACAAATGATGAGATTGGAATTGGGTAAACACGTATAACACTGATTATTAGAGCTTTGATCTGATTTCTTGTTATGAATTGAGTCTTTTTTTTATCATAAGGATACCACAGCAAAAACAACTTGTTGATTGATTGAGTTTAAATTGATACATAATGGGACTCTAAAGGATAATGCTAGTTTGAATGAAAGAATGTCAAGAACAAGTAGTGATGGCTAAAGTTAGATAAAAACTTAAGTTTGGGGGAAAAATTAGGGATATATAAGCTTTTTAAAAAAAATAAAAACAAATGATGAAAAAAATATCGTGGCTAGTCTTGTTTCGGGGCCTTTGTTACTTGAGTAAGTAAGCCCGAGGGGATTATCTTTACACCTAGCGCCCTAAGGTCTTATATGGTTTGGGAGTCGTTGGTCGAAAGCTCTCTAAGGGGTAGCACTGTTAGCCTAATGGAATGAGACATTGCACAGTCATGGTTAAAAAAAATAATAAAATGGGAAAAGAGCAAAAAGCCCCCGTAAAGCAAAGTAAAGTTTAAGTATCCCTGATTGGACTCTTGAACTTGGTGGATGTTTAATTTTAGTTAGATCTAGCTTATTTTTGGATTTCTTGAGTTTACACTGTATGATGCCTTCGAAGAGACTTATTATGTGTTAAATTTGATTTTATATTAGTTAGCATTGTTGTTGAGCACACACGCACTATATCAGTGATAACAGTCTAAGATTTGATGATTGATTGAGAAGTTAATGATTTGTTTGATATGATGTATTATCATGTTTGCTTGATTTCTGTAAGGCCGGTTGAATAGACTTGTTTCTGTCATTACTACTGGATTTGTAGGCATGTAGATTAGTTGCATTGCATATCGTTATTATTTTGTGTGTTTGCTTGAGGACAAACAAATGTTTAAGTTTGGGGGTATTTGATAAGTAGGTTTTATACCTACTTATCCGGTATCTATTACCAGAATTATTTGCTTAATCTCATGTTTCTTAGGTACTATTCATACATTTTATGTTATTTTGTAGGCGATGACACGACATTGGCATGAAGAAGCAAGGGAAAGCAATTCGGACTAAACAGATTCAAGCAATTGCAAGAAGGGAAGATTGTTGGGCTTTTAACACCAAGTGGGATGCATGTTCTTGGCTTGGAACTTGGATTTTATTTTAGATCTACTTCTTAGCTTTCCGGAACATCTTGAATCGTCCCAATCGGAGTTCGGATGCGAGAGTTAGGGCCTTTTTATCAACGAAGATCAAAGCTAAGAGTTGTCATGCTTGCCATTTACACAACATCTACTTCAAGCTCGATTTCCTCCTTGTTCCAGTCCGAATCTATCAATTGTTAAAGAATAAAAGTTGTATATCTCGTCGATATCTTCGATTGGATAGGTGGCAGGCCCCGTAACTCCTAGCGGATCAAATGTTATACATGTTTTACCAAAGAACGTCGCAGCAGAAAAACAGGGTAGCGCGGACCGGGCTAGGGGCACGCTATGCGGCCAGATTTTCTGCCATTGCAGTGCGCTCCACGCCCAGAATGCCTTGGGGACAGCACTGACCGCGCTAGGTGGCGGGAAGACAGCTGATTATGGTTATTTGATGTCCAATTTGAGCTAGAATAGAATTCTTAGTTGCCTAACTTGCTAGGGTATCCATTAGAACTATAAATACATGAGGAGAGACATAAAAGAAGGGGATCTAGGCTAGTTTTGGAGGATTCAATTAGATTAGATTAGAGTAAATTAGATCAAAACACTAGTTCTTGTTAGATTTAGAGATTGAAGCAACTTGGAGACCATTGAAGATTCAAAGTAGGAGCAAGGAGGGAGCATCAAATCTACAGACAAGAGATTCTATCTTTTCATCTTCTTCTATCTTTGTCTTTTAATGTGTATTCAATTGCAGATTCTTTGTTTTAATTCAATAATAATGAACTAATTCTTTGTTTGAGATTACAATGGATCTTATTGTGTAGTTTATTTTAATATGCTTCGTTATCAATTATTATGTTCTATTGTGAGGATTGTCTATTGTGATTTGGACTTAATTGCTTAATTGACTAGCTAAAAATTACCCTGATAATCTATATGAACTCGAGAGATGAAGTATTGATTTAGATCTTATCATGATAGCATGAATTTGTTATTTCTACATAGATGAAATTCATGATTCGTGTTTAGGATAGAGATATGCCTTTACGTCATATGTAATCTTATAGAGAACTTGTGCTATAAATCCTTTTTAATTGTAATTCACATAGAGATATAGTGGATTAGTTAATTAGGGTGTCTTACTTAATTCTATCATTTGTTGATTTAACTGAGTATGGGTATTATGCATCGAGAGGTGGTTTAATCTTCTTTAGTGTTCTTGATTAACAATTCAGGATAGAAAATAATTGATGATAAGTGTGTTAACTTAAATGAAGCAATAAGTGAAGTTGTGATCTTAAATCTTCGTAATCTTAATTTAACTAGTGGTAATTAGAATTAGTTTACTTATAAATTGAAATTCATTCGTTTAAATAAGATTGAGTTGGTTACGGGTTAGTACTTAGTGATTTTTATTAAAAAAATCCTCATGGGAACGATACTCTACTTTCACATTATTACTTGTTAACCACGTATACTTGCGTGTTGTGCGTAATTAGATTTTACCCAACAAGTATATGCATTACCGGATAGCGAGTCATACGATGTAGAGTCTATGGAGGACATCGATACCTACATCGAGGAGGAGCCCGTTGCTGGGTTGCCAGCATTTCTTCTGGATTCTCCTAGTACCAGTACTGTTGTGATTTAGCACTCGGCATAGTACTTAGAGCAGAGTCTTCATCTGATGACCTTTAAGAGAGATTAGGCTCGATCTATGATGTTGACTGCCCTTGATGGGAGGGACACAGCTCTATTTGAGAGAGATGATGCATTAGATCGCAGAGATGTCGCTGTTGTTGAGAGGGATGAGACTATATCAGCTAGAGATGCAGTGATAGTTGAGCGGGATAGTGCTATATCTACCCGGGATGTAGCCGTCACAGATAGCACTTTAGTGAGGTCCCTTACCACTGGCATGATTGCAGAGATGAGCGCATATATTGATGATCATATGGTCACCATGCAGATGGCTACAGATCTTTTGGGTCGTGTGAATATTCTCATACAAGAGACCATAGCTTCGCCTTCGTCTTCAGAGAGGGACGCCATGTTGAGCTTGTTAGCTCGCATATACCCTGACTCGTAGATGAGCTTGTATTTACCTGCACATACTAGCTTAGCCATTTTGTCATGTACAGCTTACATTTGTATATATCAAACATCATTATATATGACAGGGAAATATATTTTTGGATCACTTCCCTTTTAGATATGTCCTGCTATTTGCTTGATATTTTGCCTGCTGCTTCAGCGTTTGTGATCTTGATGTATTCTGAATTCCTCCTGGGTGGATGGACATTGAGTTGTCTCTGGATAGTTCAGAATGAATCATCAATCTATGTGTATCCCTACCATCTTTGGTGTCTTGGGACTGGTTTCTGGATGGAAATTTGGAGAGGAGTGTGGCTTTCCTCTCTAAGATTGACCGCACCAAAGGTGGTCGCCAGTACTTCTATTTAGGAGAAGACTAATTAATTCCACCTCTTATGGATTGGTGTTGCTCTTTAAGGTATGACCGCTGCTTAGATGGTCGCCGAATCTCCTATTTGGTAGGAGTTCAGGTAATTCCATCCCTTTGGTCTGAAGCCAAATGAAATATAGTGTATTGAAGGAATTCCAGTACCAATTGACAAGGCTTTGTGTTTTGGTAGGGGGTGAGACCGCACCATGAATGGCTACCTACGTACTCCTATTAAAGAGGAGATCAGGTCTGCATAGTTCGAACCTGGTGTAAGAGGTTCAACGTTGTGTATGGCGAAAATGGTGTAGGAATGTTTTTGGTTGTTTTTGTTTTTGTAAGGGTAGAAATGTTTTTGTTGTTTTTGTTTTATTGCGTCCGGGCCATGTGAAATGGTTGCCTACGTACTCCTATTGAAGAGGAGATCAGGTCGACGTATTTGCCCTTCAGGGCGAGACGAAAAGTGTAATCCCATGTGCAGGTCAGAGTGCGGGGAGGAGAAAGTTTAATCCCTGGTTGAGGATAAACTGCAGGTACGAGAAGTTTGATCCTAGGTATGGGTAGCCAAACTTCAAATGCAAGAGGTTCAATCCTCGGTGGGATGACCTGAATTGTATGAGCACAAAGGAGAAACCCAGGCTGCTGGCTTGAAATGTATATTTCCCTGAGGGGCAAAGTGTAGATAAGTTTTATGTGGTAAAGGGTTAGAGAATCGGAATGACTGGTAACCTGATGATGATGCACTAGGGTCTTTGCTGGTTACTTCAGACATAATACCGTTTCACGGTGTCTGAGGTTATGAGATGCAGAAATTCATCGCCGTCCATTTCTTGCAATCTGAGAGCACCTCCTGTCAATACTTCCTTGACAATAAACGGGCCTTCCCAGTTAGGAGCGAATTTTCCTTTAGCCTGATCTTGGTTGTCAAGAATCTTCTTCAAAACCAAGTCATGTTGTTTAAACTGTCGTAGCCGGGACTTTTTGTTATAGGATCTGGCGATCCTTTGCTGATATAACTGACCATGGAAGATAGCCGCGGTTCGCCTTTCGTCTATTAAAGACAATTGGTGATACCTGTCTTGTACCCATTGGTCTTCATCCAGCTGAGCGTCGATCAAAACTCTGAGAGATTCCATCTCAACTTCTATGGGGAGCACTGCTTCCATCCCGTAGGTTAAAGCGTAGGGGGTTGCCCCAGTTGAAGTGCGCATTGCGGTTCTGTAGGCTAACAGAGTCGGAGGCAATAGATCAGGCCAATCTTTGTGGTTGGTGGACATCTTTTGCATAATCTTCTTGATGTTTTTGTTAGCCGCTTCAACAGCACCATTCATCTTCGGACGATAGATGGCAGAGTTAAGATGTTTGATGTGGAATTTACTGCATAATTCCTCCATCATTTTGTTGTTGAGATTTTTGGCATTGTTTGACACAATCACCTCTGATTGTCCATATCGATAAACGACATTGTTTCTGATGAAAGCAATGATGACTTCTTTAGTGACCCTGGGGAAGGAGGCTGCTTCTACCCACTTGGTGAAGTAGTCGATCATGGTGAAGATAAATCAGTGACCATTACTGGCTTTAGGCTCGATGGGCCCCGATAACGCCCATTCCCCACATTGAGAAGCGGCCAAGCGAACTCATATTGTGGAGTTCCCGTGGAGGGGCGGTATAGCATTCCCATGAATTTGGCACCGATAGCATCTTTTGACGTGGTCGTTGTAATCGACTTTGAGAGAGATAATAATGTCCCATCCTGAGGACTTTTTTGACAAGGAGGGAGCCACTCATGTGGGGGCCACAGACTCCACCATGGTTTTCATCCATAAGCCTTTGGGGCTTGATATTTGTCTAAACATCTGAGGAGACCTAATCATGCATCTCTTTTGTAGAGCGCATCTCCACTCAGGTAGAATTTCATTGCAATTCGATGGATCCGTCTTTTCTCAGTCGGGCTCGCCCCAGCGGGTGTAGATCCATCTCGTAGATACTCCTTGATATGCTGTTACCAAGGATGTTGGGGCCTTGTTTAGGGAAATTGTGACGCTTGGCAAGTGTTCCTTATCTGATATGCGAATCAAGGAGGCCAAAGTTGCTAACGCATCCGCGAAATCATTCCTATTACAAGGAACATGTAGAAAGGAGATTTCTTCGAACTCCAAAGCCATCTTCAAAACCTGCCGATGGTAAGGCAGCAATTTTAGTTCCTTGGTTTGATAGATTCCGGTGGATTATCTAATTACCAACTCTAAATCTCCAAAGAAAATTAACCGCCTGATGCCCATTGAATGGGCAAGTTTTAGCCCCATGAGACAGCCTTCATACTCAGCCGTATTGTTGGTGCTGATAAATTGTAATTTGACGGCAACGGGATACTGCTCCCTCGTACCAGATACTAGAACTGCTCCAGCTCTAGAGCCTTTCATATTAACAGCACCATCAAAATAAATCTTCCATGATTGGCGCGTATCGTACTGATGGTGTTGTTGCACTGTCATTACTCCTTCATTGGGGAAATATGTTTCCAAAGGTTTGAAATCCCCTGAAGGTGCGGCGACCAATTGATCCGTGATTCCTTGAACTTTGATGGATTTTTGAGTCACATATACGATGTCAAACTGTTGTAGGATCAACTGCCATCTGGATAGCCGGCAATTTAACATAGGTTTGTTGAACACGTATTGGAGAGGATCCACGCGGGATATGAGATGGGTTGTGTGACCATGGAGGTAATGTTGTAACCTCATGGAAGCCAATGTTAATGCACAACACGTCTTTTCGATCAGAGTGTACTTGTGTTCGTTCGCCGAACCTTTTCTTTGAGGTAATAGATAGCTCGTTCTTGGCCTCTATCGTCCTTCTGTCCCAGCATGCAGCCTATGGCATTGTCATTTATGGACAGATACATAAACAGGGGAACATCATCCCTGGGTGGCACCAAAACGGGAGCTCTGACTAGCTATTTCTTGATTGTAAGGAAGGCCTTCTGACACTCATCATTCCATTTCATGGAGGAGTTCTTCCTTAATAGTTTGAAGATTGGCTCATAGGTTGCTGTGAGTTGGGAGATAAACCTGCTAATGAAGTTGATTCTTCCCAAAAATCCCCGTATTTCCTTCTCTGTCTGAGGAATGGGCATTTCAGTGATGGCTTGGATTTTGGAAGGATCCATCTCAATTCCTTTGTGGCTGACTAGAAATCCTAGCAACTTGCCTGATTTAACACCAAAGGCGCACTTAGCTGGATTCAAGTTCAAGTTGTACTTGCGCAACCTGTTGAAAAACTTTCTGAGATGGTCTAGATGGTCATCCTCCTTCCGGGACTTGACAATGATGTCATCCACATAGATCTCGATCTCTTTATGCATTAAGTTGTGGAAAAGAGCCATCATAGCTCGTTGATAGGTAGCTCCGGCATTGATGAGGCCGAATGACAACCGTCTATAGCAAAAGATTCCCCAAGGAGTGATGAAAGCAGTTTTCTCACGATCTTCCTTGGCAACCATGATCCGATGGTACCCCGCAAGCAATCAAAGAAAGGAGTACATGTCATTACGCAATATTGTCAATGAGAATGTGGATAAATGGCACGGAAAGCTATCTTTTAAGCAAGCTTTGTTCAAGTCCCTAGAATCCACGTAAACTCGCACCTTCCCTCCGGTGTTTAGGCACGCGGGTACAATGTTGGATATCCACTCGTGATATATGTAGACACCATTATGATGCCGACTTGAAATTGTTTCACAATTTGTTCTTTCACCTTTAAACTCGACTCGTGTTTCAATCGCTTTGAGTTTCGCCGACTAGCTTAAATCCCTCTTTAATGGGAAGGCGATGAAAGACAATGTCAGTGGATAAACCCACCATGTCTTCATGAGACCATGCAAACACATCCTGGAATTGGGTTAATAGCGTAACCATATCATTCAGTTGGTTTGGGGTAAGGTCTGAACCAATCTGGATTAACTTAGGGCTTTCTAAGGTTCCGAGATTGAAAGAAGTGGTTTGATCAAGGTTGGGTTTGGGTTTATCTTTGACCCATTCTTGAATTTCTGGAGGCACCTCAATGTCATCCTGTATATCCATCAAGGCTGAATTCATCTCTACATCAAAGGTACAATCCCTGTGTAGAAGAGGCACCATATCAGCAAGTACAAGCACATCTAAATTCATAGTCCTGAAATAAAATATGCTTTCACTTAGTATATATATGAAACGTGTTTGATCATACATAGTGTTAGCATATACTGGCAAAATAAACTTCTAATACTGTACAGAATAGTAATCAGCTATTATATCTGTTAGGTTTGTAATATTCATGTGCGCAATCAAATTGCAAAATAATGCGGAAGCGTGTAAAAATCAGAGTTTAAAAAATTTACAAACCATATACCCGGATCACCCTTTATGCACAATTATTAATTAAACGAAAAGATAAAGAATAAAATCATACCCTTGAAGATCGAGCTTCCTCAGGTACAAGTTCACCTCCAAATCCTTTCGCGTTCAACTTGAATCCACCGGGTTTGGTTCCTTCCTTTGATCAACGTTAGCCACCCATATGTTTGGCCTCTAGAGGTGATCCACCAAGGAATAATAATGATTCAAGAAGAAGGGATATTGGCTCAACCCTAGTTTTTCCTATCTCTATAGAAAAAGGGCGTACTCTCCAACAAATTGGAATTATGTCGTTGTAAAAGTCAACAACCCCCACCCATAATAAGACTCCTCTTATTTATAGATGTGGGCAACCCACCTTAACAATTAAGGAATTGGGTTTTATTTAATTAATTAAATTCTTTTAATTAATTAAGCTCCCTAATCTTATTAGGGATAATTAATTAAACTCCTTTAACTAATTTTCCCTCCTAATCCTATTAGGAATAAATGAGAGTACTTATATTAAATTATTTCCTAAACTCTTTTAGAAATTAAAATAATAATAATTGTAATAATATTAATAAGACTCCTCTTATTAATTTATATTTAATATTTCTAAAATATTAAATAATAAATATTAAGCTATTTAATTTATTCTATCACCATAGATTAAAATAAATATACTTAACATATTATTACGATTATACCATTAACTTCTTAAATAATTATTCTTCCTTTTATGGTGTGACCCTTTAGGTTCTCCATATTAAACCGGTTGTGAATAAATCAATTAGAACAATTCTAATCTTATTTAAATAAATAAATTAAACAATTAATTTATTTAAATAAATAATATTTATTCTACAATAGGGATAAGCCTCCCTAGCGATCAACGACTTTTCGGATAATATAGATTTCAACATTAATCATAAAAACCTTTGAGTAAATAGTTACCGTGATAATTCAATCCTTCCACCATACAATGTCCCAATTAAATATAAGACATGGAATTACCATCAAGTCTTATTTTATTTAATTATATGTATTTCGACTCTTAAATGCACAACTCAAATAATGCAAATTAGAAACTCCTTTCTAATTTCATTCGCCGCTAAGGACTACTGGGTTTGTCATTTATCGAATCACATAGGACATTTCTCTTCTTTTATTAGAAGTGGTAGATTCTTTATCGATCATACATTATCTCCATGTACAACTTATTATACCCAAGCATACCCTTTGATATACCCTAAGGGTCTTAAGGAATAAGTCAAAGTATAACTCATCATACACAAGATACTATGATGATCTCAAGTCCAAGGATTACTTGTACTACTATCACTACAGAATTCCTATTGACAGTGAAGTAAAACTCCATTAGGTATTCCTTAGCGAGCCACATTCAAAGTGAACTTATTCTCTAATAAGCACCTACATACTTGCTTTAGTGTCTCCACACAAATGATCATGAGATTAATCATCCTCATCCAATGAGAAAGCAACGTGTATGTACCAATCTATCCTGGATTCACTAATCCCCAATTTAGTAATCCAACGATTGGGAACTATTTTAGTTTTAAGCTTTCTAAGAATTTAGATCTCATTAGAATGATCATCATCATTATTCTAAAAGCATTTCTTAAAACTATGGGTTTATCACATATTATAAAAACAAAGATCATGTAGATAATTAAAAGCCTTTAATAAATTAATACCTTTTATTAATAAATGAATAAGATTGTTACAAAGTATATGCTTTATCATCAAACATGATTGGCTTGTGTGCATACTACTTTCAATCTCCCACTTGCACTAAAGCCAATCGTCATGGTAACTTATACTCTTCTTCTCTAAGTGACGACTATCCTGCTGTTGGATAAGCTTTAGTTAATGGATATGTAATGTTGTTCATGAGAGTCCACTATCTCTATAGTGATTTCCCATCTTTCAATGATTCTAATAATCAAATGAAAGTGCCATAACACATGTTTAGATCCAAGATGAGACTTAAGAACTATTCCTAGTTCTGTAATGAACTTTTAATCCAAACAATCAACTTGTAGCTTCATTTATAGCTATTTACTTTGTCTTTATCACTAAACCAGCAACTCTTTGCTGTTTGGAACCTTTCCAATTCACTACACCACTGTTCAAGATAACACTTTACCTTAAAGTGGATTTTCTTTCATCTTGGTCTGTCTGAAAAACTTGAGTCTGTTAAGCCCTCTAGTTTTAATTTAGACCCACCATGAATATGATCACATCCTTAATGCTGGTCAAGCACTTTAAGATATTTTCACACGCACTTCGTAGTGAACTTCTCCATAATATGGTGATCAACATCGTGTCTCGTACATTTCATTGCATACATGATCACTTTCATGCGACCTCTCTTTTCGAGAGTCTGTGGGGACTATTAAGAGAGACACTCCATAGCTCATCGACATGAGACATCTCTTGGAGTTTGCCATGCTAAACGACTTTAGCATCAAATGAATATACATTCCTTGGGTTAAGTCGAGCATCCTCTTAAATCTATCTATATAGATTTATATCCCCAATTAAGATACTCTTCCAAATCATTCATGGAGGAATGTTTAGACAACTTTATCTTTACTGATTGTAGAATTGGTATGTCATTCCTTATCCGTAGTATATTAACATGTAGTACTAGGAATGTCACGATGCTCCCACTGACCCTTTTGTACACACTAGGTTCATTCTTATTTTTGATAAAATCAAACTCTTTTGATTTGTTTCATCAAAACGAATGTTCCATTTTTGAGAATATTGCTTCAATCAATTTCTCTGAGTGTCTACAACTCTTAACTCATCGTATGTAACTAGATCATCATCTTCTATGATGCGTACCTCATCATCATCATCTATGATGAATCCATACCTCCTTGGTATCTTCGGTACTATTCCAGATTTACGATTCGGTTGTGGTACAATAGGTCTATCTACAAGTTCCTCTTATTTGACTTATAGTGTTTTGTGGTTCTTGAACTTTTCAAGATCTATTATCCTCCCACTAGCCCCTTCAATGATAAACGCCTTTATCTTAGAAGGCAGTGTGTTTCGTAACAAACACCTTTTGCTAAGTAGAATTATAGAACATATACCCTAAACTTACTTTAGGATCTCCCACAAATCGACACTTGTCAAATCTTGTCCCAAGCTTATCCTTTTGAAACCATTTCACATAAGTTGGAACCCCTTATCTTAACATACTTTAGATTAGAATCCTCCCATCCATAACTTTTATGGAGTCTTGGGGTAGGATTTTGAGGTTACCATTTTCGTGAGATATGCACCATTTCTAGGACATTATCCCGTAAGGATACTTTGGAATGTCAAGAAAATCATTATGGACCGCACCATGTCCAACAAGGTACGATTTTTCATTCAGATACATCAATCAATTATTGCATATCAGGATGTGTCCATTATGAGAAAACTATTTGAGATGATCTAGAAACTTATTGCACAAGTATTTATCCCTTAATCTAATCAAAGAATCTTAATACTTTGCCAATTTGTTTCACTTCTGAATTCTTTGAACCTTTCAAATAATTCACACTTGTATTTTAGCAAATACACACATTCAACTCTTTGAATGATCATCTCCTTTTCTTATACTAGTTTGTTCAATTTACAAAATAATTTTTCACGTAAGTCAAGTATACAAAATCCATTAAGTAATATTCCAGTTCTATACAAAACATTATTATTATAAATAGAACAACAATTGTTCTTAATTATAATACCAAAGTTTTCATTGTCCAACAATAAAATGGAAATAATATTTTTAACAAGAACTGGAATACAATAACAACTTATTGACTTAATAGATTTGCCCGTAGGCATTGCTAAACTATAAGTTTCTATGGCTAATGCAGCAACCTTTGCTTCATTTTCCACACATAGGATTACTTATCTTTGTTTAACTTTCTACTTACGCTTGGTCCCTTCATAAATCTATATTTATGATAACTAAAGTCAGTTATCCAATACCCAAGTAGAACCTTGACTTAAAGAAAAATTTATTTCAATCATGAACAAAAAGCAGATTGTAACCTAAACTTCACTAAGCTTCTTTGGTTAGCCTCTACAAGATGCTTCTCGCAGCTTTTTCCAAAGGTCGTGCTTATTGCGGTGGAAGCAAACTCCTTTGCTATCCGTGTCGCTTTGTTCTTATTATCCTTTGTTTATGCCTTTCTATATACCTTCTTTGAATCGTTCTTCTTTTGAAGATCCTTTGGCCCCTACCAAGAAGACTTGATCTTTCTTGGTTTGGAAAGTGACTATCAACATTTTTAACATGTTAAGCAAATCAAAGAAAGTGATATCTAGCTTGTTCATATGAAAATTCACAACAATTGTGAAAGGAGTCCGGGAGTGAGTGCAAGATCAAATCTTGGCTCAACTCTCCATCCATGACAAAACCTCGTTGTCTAATTGATCAATCAAATTGATAATGTTAATGATTTTTATGCATATTATAGTGCCATTGGCCATTCTAGATCGGAAGAGCTCTTTAGATATCTCGATATCTATCGGTCCTACTTTCCTCACCATCAACTACTTGATGTGCGGGAATATAGTAGAGCATCCATAGTTTCATCTTGACAAGCTCGTTACTACTCGTGGATGCGAGCATGATGCATTGAGCCAATGTGCATCATTTTGCCATTTTCTAAAAGTAGCAATCTCTTCCTCGAGGCATTATGCGCAACCATTGCGAGGATAGGCGTATGAGGACATAAGATAGCTTTTCACTATGAGAACTATTCTCAAATTCCTTAACCAATCCGCTTTAATTTTACCCGTTAATTTAGCATCTAATATGCTTCGCAGATGATAGTAATTTTAGACATTGTAAAATTACGTAAAATGAATTTGTAATTAACAACATTTTAACATACATTCTTTTATTAATTACCAAAATAAATTAGGTCTTGTTTTAACTTGGTATCTCCCACTATTTTCTTCAAACTATATTACCCTCACTTATATAGTTCTAAGAAAATCTAATTAAAGATTTGCTAGTGAGAATAAGGATCCCATTTCAAATGTATATAGCCTTGTGGTGACACAACAAACTATATATAAATAAATAGGTAGACAACTTTTGTCAATTACATCAACTATGCAACTCCTTGTATTTTGCCTCTTAGATTATTTTGATCAAGTGGTGGCACATCCGAATCAAAATTATCGAAGTTAAGTTCGACCTAGCACTCCATATATTCAAAAAAGAAAAATATCATCCTTGTGGTGACACAACAAAACAATATTGTTCAATTTTCTTTATAAGCATCAAATGTGATAAATTAACATCTTAAATACTTAATACTTGCCTTGTGGTGACACAACAAACTCATATTAAATATTTAATACTCTATTAATTTTATCATGCTTTAGAAGGCTGACGCTCGATATTCCAAATATCTTTGAACGCTTAGGACTTAATATAAAAATTTGAGGGGTTTGTTATTAATTTGTCTCATCTTGTTTAGCGCACATACATATATATATAAAATACGCGTCATATTAATAAACATGCGAAGCATGTTTGCATAATATATAATATATATAGTATAAGCATGCACATATAGAATACTATATTCTACCCGAATTGATTATGAACTTTTATTCTAGTTTGGTTCACTAGAGCCACCAAGTGAACCAAAAGGTCAAACCCTAGGGGTGCAAGAAATAATATTTAAATATAACTATTACATTTAAACCCGGGCTCCATTACAAACGGGTCTTCAAGCGCTCCTTGCTCCTTGATCTCCAATTTTTCAAAAAATTAATTCTAACTATTCCTATTACATAACTATTTTAAAATAAATAGAAAGCCTTGATCAGCAGTTAAGGGGAAGTACATAGGAGAGAGATAGAATTTACATTAAGAAAAATTAGAGAAGACGAGGTACGCAGATCTCATTTAATAAAACCCATACATTCATGCATCCAACTAAAATAAAATCCAATCGCATTGGTCAATAGTTCATAATCAATCCCATTTATTATCATACACATCACCATATGCATCAATAAATAATATTCATCTTATGAATAATAAACATTTAATATATATATTGATATCATTTAATGGGCAAATTTAGTTAGTATAAAATCTAATTTTTGAATCAAAATAAACTCCTTTATTTTAATCCAAATTTAAATTAAAATAAAACTATTTTATTTTAATTTATCCAATTTTGAATAAAATAAACTATTTTATTTTAATCAAAATTTTAATCAAAATAAACTCCTTTATTTTAATTAATTATGGAATCCAATTCCATATATATATATATATAAAAATCTTTAATTAAAATAAACTCTTTATTTTAATTAATTATGAAATCCAATTCCATGTAAAAAAAATCTTTTATTAAAGGAAACACGGATATTCTTTCCTATTCACAAATAAACTCCTTTATTTTGAATAATATGAAATCTTATTTCATATCTAAATAAACTCTTTTATTTAAGGAAAGATGATTCTTTTTCCTATTCACAAATAAACTCTTTTATTTTGAATAATATGAAATCTTATTTCATATCTAAACAAACTCCTTTATTTAAGGAAAGATGGATTTACTTCCCTATTCACAAATAAACTCTTTTATTTTAGGAAAAATAAAATCCAATTTCAACTCCAATTAGTTATCATGGAATCCAATTCCAACTCTAATTAGTTAACATGAAATTCTAATTTTAAAATTAAAATAAACCTTTTATTTTAAGATTAAAATAAACCTTTTATTTTAAAATTAAAATAAACTCTTTTATTTTAATATTAAAATAAATCTTTTATTTTAAAATTAAAATAAACTTTTATTTTAATTATAAAATAATTAAGAATATAATATATATATATTTATTATATATATACTAAAGTAACCGTATATATGTAATATATATTATAAAGAATCCATGAAAATCTAAGGATCTTGAATCACTTATATGAGAATCCTGGAAAGCAAAATTTTGAAGTACCTATTCCTTTGGTCCATCCAGATAGGAAAAACATGACATCCTTGAAAAAAAAAACGAACACATGACACTAATCCATGTAAAATCCTTGTGATTTCTTGTTTAACATGATTTCCGTTACTTTTAAAATCCGTGGTCATTTTTTTTTTTTTTTTTTTTAATAAATTTTATACAATAAAATTATGCCCAATTAAATTGTTCTAAACACATATCAATATAGATATTAAATTAAAACAATTAATAATTTACATAAAGGTTTGGCTCTGATGCCACTTTTAGGTTTGTAATATTCATGTAAATCAAATTGCAAAATAATGCGAAGCGTGTAAAAATCGAGTTTAAAAAATTTACAAACCATATACCCCATCACCCTTTATGCACAATTATTAATTAAACGAAAAGATAAAGAATAAAATCATACCCTTGAAGATCGAGCTTCCTCGTACAAGTTCACCTCCAAATCCTTTCGCGTTCAACTTGAATCCACCGGGGTTTGGTTCCTTCCTTTGATCAACGTTAGCCACCCATATGTTTGGCCTCTGAGGTGATCCACTAAGGAATAATAATGATTCAAGAAGAAGGGATATTGGCTCAACCCTAGTTTTTCCTATCTCTATAGAAAAAGAGCATACTCTCCAACAAATTGGAATTATGTTGTTGTAAAAGTCAACAACCCCCCCCCCCCCACCCATAATAAGACTCCTCTTATTTATAGATGTGGGCAACCCACCTTAACAATTAAGGAATTGGGTTTTATTTAATTAATTAAATTCTTTTAATTAATTAAGCTCCTAATCTTATTAGGGATAATTAATTAAACTCCTTTAACTAATTTTCCTCCTAATCCTATTAGGAATAAATGAGAGTACTTATATTAAATTAATTCCTAAACTCTTTTAGAAATTAAAATAATAATAATTGTAATAATATTAATAAGACTCCTCTTATTAATTTATATTTAATATTTCTAAAATATTAAATAATAAATATTAAGCTATTTAATTTATTCTATCACCATAGATTAAATTAAATATACTAACATATTATTACGATTATGCCATTAACTTCTTAAATAATTATTCTTCCTTTTATGGTGTGACCCTTTAGGTTCTCCATATTAAACCCTATTGTGAATAAATCAATTAGAACAATTCTAATCTTATTTAAATAAATAAATTAAACAATTAATTTATTTAAATAAATAATATTTATTCTACAATAGGGATAAGCCTCCTAGCGATCAACGACTTTCCAGATAATATAGATTTCAACATTAATCATAAAAGAACCTTTGAGTAAATAGTTACCGTATGATTCAATCCTTCCACCATACAATGTCCCAATTAAATATAAGACATGGAATTCTTGTCAAGTCTTATTTTATTTAATTATATGTATTTCGACTCTTAAATGCATGACTCAAATAATGAAAATTAGAAACTCCTTTCTAATTTCATTACGCTTGCAACCCGAGGACTCTTCGGGTTGTCATTTATCGAATCACATAGGACATTTCTCTTCTTTTATTAGAAGTGGTAGATTCTTTATTGATCATACATTATCTCCATGTACAACTTATTATACCCAAGCATACCCTTTGATATACCCTAAGGGTCTTAAGGAATAAGTCAAAGTATAACTCATCATACACAAGATACTATGATGATCTCAAGTCCAAGGATTACTTGTACTACTATCACTCTGACAGAATTCCTATTGACAGCAAGTAAAACTCCATTAGGTATTCCTTAGCGAGCCACGCTCGATGAACTTATTCTCTAATAAGCACCTACATACTTGCTTTAGTGTCTCCACAAAATGATCATGAGATCAATCATCCTCATCCAATGAGAAAGCAACGTATGTACCAATCTATCCGGATTCACTAATCCCCAATTTAGTAATCCAACGATTGGGAACTATTTTAGTTTTAAGCTTTCTAAGAATTTTGATCTCATTAGAATGATCATCATCATTATTCTAAAAGCATTGCTTAAAACTATGGGTTTATCACATATTATAAAACAACATCATGTAGATATTAAAAGCCTTTAATAAATTAATACCTTTTATTAATAAATGAATAAGATTGTTACAAAGTATATGCTTTATCATCAAACATGATTGGCTTGTGTGCATACTACTTTCAATATCTACTGGGCAGAAAGAGTTCTGCCCGTTTTACCCTCGTCGACCAAAGCAAGGAATGCTGCTCCAATTGATAAGGGTAAAGTCCGGGTGGACCGCAGTGATGGAGGGATTGTCATCATCCTCCCTATCCCGAATGACAGCCATTACATCTGGGCAATCATCGTCTGGGGTGTATCTGTTGGTATGTTTGTCATGAGCGATGATGCATATACCGGACATCATCCGTATGACATCTTGCTTGATTCTACGTTCCTCTTCTTCCACTGCGAGATTTGGAACAAAGACTTCTTTTTCCTTTACCGGTACCGACTTGGGACATAACATAGCCATTACATTGGCTGGCACCTTTATAGGAGGTTGTTCGGACTCAGAATTTGAAGGCGAAGATAAACGCCACATGGTTGAAGCTGAAGGGATCTGTAGATGTTTATTAGGATTCCTGTGACTAGAGCTGGCAGAATAGCCTAGTCCAGCGGTTCAAGCATGCTTGGTTAAGCGTATAGGATACCTGATACCCTGGCAATCTTTACCTAACCCTTGTCCCGGCTTATGACCCAACAACATCATTTCTTGTGTGGCTGACATCACCTCTGCAGAAATCTGGGGTTCGGGCAGTGGCGTTCCAACAACATGGTATTGGATATTGCTTATTTCCAAAGTATGAAAACTAATTGGCTCAATATCCTCATTGGAATTGATGAACGGCATGTCCCTGTGCTGAGGAATCTCCGGTTCAGCGTTGACTGTGACCAGGCTATTGTTGATGATGTATTTCAACTATTGATGAAGAGTGGAGGGGACTGCCCCTACCATGTGAATCCATGGTCGTCCCAGGAGCAGGTTATATCCCGAGTCTATCTTGAGTACATGGAAAGACACGCAGTATGTGTGAGGACCAATTTCGATTGGCAACTCAATTACTCCGACCAAGTTACGGTGGGCTCCATCAAAAGCTTTGATGATAGTATGGCTACTCTGAATTCTGTTGAGATTGATATTCATCTTCACCAAGGTAGCGTATGGGAAGATATTCAGAGAGGAACCTCCATCTATTAAGACTCCAGCTACCATATATCTAGAGGACAAGACCGCAATGTGCAATGGTTTGCAATGACCGGTCCCTTCGGGAGGTATGTCATCATCAGTGAAGGATATCACATTGTTGTTGAAAATGTGATCAACCAGATGTTGAAACTGTTCCGTATCCACTGATGTTGGGAGACAGGCTTCTTCCAAAACCTTTAACAAGACCTTCCGGTGATTCTCAGAAGTTAGGACCAAGTCCAAAATTGATATTTCTAGTGGAGCTTCTTTCAAGTTTAAAACCACCGTAGCTTCATTATGACCCACAGCGCGGAGGAATTTTTTAATCTTCTCCATGGGTATTGTCCCCTTCAATTTGGTGGTAGACTTCATCACCCGATGGGGGAGATACAGTGGATTTTCCTTCAACACTGCAGCAGTTGTATTTGAGGTGGATCCTTCACCTTCTCCATAATTCCACGGAACCTTGCGTAAGCTAACAATAGGATATTGTGCTCTGCATGGCAAATTGATTGGCTCGGGAGTGGCCACTTTCAAAGGAATGTTTTCTCCCTTGAGTTGAATTGTTAACGTTATGAGTAAGGTATTAATCCCATCAGTTTCAGTCGATATGACTGCTACCACACTTTTCCACTAGGTAGGGCCTGCATTCTCACTTGCACGTAACACAGTGTCATCGTCTGCTAGGCGCAGGACACCACTACCGATTAGATTTTGAATAAGGTGGTGGAGTGCCCAGCATTCTTCTTTGCTGTGACTGCGAGACTGGGAGTGATATTGACATACTCCATCAGAGTTTTACCGTCCCGAACGGGGGTTGATTGGGGGTAGAAGGTAACAGATCCTTCCTTCATTGATTAACATATGAAGGATTTCCTTCATAGGTTGGCCCAAATAGGTGAATTCCCTTTTGCTGGCGAAATCCCGACAGGCTTTGGCATTTGCTCTCTTTATCACTTTGTCTTCCAGCATTTCATTTTCAGAAAGTGACGAGGGAGTATTCATGACAATAGGTAGGAGACTGGCATGCTCCTGGCTGATTAACTGACGAGTCACTTGATGCTGATGAAAGTAATATGCACACAAGCCAATCATGTTTGATGATAAAGCATATACTTTGTAACAATCTTATTCATTTATTAATAAAAAGTATTAATTTATTAAAGGCTTTTAATTATCTACATGATCTTTGTTTTTATAATATGTGATAAACTCATAGTTTTAAGCAATGCTTTTAGAATAATGATGATGATCATTCTAATGAGATCTAAATTCTTAGAAAGCTTAAAAACTAAAATAGTTCCCAATCATTGGATTACTAAATTGGGGATTAGTGAATCCTGGATAGATTGGTACATACGTTGCTTGCTTTCATTGGATGAGGATGATTGATCTCATGATCATTTGTGTGGAGACACTAAAGCAAGTATGTAGGTGCTTATTAGAGAATAAGTTCATCGAACGTGGCTCGCTAAGGAATACCTAATGGAGTTTTACTTGCTGTCAATAGAATTCTGTAGTGATA
This sequence comes from Panax quinquefolius, assembly GCA_020205615.1. Lineage (NCBI taxonomy): Eukaryota > Viridiplantae > Streptophyta > Magnoliopsida > Apiales > Araliaceae > Panax > Panax quinquefolius. Next base: position 85,518,657 of record CM035160.1, on the reverse strand, counting down.
GTAGTACAAGTGATCCTTGGACTTGAGATCATCATAGTATCTTGTGTATGATGAGTTATACTTTGACTTATTCCTTAAGACCCTTAGGGTATATCAAAGGGTATGCTTGGGTATAATAAGTTGTACATGGAGATAATGTATGATCAATAAAGAATCTACCACTTCTAATAAAAGAAGAGAAATGTCTATGTGATTCGATAAATGACAACCCAAAGAGTCCTTGGTTAAATGTAATGAAATTAGAAAGGAGTTTCTAATTTGCATTATTTGAGTTGTGCATTTAAGGATCGAAATACATATAATTAAATAAAATAAGACTTGACAATAATTCCATGTCTTATATTTAATTGGGACATTGTATGGTGGAAGGATTGAATTGTCTTGTAACTATTTACTCAAAGGTTCTTTTATGATTAATGTTGAAATCTATATTATCCGGAAAGTCGTTGATCGCTAGGGAGGCTTATCCTATTGTAGGATAAATATTATTTATTTAAATAAATTAATTGTTTAATTTATTTATTTAAATAAGATTAGAATTGTTCTAATTGATTTATTCACAACCTAGGTTTTAATATGGAGAACCTAAAGGGTCACACCATAAAAGGAAGAATAATTATTTAAGAAGTTAATGGCATAATCGTAATAATATATTAAGTATATTTAATTTAATCTATGGTGATAGAATAAATTAAATAGCTTAATATTATTATTTAATATTTTAGAAATATTAAATATAAATTAATAAGAGGAGTCTTATTAATATTATTACAATTATTATTATTTTAATTTCTAAAAGAGTTTAGGAATTAATTTAATATAAGTACTCATTTATTCCTAATAGATTAGGAGGAAAATTAATTAAAGGAGTTTAATTAATTATCCCTAATAAGATTAGGGAGCCCATTTAATTAAAATGGTTTAATTAAATAATACCTTATTTTAATAGGGTTACTTGATATATTTATAAGAAGAGTCTTATATCGATATCAAACGTACGTAGTAATTCCAATTTGTGGGAGAGTACGCCTTTTCTATAGAGATAGAAAACTAGGGTTGAGCCAATACCCTTCTTCTTGAATTCTTATTATTCCTTGGTGGATCACCTCTGAGGCCATACACTTGGGTGGCTAACGTTGATCAAAGGAAGGAACAAAACCCCGTGGATTCAAGTTGAACGCGAAAAGGATTTGGAGGTGAACTTGTACTGAGGAGGAAGCTCGATCTTCAAGGGTATGATTTTATTCTTTATCTTTTCGTTTAATTAATAATTGTGCATAAAGGGTGATCTGGGTATATGGTTTGTAAATTTTTTTTAAACTCTGATTTTACACGTTTCCGCACTTTTTATGCAATTTGATTGCGTTCTTGAATATTACAAACCTAACAGTGGCATCAGAGCCAAACCTTTATGCAAATTATTAATTGTTTTATTTGATATGTATATTGATATGTGTTTAGAACAATTTAATTGGCCATAATTTATTGTATAAAATTTATTTAAAAAAAAAAATCAAATCAAAGTCAATATTACGGTATATATATATATATATATATATATATATATATATATATATATATATATTTGGCATGATTGCTTTTAGTTAGTATGAAGCACCACATGAATGCTTCTATATATTTAAAAAAAAAAAAAATTCCATGCACGATTAAATCAAGGGAGGCGGGATATCAAAATAATGTACCACGTTTTTTTTATTATTATTAAACTTATACTTATATGTTATATATATATAATATATATATATATATATATATATATATTACCGTAATATATATATTATGTATATGTAATATATAATTTTAATTATTTTATAATTAAAATAAAGAGTTTATTTTAATTTTAAAATTAAATTTCATGCTAACTAATTAGAGTTGGAATTGGATTCCATGATAACTAATTGGAGTTGAAATTGGATTCCATATTTCCTTAAATAAAGGAGTTTATTTAGATATGAAATAAGATTTCATATTATTCAAAATAAAAGAGTTTATTTGTGAATAGGAAAAGAGAATCCATGTTTCCTTAAATAAAGGAGTTTATTTAAATATGAAATAAGATTTCATATTATTCAAAATAAAGGAGTTTATTTGTGAATAGAAAAAAAATTCGTGTTTCCTTTAATAATTTTTTTTATTACATGGAATTGGATTCCATAATTAATTAAAATAAAGGAGTTTATTTTGATTAAAATAAAATAGTTTATTTTATTCAAAATTGGATAAATTAAAATAAAATAGTTTTATTTTAATTTAAATTTGGATTTAAATAAAGGAGTTTATTTTTATTCAAAAATAGATTTTATACTAACTAAATTTGCCCATTAAATGATATCAATATATATATTAAATGTTTATTATTCATAAGATGAATGTTATTTATTGATGCATATGGTGATGTGTATGATAATAAATGGGATTGATTATGGACTATTGACCAATGCGATTGGATTTTATTTTAGTTGGATGCATGAATGTATGGGTTTTATTAAATAGGGTATGCGTACCTCGTCTTCTCTAATTTTTCTTAATGTAAATTTTATCTCTCTTCTATGTACTTCCCCTTGACTGCTGATCAAGGTTTCTATTTATTTTAAATAATTTTGTAATAGGAATAGTTAGAATTAATTTTAAAAAATTGGAGATCAAGGAGCAAGGAGCGCTTGAAGACCCGTTTGTAATGGAGCCCAGGTTTAAATGTAATAGTTATATTTAAATATTATTTCTTGCACCCCTAGGGTTTGACCTTTTGGTTTACTTGGTGGCTCTAGTGAACCAAATTAGAATAAAAGTCCATAATCAATCCGGGTAGAATATAGTATTCTATATGTGCATGCTATACTATATATATATATATTATATATTATGCAAACATGCTTCGCATGTTTATTAATATAATGACGCTATTTTATATATATATATGCATACATGCTTAAAACAAGATGAGACAAATTAATAACAAACCCCTCAAATTTTTATATTAAGTCCTAAGCGTTCAAAGATATTTGGAATATCGAACGTCGCCTTCTAGCATGATAAAATTAATAGAGTATTAAATATTTAATATGAGTTTGTTGTGTCACCACAAGGCAAGTATTAAGTATTTAAGATGTTAATTTATCACATTTGATGCTTATAAAGAAAATTGAACAATATTGTTTTGTTGTGTCACCACAAGGATGATATTTTTCTTTTTGAATATATGGAGTGTTAGGTCGGACTTAACTTGGATAATTTTGATTCGGATGTGCCACCACTTGATCAAAATAATCTAAGAGGCAAAATAAAAGGAGTTGCATAGTTGATGTAATTGACAAAAGTTGTCTACCTATTTATTTATATATAGTTTGTTGTGTCACCACAAGGCTATATACATTTGAAATGGGATCCTTATTCTCACTAGCAAATCTTTAATTAGATTTTGCCGAACTATATAAGTGAGGGTAATTTAGTTTGAAGAAAATAGTGGGAGATACCAATTTAAAACAAGACCTAAATTATTTTGGTAATTAATAAAAGAATGTATGTTAAAATGTTGTTAATTACAAATTCATTTACAAAATTTTACAATGTCTAATTTACTATCACTGCGAAGCATATTAGATGCTAAATTAATCAGACCGAATTAAACGGATTGGTTAAGGAATTTGAGAATAGTTCTCATGGCTGAAAAGTTATCTTATGTCCTTATTACGCCTATCCCTACAATGGTTGCAGACAATGCCTCTGAGGAAGAGATTGCTACTTTTAGAAAGTGTCAAGATGATGTACAGTTGGCTCAATGCATCATGCTCGCATCCATGAGTAACAAGCTTCAGCGTCAGCATGAAACTATGGATGCTTCTACTATATTCCTGCACATCAAGTAGTTGATGGTGAGGAAAGTAGGATTGATAGATATCAGATATCTAAGGAGCTCTTCCGATCTAGAATGACCGATGACACTACAGTACAGATAAAAGTCCTTAACATTATCAATTTGATTGATCAATTAGGACAACGAGTTTTGTCATGGATGGAGAGTTGAGCCAAGATTTGATCTTGCACTCACTTCCGGACTCCTTTCACAATTGTTGTGAATTTTTCATATGAACAAGCAAGATACCAGCCTCGCTGATTTGCTTATCATGTTGAAAAATGTTGAGAGTCACTTTCCAACCAAGAAAGACCATGTCTTACTGGTAGGGGCCAAAGGATCTTCTGAAAAGAAGAACGATTCAAAGAAGGTAAATAGAAAGGCGTAAACAAAGGATAATAAGAGCAAAACCGATCTGGATAGCAAAGGAGTTTGCTTCCCACCGCAATAAGCCCGACACTTTGGAAAGAAATCTGCGAGAAGCATCTTGCAGAGGCTAACCAAAGAAGCTTAGTGAAGTTTCTACATAATCGATTTTTGTTCATGATTGAAATAAATTTTCTTTAAGTCAAGGTTCTACTTGGGTATTGGATACCGACTTTGGTTATCATAAATATAGATTTATGAAGGGACCAAGCGTAAGTAGAAAGTTTGACATAGATAAGTAATCCTATGTGTGAGAAATGAAGCAAAGGTTCTTTGATTAACCATAGAAACTTATAGTTTAGCAATGCCTACGGGGCAAATCTATTAAGTCAATAAGTTGTTATTGTATTTCGGTTCTTGTTAGAAATATTATTTCTATTTTGTTGTTGACAATAAAAAATTTTTGGTATTATAATTAAGAACAATTGTTGTTCTATTTATAATAATAATGTTTTGTATAGAACTGGAATATTACTTAATGGATTTTGTATACTTGACTTACGTGAAAAATATATTTTGCAAATTGAACAAACTAGTATAAGAAAAGGAGATGATCATTCAAAGAGTTGAATGTGTGTATTTGCTGAAATACAAGTGTGAATTATTTGAAAGGTTCAAAGAATTCAAAAATGAAACAAATTGGCAAAGTATTAGGATTCTTTGATCGAATCAAGGAATAAATACTTGTGCAATAAGTTTCTAGATCATCTCAAATGGTTTTTTCATAATGGACACATCCTGATATGCAATAATTGATTGATGTATCTGAATGAAAAATCATACCTTGTTGGACATGGTGCGGTCCATAATGATTTTACCGACATTCCAAAGATCCTTCCGGGATAATGTCCTAGAAATGGTACATATATCTACTAAAATGGTAACCTCAAAATCCATTTGAAGACTCCATAAAAGTTATGGACAGGGAGGATTCCTAATCTTAAGTATGTTAAGATAAGGGGTTGTCCAACTTATGTGAAAAGATTTCAAAGGATAAGCTTGGGACAAGATTTGACAAGTGTTGATTTGTGGGACATCCTAAAGTAAGTTTAGGGCATATGTTCTATAATCCTACATAGCAAAAGGTGTTTATTGCGAAACACCCTGCCTTCTAAGATAAAGGTGTTTATCATTAAAAAGGGGCTAGTGGGAGGATAATAGATCTTGAAGAGTTCAAGAGCCACAAAACACTATAAGTCAAATAAGAGGAACCTGTAGATAGACCTATTGTACCACAACCGAATCGTAAATCTTGAATAGTACCATAGATACCTAGGAGGTATGGATTCATCATGGATGATGATGATGAGGTGCACATCATAGAAGATGATGATCCAGAGTTACATTCGATGAGGTAAGACTTCTAGTGTGTACAAAAGGGTCAGTGGGAGCGTCGTGAAATTTCTAGTATTATATGTTGATATACTACGGATGAGGAATAACATACTAATGCTACAATCAGTAAAGATAAAGTTGTCTAAACATTCCTCCATGAATGATTTGGAAGAGTATCTTAATTGGGGATATAAATCTATATAGATAGATTTAAGAGGATGCTCAACTTAACCCAAGGAACGTATATTCATTTAATGCTAAAGTCGTTTAGCATGGCAAACTCCAAGAGATGTCTTATGTCGATGAGCTATGGAGTGTATCTCTCTTAATAGTCCCCACGCACTCTGAAAAGAGAGAGGTCGCATGAGTGACAATCATGTATGCAATGAAATGTACGAGACCTGATGTTGATCAGTCATATTATGGAGAAGTTCACTATGAGTCAGTGAAAAACATCTTAAAGTGATTAACCGGCACTAAGGATGTGATCATATTCATGGTGGGTCTAAATTAAAACTAGAGGGCTTAACAGACTCAAGTTTTTCAGACAGACCAAGATGACAGAAAAATCCACTTTAAGGTAAAGCGTTATCTTGAACAATTGGTGCGTTGAATTGAAAGGTTCCAAACAAAGAAAGAGTTCTTTGGTTTAGTGATAAAGACAAAGTATATAGCTATAAATGAAGCTGCAAGTTGATTGTTTGGATTAAAAGTTCATTACAGAACTAGGAATAGTTCCTAAGTCTCATCTTGGATCTAAACATGTGTTGTGGCACTTTCATTTGATTATTAGAATAATTGAAATATGGGAAATCACTATAGAGATAGTGGACTCTCATGAACAACATTACATATCCATTAACTAAAGCTTATCCAACGTGGGAAAATCGTCACTTAGAGAAGAACGATTATAAGATACTGATGGCGATTGGCTTTAGTGTAAGTGGGAGATTGAAAGTAATATGCACACAAGCCAATCATGTTTGATGATAAAGCATATACTTTGTAACAATCTTATTCATTTATTAATAAAAAGTATTAATTTATTAAAGGCTTTTAATTATCTACATGATGCTGTTTTATAATATGTGATAAACTCATAGTTTTAAGCAATGCTTTTAGAATAATGATGATGATCATTCTAATGAGATCTAAATTCTTAGAAAGCTTAAAAACTAAAATAGTTCCCAATCATTGGATTACTAAATTGGAGATTAGTGAATCCGGATAGATTGGTACATACGTTGCTTGCTCATTGGATGAGGATGATTGATCTCATGATCATTTGTGTGGAGACACTAAAGCAAGTATGTATTTGCTTATTAGAGAATAAGTTCATTTGAACGTTGGCTCGCTAAGGAATACCTAATGGAGTTTTACTTGTCATCATCGATAGGAATTCTCAGTAGTGATAGTAGTACAAGTGATCCTTGGACTTGAGATCATCATAGTATCTTGTGTATGATGAGTTATACTTTGACTTATTCCTTAAGACCCTTAGGGTATATCAAAGGGTATGCTTGGGTATAATAAGTTGTACATGGAGATAATGTATGATCAATAAAGAATCTACCACTTCTAATAAAAGAAGAGAAATATCCTATGTGATTCGATAAATGACAATCCAAAGAGTCCTTGGCAAAGGCGTAATGAAATTAGAAAGGAGTTTCTAATTTGCATTATTTGAGTTGTGCATTTAAGGATCGAAATACATATAATTAAATAAAATAAGACTTGACATGAATTCCATGTCTTATATTTAATTGGGACATTGTATGGTGGAAGGATTGAATTGTGCAAGAACTATTTACTCAAAGGTTCTTTTTATGATTAATGTTGAAATCTATATTATCTAGAAAGTCGTTGATCGCTGGGAGGCTTATCCCTATTGTAAAATAAATATTATTTATTTAAATAAATTAATTATTTAATTTATTTATTTAAATAAGATTAGAATTGTTCTAATTGATTTATTCACAACCGGTTTAATATGGAGAACCTAAAGGGTCACACCATAAAAGGAAGAATAATTATTTAAGAAGTTAATGGCATAATCGTAATAATATGTTAAGTATATTTAATTTAATCTATGGTGATAGAATAAATTAAATAGCTTAATATTTATTATTTAATATTTTAGAAATATTAAATATAAATTAATAAGAGGAGTCTTATTAATATTATTACAATTATTAATATTTTAATTTCTAAAAGAGTTTAGGAATTAATTTAATATAAGTACTCTCATTTATTCCTAATAGGATTAGGAGGGAAAATTAATTAAAGGAGTTTAATTAAATATCCCTAATAAGATTAGGGAGCCCATTTAATTAAAATAGTTTAATTAAATAATACCTTATTTTAATAGGGTTACTTGATATATTTATAAGAAGAGTCTTATATCAGATATCAAACGTACGTAATAATTCCAATTTGTGGGAGAGTACGCCTTTTCTATAGAGATAGAAAACTAGGGTTGAGCCAATACCCCTTCTTCTTGAATTCTTATTATTCCTTGGTGGATCACCTCTAGAGGCCATACACTTGGGTGGCTAACGTTGATCAAAGGAAGGAACAAAACCCCGGTGGATTCAAGTTGAACGAAAAGGATTTGGAGGTGAACTTGTACCTGAGGAAGCTCGATCTTCAAGGGTATGATTTTATTCTTTATCTTTTCGTTTAATTAATAATTGTGCATAAAGGGTGATCCGGGTATATGGTTTGTAAATTTTTTTTAAACTCTGATTTTACTCGTTTCCGCACTTTTTATGCAATTTGATTGCGTTCTTGAATATTACAAACCTAACAGCTGATAAGTCACTAGTTCCGCCAATTGTTCAATTTGTTTGCAGAGAGCTTTCATCTTTCGTTCCATTGTGAATTGGAACTTGGCATAATCCCATAAGTCATCACCGTCTTTGAGGGTCTGGGAAGATTCACAGCTAAAGTTGGAACTCTGTCCATTGCTCCAATTGATCATGTTGACCTCTTCTTCTTTGTGTTGAGGAAGAGGGTTATCTTGAACATGAGGCTGATCGAGTTTGGTGACTACGATCTCCCCGTTGTCTATTAGGTCCTGAATCTTATGTTTCAAGGCCCAACAATCCTGAGTATCATGTCCAGGTGCCCCGCCATGATAAGCACATTTCCTAGTAGCATTGAAACCCCGTCCATTAGGGCTGGCTGGTGGAAGAAGATGCGTAATTTTCTTTTATGTTGTCAGAAGATTAAGAATGTTCTCGAGGGTATCCGCTAAGGGTGTAAACACTCGAGCGCGTTTGACTTCTCCACCTTTTGGTATTGGAGGGTTTGTAGACTGTGCTGGAAAGGGAGTGTAGTTTCTCCTTTGAATAGACATGTTTTGATTGCCTTTTTGCCACTGTAGGATCAGGGAAACATCTTCCTCTTTCTTTTTATGGACCCTCCGGGGGTTGTTCCCATAATTTCTAGATTGGATGTGATCCGTAACAGCTTTGAGTGCAGCTAGGTCTTGAATCTTTCCTGACTTCAATCCCATCTCAGTCATCTCCCCATGCTTGACCATTTCAGAAAATGGTTTGCCGATGCCGGCTAAAACTCTCTCATAGAAGGGAGCTTCTTGTATGCCAATGAAAGTCATGACCATTTCTGATTCTATCATGGAAGGACTAACTTGAGCAGCCAGGCATCTCCACCTCTGAGCATTTTCTCTAAAAGACTCGTTAGACTGTTTCTTGATCTTGGTAATTTGATACCGATCAGGATCCATCTGAGTTTGAAAACTGTATTGAGTGAGGAAGGCATGTGCTAGCTCTTCCCAGCTATAGATTTTGGAGTTGTCTAATCTTTTGTACCACGAACGGGCTTCTCCAGTTACACTTTTTTGGAACAACTGCATTCTGAGTTTTTCATCCTCTGCATAGGATCCAAGTTCTCCAATAAATACTTTTAAATGTGTATAAGGATCTCCCAACCCGACATATTTTTCAAAGTCAGGAGTTTTAAATTTTTCTGGGTAATGAACACCAGGAAAAATACACAAATCAGCATACGAAACACTCTCGTGTGTTCCAATTCCTTTGATAGCGCGAAGGGTCTCTTCCATTTGGAGGACTTTCTTTTTGATGTCAGCATTGTCTGGATCTCCAGTGGGATGGGCAGCATCATGAGTTTTGTTGGTCGTATCCAACTGTAGTTCAGGTATGGTAATGACTGGGATTCCTTCTTGTGTGGAGGATTCAGCATGTACGGGTATTTTCTGACCCTGTGTAGACTGGTGTAATTCTTTTAGTAGAACAACTAAATCTGTAATTTGCTCGTTTAATCCGTCGAATTCTTTACGAGACACTGTTTTAAGTTCAATCTGGTCAGATGACGACAAGATTGACTGTAGGCCTGTTGCCTTTTTGGACTTTGAACGGGTAGTAGGTCCGATTGATTCCCTATGAAAGACTTGTATAGTTTAGTCTTTAGGGAACGTGTATAATAACATGCTATGTGATGTGTCCATTTTAGGAATTTTATCCTGCAAAATGGATGTCAGCTGTTTGTAGCACGTTCATATGTATGTGTACACATTTCTTCATATTTCTCATTATATGGAGATAGATATGGAATGAAATTACAAGTAATTTGTGTTTACAAGTAATTGAAATGAGAGCATTAAGAGACTTTCCTCCGCTTTGGGTTTATCAGATGGCTGACCTATCTTAGGTTACTCTCGCGGTTTTTTGGCATGAAGGTTCCCAAATCATCGCAATCTACTTGATGGGAAGTTAATCCGGTCTTTCAACTGGAGCGAATTTGGGTGGTGCCTTTCCTGAGCCTCGGAGAATTAGTCTTCTCACGAGTCTAGTAATCAAAAACCGACGAAATAGCCTTCTGGTGGAGGGACCACACAACATACATTCACATACATCGCGTCTCACCGTATGAAAATGATGACATGTGCGAAGCACTAATATCATGGCGAGATATAGTGCGAAGCACTAATATCATATAGCGATTATGGTGCGAAGCACTAAGTGCAATGAGGAAATGCATTAAATGCATTCATTTATCAAAAATGTAAATGCAACATCCACACACAAGCGAATAACAGCTTTTGAAAAGATTGTAATAGCGGCTTAAGTCCTCTTACTGGAGTCCCCAGCAGAGTCGCCACCTATTGACGTCGGGATTTTTTGGGTGTCCATTTCCATTACTTGTTCGTTGGTGTTCTCATTTTAGGTGAGATTTGTTTGAAAAAACAAGTGAAAAGGTCCGACATGTATGATGTCGACGATGGGACTGTTAAGAGTCACCAGTTGGTTTTTTAAATGGTTGTACCAACACAGCCGAGAAAAGGTTTGCAGATTAACCCAGTGATGTGACACTGATATACGGGTCGGTGAAACCGAGATTCGTTTAGGGTCCGGGGACTTGGTTATGCGAGGGGAAGGTGTTAGGCACCCCCCGACATCCGTGTTACCAAGGTGACCGCCTCTTTTCAAGAAACTATTATCTGAGTGTGTGTGTGTATGGGTCAATGTGCTGTTATATGGAAGTTGTGCGAGGCCTCGTTCGAACCTATATGCACAGGGTTTGAATTTATGTAAAAATTCAATTTTTAGCAAGATATGGTTGTGATGTTTTATAAAAGAGGTTTTTAAAACCCTGATGCTCAATAGGAATTGAGACCTTTTACACTCCCATTTTTATTAAGTGATCGGCTGGATAGATTTTATTTGACGGATGCGAGGCATCTGTACGAAAATAATATACAAAAATAATGCCGACTTCCTCGTGGGTATGGAAACCATCCGAGGAAATTCGAACACCATTGAGAATAATTTACAAAGTCGCTTCACACCTGAAAATGTCCATCACGAAACCAAATCTAGATCCAATGGGATAAATGCAGTGATCACATGATTCCTAAAGCGCCTGCAGAATCGTCGCAATTTGTATGAAAGCGATGGCGAGATATATATATAAAAAGTATAAAAATATATATATATACGAGATATGATCACCAACCACGAAGCACCTCCATGGGGATCGAAATGTAAATAAAGTCGTAGAGCGTATCAATCGCCATTAAGAAGGAAACTCGAGGCAGGGGCGAAAATATATATATATATATATATATATATATATATATATATATATATATAAAAAAGCATTAAACGCATACCGGATGTAAAATCGGGCTCATCGAATCGGAGTTCGACCACGATTCATATATATATATATATAAGTATAAATATATATATAAAAGCGAATAAATGCACTTGGATATAAAATATGTGCTCATCGAATGAGTTCGACACACAGTTAATATATATAATATATATATATTAAAATATTAAACGCTCCAGACCGAAGTCTAGGCTCATCGAACAAAGTTCGACACACAGTTCATATATATAAATGTATATATATAGAAAAGCAAATAAACACTCCAGACCGAAGTCTAGGCTCATCGAACAAAGTTCGACACACAGTTCATATATATAAATGTATATATATAGAAAAACAAATAAACGCTCCAGACCGAAGTCTAGGCTCAATCGAGGCATAACTCGATAGTGTTAGTCAATATATATATATATAATATATATATATAGACTGGAATGAAACCACGGACCGAAGTCAAGGCAAAAGCAAGCAACACGACTCTCAACGTATAGAAGGGTGTGTGCAAAGATGAAGAGAAAAACTCTAAAGTGTGTGAGAAGGCTTACAACTGACTGCTAAAAAAGGCTTCTATATCTTTAGAATGGGTAAACAATGGCTTTTGTGGGTACAAAAGAGGCTATATATGAGCTCACATGTGTTTAAAAGTGGGAAAATACACTATATGGGCGAGTGCGGAGCAAATTGTGCAGGGTTTCCCCGTCTTTTTTCCTTAGAAAATCAATACCCCAAGCCCCCTATTTATAGGCATATTAGCCGCAGGTGTACCTGCGGCTGAGCCGTAGGTGTACCAGAGGCAACCCGAGTTTATCGGGTCGGGTCGTCTCGAAGTACGTGCACTCAGGCACTATAATGTCCACTCGAACTTTTTGAAGTGCAATTCGGGCATCCGTTTGAGGTATACAGGACCTATTTTGGACCGCCGTTGTCGAGAGTTATATGATGGCATGGGATTAGAGTTTGTGCGAAGTCATTGAAGATGGGACGATGCCCTCCGGTCTTCAAGCTTCTACTTTCATCCGTTACACCGCACAATAGTCACTCGGGATTAGTTAGGCTTGTGGGACATTGTTGCGTAGAGATGTGACGTGGCATCATTTTTTTTTACGAGATGACGATGTTGCCCCTCACCGGTGTTATCGGATTTAAATTTGATCATGACGTTGCTCGAACTTCACCGAGATTGAATCTTTACGCAATTGTTGAAGGTCCTCATTGTCATCTTTGAGGTGTGCATGTATTCCCGATGTTATTATCGGGTTGGTGCAGTGTATCTCGTTGTGAGCGTTGAGATTGAAGCTGGTCGCATTTGAAACAAGCATTTCCGGGGTTATCGTCGAAACTGCATTCCTTGGGGTTATCACCGAGGTTGGTGGCTATTCCCATGGTTGGGACTGAGACTGGATACCTCGAGGATATCTCCGAGATTAATCGGTCTTTTCCGGTGTGTGTTCCGGTATTGTATCTGCAGGTCTTGGGGTTATCTCCGATGTTGGATTTGTTACTCCCAGATTGCGATTCGAGGTTGATGCTGAACTTCCGATAGTATCCGGTATGGATTTGGATTGTCTTTCAGGGTTCTCTCTTAAAAGACGAATCTGTCCTCTTGCAATGTTAGTAACAGTAGTACATAAAATTTCGAGTGTCTACACTTACATGAAGACTACATGGTAAAGCTTTTATATTACCCAGATACTTGACCAAATCGATTTGAGTGTTGGTCAAACAGGGGTTGACGAAAAACCCTGAAATACTCAAGAACAGTTCTTGATCACTACTTTGACCGACCCATATCTCTTGTTTGTGTTGATGTTATGATGATCTGATGATATGTTATTGTTCCCGGTCATGTACTCTAATATACATGCTTGCAGGGTCATAACGTAGGTACCTCGACTATTCTTCATTTCTAGAAAACCCAAAAATTGAAGAACAGTTTTGACATGATTTTTGGAGGGCTAGATCTTGCTGATATTTGATGTTATTGTTATGAAAATTGGTTGGGATAGTAGTCTTACATAAACACTACAATTTTAACCCTTCAGCCAGCCCAGAAACCTTTAGATCATGAATCTATGTATGGTCAAACTAGTGACCTTGCAAACCGGCTATAAAGATCCGGGTTTGCTGAAGAACACAATCAGCGACAGTTTTGTCGCTAAAGCTACTTTTAGCGTGAGATTAATTATTAAATTATTATTTTTATTAAATAATTAGTATTAAATAGTTTTAAATTATAAAAAATACATAATAAATTATTTTAAAGTCCAAAAATTAGTTTTTAATTATTTTGAATATATTTCATAAATATTTAATATTTTTGGAATATTAAAGGTATTTAATTTATTTAATTATAATATTAAATAAATTATTTAAAATGATTTTAATACTTGAAAAATTATTTTAAAATTATATTATGATATAAGAAAATATTTTAAGTTATTTTAATGACTTTTAATTTTTGTGATGAAATTCATTAATAAATTAATATTAATGATAATTAAGTTATTTAATAAATGAATTAAATAAATAAAATGAAAAATGATTTTATTAAATTAAAAATTCATTTTAAATAATAATAAGGTATTTAAAAGTATTTTAAGTTATAAAATATTACTTTTAATATTTAAAGGTAAATTTCATTATTTAATTATTATTAATGATATTAAGGTTATTTAATAATTATATTAAATAAATTAGTTTTAAAAAGATTTTATTATTATAAAAATCATTTTAAATAAAAATAAAGTGTTTAAAGATATTTTAAGTTATAAAATATAACTTTTAATATTTAAAGGATAATTTCATTAATAATTTAATATTAATGATTATTAATTTATTATTAATGATATTAAATTAATTTAATAATTATATTAAATAAATAGTTTAAAAATGATTTTATTAATTTAAAATCATTTAAAAGGAAATAAATGAATTAAAAATATTTTAAGTTATAACAAATGACTTTTAATATTTTGATAAATAATACATTAATACTTAAATATTATTGATAATTATTTAAAAATGATTTTAATTTTTTGAAAATTCATTTAAGGGTAATATTAATAATTTAAAAATATTTGAAGTTATAATTAATGACTTTTAATATTTTGATAAATAAGTCATTAATAATTAAATATTAATGGTAATTATTTAAAAATGATTTTAATTGTTTTAATAATCATTTAAGGGTGATAAAAATGTTTTAAAATTATTTTAAGAATGTTTTGAGTTATTATAAATAAATTTAATATTTTTGCAATGGTTTTATTAATAATTTAATATTAATTATAATAAAATTATTTAATGTTTAAATCATTTTATAATGATTTGATTGTTTTAAAAATCATATTAAGTTATAATAATTATTTAAAAATTATTATAAAATTTATGAAAATAATTAAATGATATTTAAAATATCTAAAGGAATATTGAACTAGAAAATATAGTCTTAGACTCAATAATTACCCGATAAAGCCATTGTTACACCGAAATGTTTTAGAAATTGACATGGATTTATATAATTTGTATGTGTATGTGTTTGTTTGTGATCCAATGACTGGTAAATATGTGTGACAATGTGATTAGATTATGTGCTGACTGCAATAAGCAGTATTATGTGTTATGATATGTTATTCTAATCGGTAAAATGATCTTATTAATGATAGGTTGCTATATAAAAGATAAATCTAAGTTGCGTACTGTAAGCAGCAAACCAGGCAAGTATCCTACCTTTGCATTTTCTTTATAAAATGGACATGAGTAAGAAAGTTTCAAAATTATATTATTATTATTATGCTAGATTACTAACCCTATTATTATATATAATATATCATATCATTGTTTATCAACATGATATTATATTATATAATTCAGATATATATTCTATTCGTTAATTTCTAAATATGGTTATACAAGTGTCCCCACTTGGATAATCATTGTATTTAATCATATGTTGATATATATATATATATATATATACACACACACCTATTGATCCCACATATGTATACGTTAAGTAAAAGCCGTCTAAGCTATTTGACCAGCTAGACACATATTTAAAAATATCGTTGAATATGATAAAACCTTGTTGTATCCAATCAAATTGATTTGGTTCGGATTCCCGACTAAGTATGAACATCCCGAACAAGGGAAAACTTTATGCACCCAAGGCGGACAGAGTGAACGATAATATCGTTCTTGCATGCAGTATTGATCAATATAAGGCACATTGGGATAATCACCCTCGCGCCCGTAAGTTATGACGGTTTGCGAATGAAGTTCTGCTAAACCTTATCGAAAATTTAAAACAATGTTCATAGTATGTCACCTTAACCATATTTATAGTCAATACGTAGTTTTAAAAATTTGATATAGAGTTATTATGTTATTACTATCGGATCAGTTTACTTCACAACTATTAAATCATTGTAGAAGTGATGTAGAAAGAAAACATTTAATTCTTTCAGCTAATTATATTTATAATTGTTATTACTTGCTGGGCACCCAAATGCTCATTCTTGCTTTAAATTTAAATTTTTTCAACTAGGCATGATCAACCCGAAGGTTCGCATAAGAACAAATGAAAAGGAAAGCAAACAAAATATGTTTAATGGTATCTTTTATAATAGTTAAACTATATTAAGACAATGATATGTATTATATATCATGTAAGGAATTATGGTAAAGGTTGCGTACTTGGGATTAGACTCTGATATATGCAAATTAAGTTTGATATTATATTATTATTATTATTATTAGTATTATTATGCTCATAGAAATGGTATCGTGAAGCACCGAGTTCGGATTTCAAGTACCCGTGTTTGGGGGCTTTACAAGTTGGTATCAGAGCTTAGGGTTTGAAACCTTAGGTGGGATAGACCTTAGGTTATAACCTTAGAACAGAGGGAAATGTTGAAAATACAAATAATCTCATATAGAGTTTAAAAAGAGATGAATTGAATAAATTCATCGTATAACAAAATAAAAGATAACTTATATAAAACTATTATTTGTTGTGTGTATATATTATATGCTAATAAGGATAACTTAGGTGTGTAGATGTCAGATAGAAAAGAATTAGAATACCCTCAGATTGTAAAGAAGGAGCCGAACTCCATAACCGAGCCAATATCAAAGCCAATAGTTGAAATAGAAGCTCATATTGAAAGCTACCTCAATGAGGTGGTTATTTTGGAAAATATAGTACTGGACCCAGAAACGATAATTGTAACTGATAGGTAGAGTATAGTTAAAGAATATATTGTCAAGCTCGAGTTCTTAAAACTCATACTTATGGTAAGTTCATGACTCATAATTATATGACATTTTTGAACCCCCTCAGCGATTGGATGCCAAAGGTCTGCCTAGGATACGTTCTTAAACTCATATAATTATGTTAAGTTCCTGAACCCATAATGTGTGGTAGGTTTGACGAACTTGGTATGGTTATGTGTTAATGGATTATTGAGGATAATGAGAATATATAGAATACTAAGTAATTGATTATTAGTGAAGGCGTAAGACATAAGTAATATTAGTATTACTTGAATATGTATGATTCTATGATGTGTATATGATCGGTATGACTATATAATGTAATATTCACAACTTTCGTATAAGGTGTGGCAGCGATTCCTGACTTGTGTGTCACAAAGGAATAACGGATGTTTAAAGCGGTATGTGCTATGGTATGTCAAGTTCTATGAATAGGAATCTATATTGGATTAATGAAATAAGTTGGTAGTAATTATTTATCTGAACACTGGTTAATACAGTAAAACAAATTTTCAAAATCTAATATTTTGAGTACATGATTATTTGAATAGAAAATTTCGTGTTATGTGTTAAGCAAATACGATAAGGCTTAGAATGTAAGAATAATTTATGATAATACGGCTAAGACGAAAACGAAACCCAATGATAGAAGAACCTGTCAACAAAGCTGGAGAACAACCATACCCAATAAAGAATTTCTCGAATGTGATCGCTCAAGCTATGCAAAATGTAATACTAGCCTCGGGAAATCAGCCAGATAATCAATTGACGAATTTCAAAGGCTTCAAGGTCGTCTTACTGCAAGGATCTAGAAGATCAACTGACCTTGTGGATGCGTTTATGATAACTAGGGTAACTGAGGGACAACAGAAAGCTTTTGCCACCTATACGATGAAAGGAGATAATTTCGATAATACCGGAATTAGGCCGGGAATGTGTTTAAAAAGAAAGTTTGTGTGCTATTAGTGTGGGCAGGAGGGACATATCTCTTCTAACTGCCCTAATCCAAGAATTTATAGTGGATGTTTTATTTGTGAATCAATGGAGCATAAGGTGAAAGACTGTCCAAGAAGGAGAAGGGAGGCAAGGAATATGAATACAGGAAAAGGCAGCAGGACATTGGTGACAACGGGACCAACTTCGACAAACAATCCAATGGAACCCCATCAGAGGAGTCTTGACCTGACGATCGCTTGAGGATTGATGCAGCGATGGCGACACGGAATTTCGGATCGTCCAGAATTTAGGTTTAAAGAATTAGTTATTAATAGAACTAATTTTTATTAATACTATTCTGTGCTATGTGTTTATTAATCGTTCTAGAACCTATGATGATTATAAGTCGGGAGTATTCTGGCTACGAGCTAGATTGAGCGAATAAGAATTTTCAAGACGAAAATAAGATTTTTCCGGGAATAAAATATTTTTTAGGGAAAAAGACGAAATAGACAGTATACATCCGTTTCTGCTCGGAGATTTATTTTGAAATTCTAAGAAGTTATTGATTACGTAAAATGTTGAGACGTGATGGAATATTCAATAATATTTCAGTTATGGCAAAAACGAAGTTTTCGCCTGCGGACTCAAAACCTAAGGGTTAGGTAAAGTGAGTTCCGAGAATTGCAGTTTTTAAAACTGTCGGACGAAACCCGAAAGATGAAACCACGAAACTTACATGCTAAGTTTCGTGAATAGTAAAGAGGTGGAAGTAGTAAACTTAAGTGTTAAGTAGACTTAAGTGTTAAGTAAACTTAAGAGTTAAGCAAACTTAAAGGCTAAGTAGACTTAAGTGTTAAGTAAACTTAAGGAGTAAGTTAACTTAGTCCTTAAGCCATGAATAGTAAGGAGGTTAGGGGGTGAAATGACTAAAATACCCTTAGCTTAGAAATTCTATAAATAGGAAGCTTAAATCATTTTTATGGGATTTTGAAAATCCTACATCTAAAGAGAGAGAGAGAGAGGGTTCGGATGAAGAGGGAGAAGGAACATGAACATGAATGATCGGATCAAAAGTGTTCGTGAAATAGAAAAGCTAGCAAATCGCCGAATTTGTCTAGCAGAAGAAAAATAAAGAAGAACGGTAATCCGAAACCTGTCTTTTATAAATTTTCTTTAAGTTTTTATGTTTAAAAACATAACTTAATGAGAATAAGAAGTAGATGATGTTAGGTTTGATTTCATATGGTTGAAATCGTGAGAAATAAAGAAAATAGGAATTTGAAGTTTAGTAAATAAATTTCTTAAGGAAGTATAAGATTCGTAATGAATTAGAATGATCCGAGTGGATTATATTAATAAGTAGGTGAAATAAGTAAGGAATAATGTTCTATAACATCAAATTCCAATAAAAAGTGAAATCGTATTCCAAAATATCGATTAAAATGAAGAATGAACGAAGAACATGAAGAACACGCAAAGAACATAAAGAACGTTGTTGATGGACAAATTTAAAACCATCGTAGGATAATTGTTGTTGATGGACAAGTTTAAAACCATCGCGTATAAGTTAGTTGCTTCTTGATTGGTTAGGAATGGTAGAAACGTTCATGAAGAACGGATTAAAACTTAGCTATAACGAAGTTATGGCAAAATTTTCGTAAAAGACGAACGAGAATTAGAAAGTTAGTAAATGAACCCGAGTTGGTAGGGTTTCATAAGAAAGTAAGAGAACATAGAAAACGTGAGTCATAGACTCAAGAATGAACGAGTTACGAGTTCGGATGATCGAATTACGGACGAACAAACGAAGAGCGTTAAAAGCGTAAAATGAACAAATGGTGAAGATCAAGTAAATTGAATGGCATGCTAGTGGATTTAGAATGAATTTCTGCTCAATGGGTATTAAAGTATGTAAGATAAGGAAGAGAATGGCTTTGGAATGACCTCGTTCCGAGTTATAACGAAGGAGTTATGAGATCGCGAAGTAAGCATCTCAAAATTTATTGAACACTTAGAGAAATTTTCTAGGGTTAGGGCTTGGCGCCGCGGCTCCAGTCATGCCTTATAGAGTGGCGCGGCAGCACCAGACCGGGTGTCGGGTACTACAAAATCGTGCCACGGCGCGAGAGATAAAGAAGGGAGTGAAATACAGCCGATGTTGTTGGGAAAAAGCCAAAGATGAGCTCTTAACTGCTCAGCTCTTGGGGGAAATGTAAGGGAAGATAAAGAATATAATATTCAACTAATGTAACACTTAATCAGGTGACATATACCTTTATTAAAGGTTGAACGTATAGATTAAACAAGATTAAATGATAAAGAATATAAACGCGGAGTTACGTGCTTAGATATCAAGGGGACCGTAATCGCGATGAGCGAAACGTGAGGGATTACTATGGTTGTGATTCCTTAGGCGTTGAAAGTCCGAGGGTAATGAACATGGGGTTCGTATAATGGATAACGAAAAGTATTAATAAAATAGAAATTATCACGAAAGCCGTAACAAATGGTAATAAGATTAATGAAAGCCGAATGTGAGTCGATAAAGAATGAATCCGGAGGGATGACATTAGTTGTCAGAAAGCCGTAAGAAATAAGAAATTGACTTTAACGAACATTAAGTTTAATGGTTCGAATAAGATAAGAATATAAATCATCTAAGATGATGAACGTTTTGAGTAAGACATCTCCGTATGTCATAAAGCCGTAAACTGGTAAAGGAAGTTAGTCGCGTAAACTTATATTGCAAGAACGCGAACCCTAAGAAGAAAAGTTAAGTAAACCAATGCGTAAGTTCAATATATGACTAATTTGTGTTTATGTTGCTCCTTATGTGTTATATAGGAATTGGAATGAAGCGATTCAAATGAAGTCAGTCAGGCGTAAGGCGTAAAGTTTTCTTAACTTCATTCATATTATATGAATGCTAGTTTCTTAAACTTCTCAGATGGTGTACTTGAGAAGTTACGTCTATGTGCTTGAATGTGCGATATTTTTACAATGTGGTAGAGCGTATGAGGCCTTGAGCCACAATTTGAACACTTGATTGTTTCTATGATATTCATTATTACGTGATTGAAATTTGTTCAATACAAGTATGTTCTGTTTATACATGAACCGTTATTGTTAAGTCTGTGCTAATGATTCTAACCAGATAGAATGTGTATAAAAAAGGTATAAGAATGAAAGTATTTCAAAGTAAAAGTGGTTGATGTTTTAAGATGATAGGAATCGAGACTATTCCTATTATTCAAGCTGATTTATAACCTTTGTTCGGTTATAGAAGTTCTAAAGAAATGTTTTAATTCTGAAGTTGTTTGTTTAACTGTTATGACTTGCTGGGCAATTGAATGCTCACACTTGCTTTAAATAAAAAACAATTTTCAGCGAACAAGGTTAGAAGAACTTAAGGATCCTGTAAAGATCAAGCTGACGGTATGCAGATAAAGTACCATTCAGATTATGAATGAGCGAGAAGATCAAATGAAGACTTGTAATGTAGAAAGATAAAAACTAAATTATAGAATAGTTTAATGAACTATTATGTATCCTTAGTGGCGGATAAAAGTCACTCTTGTAAGATGAAATGAATAATGTATTTATTATTATTTGTAATGAAAAAGGTTATAAGGTTTCCAGAACCTAGGATTTGAGAGTGTATGTCATTATATTTCAGTATATAATGATGTATGTTGGATGAATGATGTACTTGTGACGTATGGAATCCGGGTATGAAGATAGACCGGATTTCGGGGCGTTAGAAGTTGGTATCAGAGCTGATAGGTTATAAACCTTAGGTAGGAGTACCTAAGACTATAATCGTAGAGAGAAGGATAAGAAGATCACCACGTGATCATAGTGACTCGTAGTAACATATGGGTTGTTAAACAATGAATGATTTATAGCTAGTGCTATGAATGAAAGGTACTATGAAGTAGTACGGGAAGAAGAACTTAGATTGAGTTATGAAGGATAGTATATGAATTAAAGAAAATTCTTATTAAGTAGAGAGAGATTTAGAAGTTGTTAAATTTCAATTGAGGACTCATATCAACAACTGAGTTGTATGATTCCTTGTATGGGCGGGGAAATTGTACGTGGTTTTAGAACCACTTAGCTTCTTATGCGATATAGTTGTTAAGTTGAATAATTCTTTATATGGGTGGAGAATTGTTCTTGGTGTAACAACTGCTTAGCTTCATATATCGGTCAGTAGCTGAGTTGACCAATTTTCTGTATGGGCATGGAATTGTGTTTGGTTCTACAATCACTTAGCTTCTGGTAGTGATAATCATTGGGATTGGTCGCGTTATCAATATGTATATGGCGAGAAGGTGAATCTTTTCTCATGTATATAATTGATAGGTAGAGAACGATAAGGTAGGTGCGAGTTGTGACATCCCCAAATCTGGGTACCTTTTACCTAAGATTTGGTACATCATTTCTATTAATATTGCGAAAGATATAAACATAAATTGTTTATACATTAAACTTTTACAACATAAACCCCAAGGTCTACAACCTTAACTTATTACATACCTTCAATATCTTAAAGGATTACAATACTATTTTCGTCAGAAAATTTAATATATCTAACTGCATCATAATTTAATCTTGCGCTTTGCTTTTTCCTCTGTCTTTATTCAAGCTTTCATCTTAATCTGAAAATTTTATCATGATATAGCAAGGGTGAGCAACAAATTTGCCCAGCAAGTTTTAAATACAATGAAGATATATCATGATTGAAAAGAATGAATAAGCTTTCAAGTTTTCAACAATATAATAATTGTGAAATAACATGAATCAAGTTTCAATAATTTCATGACTGAATCAATAATGGTTGAAGGTCAACAATGACCATAAACAATTTAACTGAACTTTATGGTAATGAAGGTGATCAGCCTTTTATACCTGATGAACATATGCAACATGCACTAAGTGCGAATCAATAATAAGTTTAGACATGAATAATCATCAATAATCATTCACTAACATACTTTGAAATATAACTCGAGTTTTAGTTAAGAAAGCTTGCCTGATTCGTTGACTACTGCTACACAGTTTAAGTTAACTTCTTTTGGTAAGACCTATCATTAATAATAAGATTGGTCTTTCAATGATTCGTTGACTACTGCTACGCAGTTTAAGTTAACTTCTTTTGGTAAGACCTATCATTAATAATAAGATTGGTCTTTCAATTAGCATACTCTACTTTGTATCATAATACAATTACTTTATTAATAGATTATCTAACACTTAATCAAATATTAGATAACATCTTAACACATCAGTATTATTATCATCTTTGATAATTCTTCAATCACTGTATCATATACATTATGATTTATCACTTTCTTTTTCATTTCATAAGTTATTCTTTAACATCTATTAAGTTAAATACTAATCCAGACGCCTGGATTCTAAATCCAACAACCCAAACTGCAATCCAGCTAACTGGATTCCAAATCCAGCGACCTGGATTCAACAGATTTCCAATCCAGGAAGCCTGGATTCACCAATACTTCAATCCAGCAAGCTTCTTTTCAATCCAGAAAGCTAAATTCATCAAATTTTCCAATCCAGCAAGTTGGATTCCATATCCTTTTCATAAAAAAAACACTAAATCACATATTATTTTTCTATCCTTTGCCCAAACACATAATATAGTTCATTGAATATCAATTTCAACAATTACATTGAAAAATATCATAAATCTCTTATTTTAATCTTCCGTCGAATATTATTTATTATGTAATAATATTTTACGCTAAGGTTATTAACCTTTTAATAACAGTACATTCAAATACTACTAATAATATCTTAAGCCAATATTATTAGTCATATAACTATAAGTTAAGTCATTAATCACATTAATAAACAATTGTTTTTAATTTTTTTCCATTTATTAATACACTTGTTTAAGCATTCTAAAATGCCATAAACATCACAACACTTCACTCCCGACCCAAAACTTCATCAAAAACCTGCATGAGCCATGCTCAAGGGTCTCAAGTCATAAATCGTAATTTTCAAATTTTTGGACATCATATATTTAATTAAATCCATTTATCCATTTATCATCATTTAGATGAAAAATACTAAATCAGTTCCAAAAATATTTCTTTTACGGGATTTGACGAATATAGTTCCATATTGAACATATATTTTTTCCTAATTTTAAAATCCATTTACTATATTTAAATAGTCCATAATATCAAAATATTCTCTGATTTTTCATAAATCGAGATTAACTCCAAAAATTCTGAACTTTTTACAGTATGCTCCTGCTATACACATGTTCTTCCACTAAAAATGTTGTAATTTTTGGACTTATACACAGAGAGTTATTTGGGTGACTTCACAAAAATAGTCCTTCACCGTACAATCCATAACTCTCAAACCGTATGGCCAAAAATTCTCAACTTTTTACACAACCTGCATATCTTCTGATATTAACACCCCAAATGTTTCCAGAATTTTTAAAGCATAAAAATTGACGAAAATACCCCCGTTTCAGACTGCCCCAAAATAGTTTGCTTCCTTCTACCAAAAACGGGACTATTTTAGCAAAATCAGTCACTACCCCATGAAAACTCAACATTTTTTAGTGCTACCACTTGGGTTTACTAGTAAACACATATATCTAGCACCCCTCTTTGACGGATAGCAAAAAGGAGTTATATATTTAAAACGGTGGATTTTCAAAGTACATAGAAATTTGGGTTTCAAAACTAGAAAAATTATTTTTCTTTTTGATTCAAACCAAATCAACACCCAAAATGGGTAAATCCATACTTGAATCCATGGAAAATGCATAGATTAGAGGTGTTTGAACTTTCAAATCAAAAATCCCCTTTCATCATATTACAAAAAAAATAAAGGAAGAAATTATACCTTTACTTTTCTTCTTCTTCTTCCTTCTTCCTTCTTCTTCTTCTATGGAGGATCTATCTCCTCCTTCCTTCTCCCTCAAATCTCCAGCTGTCCCTGTAAGACCCCAACTAATTATTAATGAAATTTAATTTTCTCTATTTTGAAATAATAAGGGTTGATTTGATTAATGTGGATAGTTATGGGTAAAATATGCAAATATTTCAAAATAAGCAAGTGGTTATAAAATATTCATTGTTGTTTGGGAATATTCGTTTTGGTCGTGGAATATTCAATGCTGTCAGGGAATATTAAATGCATTTGACGGCGCCATGACCATGTAATGGGCCCCATAACGAGCGATTGGATGAAAAAACGACAAATATAAGTTGTTTAAAAATAACGGCGTAGTTATTCTGGTTATCTATCTTTAAAAATACTCGGTTGGTTAAAACACAAGAAGCACTCAGTATTGCACAATTATTGATTCTTACGTGAAAGGCACTACTCAATAATGGTTACGATAATTCTTTGCTCGATATTTTATTGATTTAATAATTGTTGAGTTGATATTTTATATTCTTTGTTGTTTCATTAATTGTCATTACAGATTTCTCATTATCGAAGCAATAATTCATATTATCTGAATAATATTATTAGATAACATTATTGGCAATGTCTAGAAAGTTCTGTCTAAGGAGAGGTTTGGTCACCTAATTGCGGCGCCAAGATGAGAGAAATTCTTATTGAAAGCCCCTGCTCCTTCACAACCTGCACAGGTTATCAATATTGTGATTACGTAATATTATTTGTGAATAATTAATTATTAATTCATATGATGAGGAAAATATTGATTTTATGTGGATATAGATGGAGAAATTTTTAATGTGACAATTGTTGAAAATTGAAATTTTATCTTTTTCTGATAAAATAATTCATTTAAATATATTATTTATATTTTAATAATATAATAATGGTGATATTTTTACAACGAATGTGGGATATATGAGTATCTGAGGAGGAGGAGTATTTTGTTGCAATAAATGTTTAAAACATGTTAAACATGCTCGGTGGACCCCATTTATTGGTGAAATTTGATTATAGCACAGTAAAATCGCCCATTTGTGGATTTCTATGATTTACATTTGGAATACTGAAAAAACTTTCTTCTGCAAAGTTGTAGAGAATTGAATTTCCTATAACAAGTTGCGAGATTCGAATTTTCTGATAAAAGGGCTATTTATTATGATTTATTGATGTTCTGAAATTCCTGAATAATTGATTTTTTGGAGGTTTTAATTATTTTAAATAATAAAAACGTTTTTGATTTGTTTGGTAGACTTATTTGTTGTCAAGCATGGCTGAATTCAGATCATAGATTGTGTGCATAGGAATTTATATATAATATATTAATATTATATTAAATTTTACCTTTAGTGTTCTATCTGAATTTCCTATAAATAGGGTGCTTAGGTTAGAATTGAAAATTACACGAAAATGAAGTTTTCTCTCTCTATATTATCGAGCGTATTCTTGTGAGTATTTTGAGTATACTTTGAGTATTGCTATACTGGTGCAAGTTCAAGTATCCTGTTTTCAACTAAATCTTGTCTTTTGAGGTAAGGGATATTATTTTTTCGTAATGATATTATTTCTTCAATATCATTATGCTAAAATATTGATCTGAAGTTTTATCAAATTTGGAACTTTTGGTGTTGGAGTTACTATTCACGTATATATGGCCTTATTCACGTATACGACACTATTTACGAATCTGGCACTATTCATCAAAAATGAAAACTTTTCTTTTCGTCCAAATATCTATTACGGATACTAGCTTTGATTGTATCCATGTTTTGATCATTCTTGAATTTTACACCACTGTGATTATTTTTTGAGGTATTTTTGGGCGTGGATAAAAAAAGAAGAAATCCTTAATCCTTAATCCTTGTCATTTTGTTTCACCGGATTCGTTTTTTTAAAAATATTTTCATCATCTTGATCTTAAATGATGATATTATGGAATATCTTTGGCTTTGTAGTGCAAAAGATGAATGATTCTGAAGAATATCTTTGGCTCATGGTGCAAAGATGAGCAGTGTTTAGATGAACATGACCAATGATGAATATCTTTGGGGTCAGTAGTGCAAAGATGAATATTTGATTCGGATATATATTGATTGATGTTACTGAGGGATAAAAGATAGACGATGAACTTTTACATTCATATATAGAAGATAGTAGTTTGCATTCTCTACTTAACTCTTCTAATGAATTATTATTTTCATTTGCGAATATTGATTTAAAATTTGTTGTCTATTGTATTCTATTAGATTTTTCCTGTTGAAGACTAACGATAATTTGTTGTATATTATCATAGTCATAATATTCTTTACCGGGCTAGTTGAGCTCACCCTTTTCCTTTTGTTCCATTTTTCTTCTCGGGAGGCGAGAATATAAGCGAGTACGAGTGGGGTATGGAATGAAAGTTTTAGAGAGAGTTGTTTAGTAGTCCTCACCATTTTTGTAAAATAATGTATCAATAAATGTGATGATGATTTATTTGAGTTTAGATATTATGCGGAAGATAATATTTGTATTCAAACTCACAGTTTTCTTTGTTGTAATAATAAAGTTGTAGTTGTTTTCATACTATGTATTGACAACTCGAAATTGGTGATGTATACCTATTTTGGGGGCGTCACGGTTGGTATCGAGCTTAGGGATATGATCTCTGGCGGAGATCGGGGAATAGAACTAGGAGGGGAGAGATGAGTAAATCCTTCGCTAGTGTGTCCTACCTAAGCTTATTTGTTAATTGGTCAGTATATATGGATATTATGTGATATATTAATTTCCTTAATTAACCCTTGTTTTATAACAGTATTTGAGAATGTCGACTGAGAATATTAACAATGGAAATGAGACCGTGGAGACGCCTGTACTCACTAACGAGGAGAACGTGTAACAGTGGCAATGTTCCTCCCGTGAACAACACACCACCGAGCGAGATGATGATGAACGAGGGGATGTTTAGAAGCTTTTTGCGATTCATGCAAAATCGGACGAGGAGACTCGTGTTCAAAATATAGGAGGAAATGATAGCAATTCACGGGTTGTCACAACCCAAGCGATTCAAAGAGTTGGGACTACGAATTTAAGGAAAAGCCGGATCCGATCATGGCGGAAACATGGGTCAAGCAAATTACCAAGATATTCGATGTCTTGGGATGCGGAGAAACAGAAAGTTCCATTCGCCACCTTTCTATTTCTTCGTGGCGAGGCGGACTCACTGGTGGGGAGTCGTGAAGCGTACCCATCCAACCGCACTTTCGGCATGTCTTGGGAGACGTTTGAAATTATTTAATGACAAATACTTTCACGAAAGTGTTAAATCATATGAAGGAAGTGGAGTTCATCATATTAGAACAAAACAACATGACGGTGTCTCGATGCGAGGCAAAGTTGCAGAGTTATCCGGTTTGCACCTCATTTGGTGGAGAATGAGGAACGTATGATGCGGATGTTTACGAGAGGTTTGAAACCCGGCGTACGACAATATCTCATTTCTCATAAATTTTCTCTCTATTCGGATGTTGTTAACGAGGGCTCAATTGTTAGAAGCGAGATAACGAGTATGTTCAATCAAGGACCATAACCGAGGATCGTACGTAGATAGCGATCAATGTAATAATGATAACCAAAGGAGAAAGAGCAGACGGACAAAAATGGTAACCACTCTGGTGGTAATCATGGCCATGAAAATAAAAGAAGCGAGTCGGGAGGAGATTTTAAAAGAGGAGATTTAACAACGAAAATGTGAAGACGCGAAAGGTCTTTGCGTAGAATCGGTTCTAAGGGAGGAGAACGACCACCCATTATATGCTTTAAATGCGGAAAAGAGGACATATCGGTCCAAACTACCCACAACATTCAAGGTATGCTATAATTGTGGAAAGGAAGGACATATCGCTCGAGATTGTATGGTAGCGAAACCTAGTTCAATGAGGATTTGTGACTCAAAAAGATCATCCCGAAAAAAGTCAAAGTCAACGATTCCGGAAGAAGCGTTTGTTGTGGTTGAGTCATAATCGAGGAACCCAAACGAGGTGATCACGGGTAAGCTATTTATAAATTCTTGCAAAGTTTATAACTTACTTGATACTGGGGTGCTACCCATTCATTTATCTCTCCTACATGTGCTCAACGTTTAAACTCGACTCGGAGAAATTAGACTTTGACCTATCTGTGGAAACTCTGTTAGGAGAAACTTTCATCACATCCATCGTTTATAAATCTTGTTTGATTCAAGTTGGCACCATCACCTTACCATGCTGACCTTATCTCTTTAAAGATACTTGCTTTTGATGTGATTTTAGGGATTGATTGGTTAACTACTCATCATGCCAAAATTGATTGTTTTCGTAAGGTTGTTAGTTTTCATATTCTAACCAACCTGTTTATGCAATTCAAGCAACTAAACCATTAAAATCAATCATTTGTCATATCTAATCATAAAGCTATTCGTTTATTGAAAAACGGATGTCGAGCTTTCTTAGCCCATGTTATGGATTTGAATAAAGACACGTCAAATTTGAATAATATTCCCATTGTTATTGACTTTCTGACGTATTTCACGAGAACTTCCGGTCTACCCCCGAACGTGAAGTTGAATTCTTTATTGATCTTGAACACGGTACAAAGCCCATTTCTAAAACCCCATATCGAATGGATCCTATTGAACTTCAGAGTTAAAGGTCCAACTACAAGAATTGTTGGACATCGGTTTCATTAAATCCTCTAAGACATCTCCTTGGGATGCTCCTGCTTTATTCGTAAAGAAGAAAGACGGGGTATGCGACTTTAATATTGATTATCGGAATTGAACCATGTCACCATCAAGAATAGGTATCCTCTACCTCGTATTGATGACTTGTTTGACCCGGTTGCAAGGGCACAATTCTTTTCAAAAATCAATTTTCGCTTACGGATATCATCACCAAGATTAGAATCGAGGATATTCCAAAGATCGCCTTTAGAACTTCGATGACGGGCATTATGAATTCTTAGTCATGTCTTCTTGATTGACTAATGCTCATGCGGCTTTCATGGATATGATGAACCGAGTATTCAAGGAATATTTGGATTAATTTGTTATTGTCTTTATTGATGACATCCTCATATATTCCAAAAGTCGTGAAGATCATGAGCACCATTTGAAGCTGGTACTCCAAAGGCTTCGTGAAAACAAACTCCATGCCAAATTGAAGAAATGCGAGTTCTGGCTTGAGGAAGTAGCATTTCTGGGCACGTGGTGTCAAAACATGGAGTCTCTATTGATCCGACGAAGATTGAAGCAATCTGAGTTGGAGCAACCAAGTCGATGTGATCAAGTACGTAAGCTACGGGTCTAGTTGGTTATTATCGGAGATTCGTGGAAGGGTTTTCTCTAATCGCTACTCCATTAACTCATTAACTTCGGAAGGATAAAAAATTCGTTTTGGAAGCGAAGAATGCGAGAAGAGTTTCCAAGAGCTTAAGAGGAGACTTATTTTCGACTGTTCTAACAATACCATTTGGTTCGGATGGATTTGTTATCTACAAATGATGCTTGAGCAAAGGGTTAGGATGTGTTCTCATGCAACGTGGGAAAGTCATAGCCTATGCCTCGCGACAACTTAAAGAGTATGAGAGGAATTATCCTACTCATGATCTAGAGTTGGCAGCAGTCGTTTTCGCGCTAAAGATATGGAGGCACTATCTATATGGGGAGAAAGTGGAGATATATTCGACCATAAAAGCCTTAAATATTTCTTCACTCAAAAGAACTCAACATGCGCTTGGCAATGACGTTGGCTCGAACTATTGAAAGACTACGAACACACTATTCAATACCATCCTGGAAAAGCGAACGTGGTAGCTGACGCGTTGAGTAGAAGATCATATGTGGAAATGAGTGCGATGATGTCAAGTATACGCATAGAGCAAACTTTAATAGAAAAAGTTAAGGTTGCTCAAGCCACCAATCTTGGAGGCGATCGTATGAAGAAGAAAGTACAAGAAGGAGCTATTCCGGAAGCGAGAATTGATGAAGAAGGAATATTTCGAGTTCACTCCAGACTTTGTGTCCCTAACGACTCTGATTTGAAGTACAAGATTATGATGGAGGCACACAATACACTGTTTGCAATCCATCCTGGAAGTACTAAAATGTATCGTGATCTTCGACATACATTTTGGTGGAACAATATGAAGAGAGAGATTGCAAAGTTTATCTCGATGTGTTTAACTTGCCAACGTGTAAAGGCGGAGTATCTAGTACCTAAGGGTCTACTGCAACCACTTGAGATTCTGAAATGGAAGTGGGAACACATTACCATTGATTTCGTTACACGTCTTCCTACGGTTTCTCATGGCATCAATGCTATTTGGGTTATTGTTGATAGTTTAACCAAGTCTGCTCATTTCTTGTTGATACGGGAGACTTATTCCCTTGAACGTCTTGCTAGTATGTACGTGAATGAGATTGTGAGGTTGCATGGCATGCCAGTATCCATAGT
Organism: Panax quinquefolius; assembly: GCA_020205615.1. Taxonomy (NCBI): domain Eukaryota; kingdom Viridiplantae; phylum Streptophyta; class Magnoliopsida; order Apiales; family Araliaceae; genus Panax; species Panax quinquefolius. The sequence goes on along the minus strand of CM035160.1, from coordinate 85,487,220 downwards.
TTCGGATCGTGACCCAAGATTCACTTTAAGATTTTGGGTTAGCTTGCAAAAAGCTATGGGCACAGATTTGCGATTTAGTTAAGGCATACCATCCCCAAACGGACGGACAATCGAGAGGGACTATTCAAACTCTTGAAGATCTATTAAGACTCGTGTCCTAGACTTCAAGGCGGTTGGGATAAGTATTTACCATTGGTGGAATTCTCCGACAACAACAGTTATCAAGCAAGTATAGGTGTGGCCCCATTTGAAGCATTATATGGACGAAAGTGTCGCTCTCCAATTTGTTGGGATGAGGTGGGCGAAGCAACATTGTTGGGACCCGAGTTAGTATGTATGACTACCGAAAAGATCTAAATGATTCGACAACGTATACAAACGGCACAAGATCGACAAAAGAGTTATGCGGATCTTCATCGAAAGGACGTGGAATTTAGTATAGGGGATCATGTATTGTTGCGAGTTTCTCCATGGAAGGGAGTTACAAGATTTGGGAAGAGAGGAAAACTCAATCCACGATTTAATGGTCTATTTCAAATTATTGACCGAGTAGGAAATGTAGTCTATAGACTCGCGTTACCTCCGAGTATGTCTCGTGTTCATAATGTGTTTCACATATCATACTTAAGAAATATGTGAAAGACCGAATCACGTTATAGAGTTAGAACAGGAGATAGCCAAGACTTAACGTATGAGGAGGTACTGTCAAGATCTTGGATAGGAAGGAGCATGTCCTACGCGCAAAGGTAATACCACAAGTTAAAGTTCTGTGGAGGAATCATGCTTTATAGAGGAAATGACACGGGAATTGGAAAGCGAAATGAAAGCGAGGTATCCTCACCTTTTGAAACACCGTGTACGTCGTTAATTTCAAGGACGAAAAATTTCATAAGGAGGGAGGTTGTAAGACCCCAACTTATTATTAATGAAATTTAATTTTCTCTATTTTGAAATAGTAAGGGTTGATTTGATTAATGTGGATAGTTATGGGTAAAATACGCAAATATTTCAAAATAAGCAAGTGGTTATAAAATATTCATTGTTGTCGGGGAATATTCGTTTGGTCGTGGAATATTAGAATCTTGTTGGGGAATATTAAATGACCTGCGCAAGCGACCGTATGTGGGCCCCATAACGAAAAAACGATTGGATGAAGAAAATGACAAATATAAGTTGTTTAAAAATAACTTGGCGTAGTTATTCACAATTATCTTTGTTAAAATATTAAATGGTTAAAACACAAGATGATTTCGGTATTGCACCAATTATTGATTCTTACGTGAAGGCACTACTCAATAATGGTTAAAGTAATTCTTTGCTCAATATTTTATTGATTTAATAATTGCCATGCGGTTATATTTTATATTCTTTGTTGTTTCAATAATTGTCATTACACGATTATTTCTCATTATCGAAGCAATAATTCATATTATCTGAATAATATTATTAGATAACATTATTGGCAATGTCTAGAAAGTTACGTCTAAGGAGAGGTTTGGTCACCTAATTGCGTGCGATGAAGGAGAAATTCTTATTGAAAGCCCTCTCTTCTTGGGAACCGCCCTCGTTTGTCGATATTGTGATTCTCAGTAATATTATTTGTGAATAATTAATTATTGTTTCATATGATGAGAAAAATATTGATTTTATGTGGATATAGATGGAGAAATTTTTAATGTGACAATTGTTGAAAATTGAAATTTTATCTTTTTACGATAAAATAATTCATTTAAATATATTATTTATATTTTAATAATATAATAATGGTGATATTTTTACAACGAAATGTGGGATATATGAGTATACGAGGAGGAGGAGTATTTTTGTTGCAATAAATATTTAAAACATGTTAAACATGTCGGTGGACCCCATTTATTGATCGAATTTGATTATAGCACAATAAATCGCTTGCTTGTGGATTTCGGTTAATTTACATTTGGAATTGAAAAAACTTTCTTCTGCAAAGTTGTAGAGAATTGAATTTCCTATAAATATTCGTGAGATTCGAATTTTCTGATAAAAGGGCTATTTATTATGAATTATTGATGTTCTGAAATTCCTGAATAATTGATTTTTTGGAGGTTTTAATTATTTTAAATAATAAAAACGTTTTTGATTAGTTTGGTAGACTTATTTGTTGTCAAGGATGGCTGAATTCAGATCATAGATTGAGTGCGTAGGAATTTATATATAATATATTAATATTATATTAAATTTTCTATTTTGGTGTTCTAAGCAATTTCCTATAAATAGGGTGCTTAGGTTAGAATTGAAAATTACATCAGAAACTGAAGTTTTCTCTCTCTATATTATCGAAATGTATTCTTGTGAGTATTTTGAGTATACTTTGAGTATTGCTATATCTGTGCAAGTTCAAGTATCCTGTTTTCAACTAAATCTTGTCATTCGAGGTAAGGGATATTATTTTTTTCGTAATGATATTATTTCTTCAATATCATTATGCTAAAATATTGATCCAAGTTTTATCAAATTTGGAACTTTTGGTGTTGGAGTTACTATTCACGTATACTCTGACTATTCACGATATCGACACTATTATTCATCGAAAAATGAAAAATTTTCTTTTTGTCCAAAATATCTATTCTGGATACTAGCTTTGATTGTATCCATGTTTTGATCATTCTTGAATTTTACACCACTGTGATTATTTTTGAGGTATTTTTGGACGTGGATAAAACAAAGTACGAATCCTTAATCCTTAATCCTTGTCATTTTGTTTCAATTTGGATTCGTTTCTTTAAAATATTTTTCATCATCTTCAGTCTTAAATGATGATATTATGGAATATCTTTGGCCTGTAGTGCAAAGATGAATGATTTCTGAAGAATATCTTTGGCCCGTAGTGCAAAGATGAACAGGTGTTTAGATGAACATGACCAACTGATGAATATCTTTGGCACATGTCTGAAGATGAATATTTGATTCGGTATATATTGATTGATGTTACGGGGATAAAAGATAGACGATGAACTTTTAAATTCATATATAGAAGATAGTAGTTTGCATTCTCTACTTAACTCTTCTAATGAATTATTATTTTCATTGCGAATATTGATTTAAAATTTGTTGTCTATTGTATTCTATTAGATTTTTCCTGTTGAAGACTAACGATAATTTGTTGTATATTATCTTAGTCATAATATTCTTTATTGGGCTAGTTGAGCTCACCCTTTTCCTTTTTGTTCCATTTTTCTTCTCGGGAGGCGAGAATATAAGCGAGTGCAGTCGGGTATGGAATGAAAGTTTTAGAGAGAGTTGTTTAGTAGTACTCACCATTTTTGTAAAATAATGTATCAATAAATGTGATGAGGATTTATTTGAGTTTAGATATTGTCTGGAAGATAATATTTGTATTCAAACTCACAGTTTTACTGTTGTAATAATAAAGTTATAGTTGTTTCTGTACCATGTATTGACAACTCAGAATGGGTGATGTATACCTATTTTGGGGGCGTCACAGTCCTTGTCCTCTCTCTCTTTCTCTTTCCCGTTTCTTTCTTTCTCTTTCTTCTCTTTTCTTATCCTTCTTATCTTATTTTTTCTTCTTATCTCTTATTTCCTTATTATTTAGCCAAATGACCTTATCATCTTCCAACTCTTTATTTTATTTTAATTGTTAATTTACTTAACAAATGACTAGATAGCCCCTCCTTAAGTGGATCAAAAATTGGGCCACTTATTAATTAAATTCTATTGGGCTTGAACTTTTATTATTTAGCTTACTAACAAAAAAAATAAATTTGGGCTTCCACCAAAAATGTAATTGGGCCATTATAATACTTGTCCCACACATAATATATTGGGCTATATTAACAATTTAATTGCCCTTAAACACTTTATCCACAAGTCACATGATTAAATAATTAATTAGACTTGTTTAAATAATATAACCTCCTTAGTCCATTAAATATAATTTTTTTGGACTCTAAATAAATTATTGGGATATGATATTATTATAGTCCATTACTCTTAATTCTATTTTATCCTAACTATTTAATTAGGGTTTTTATTTCTCACACTAGAAAATAAATTACTTACTTATCCCTTTTCTTGTCCAAAAATATCCCCCCATAATTGGATCAAATTTTTGGGCTTTTAAATTATTGATTTGGACCAACTCTTGGGCCACCATATTTAATCTCTTTGGACTTCTAGATTAATTTCTTGGGCCATGAAAATAGATTAGGTCCAATACTTTTAATATTACCATTCCCTAATTATTTAGTTAGGGTTTTCATTTCCTGCATTATAACATAAATCCTTACTCATGCACATTTATTTTCTTAACCCAATTAGACTTGCTATAATTAGGTTATAAATTTAATTAACTGAGATGTATAAAAATAAATCTCTTAAAATTATTATATATTATAAATACTAATATTCTACCATATTATAACCTCTTAGGTTATTTTATTATCACACCTAATATATATTAGGTTACATAATTAATTCTTAATTCACTTTTATATACAAAATAAATGTATTCATATTATATAATATATATTTATTTAATCATATACATAATTCACATAATCATAACATGCTTCACTTCTAACTCTAATTTTGACCTTTTACAATAAAAGTCAACTATTGACTTTGACCAAAAATCAACCTTTACACATTTTGTGTTTACTGTCCATTCTAACTAAACTTGATGTTCCAGGCTCAACCGAGCAGTCCATGCTTCAAAATTCTATCTCTAACTCAAAATTTTGAGTTTTAAATTACTCCCTTCTTATTGCTAATCGTATTAACTAACGACTTTATACTTATTCAAATTCTTATTTGCCAGTCAAGGCCAATGCTCAAGCTATGTTAATTACTAACATAGTTTTATCTTGATCCTTATATCATTAACTTAATTCATCATTCCTCTTGCTAAAATATATATAACACCTTACTAAGTATATATATTTCTATACATATACTCATCTTCATTTAACCTCATAGCATCTCTTCATGTGAAATCTTATTTCCTTAATAAAATTTTCATATGTACTTATATAACATTTCTTAGACTATTTAGTTCACATCGAATTTACAGGTATCGTAATACCTTATTCTTGATATTCCTTCAAGTACATATTAATTTATTTATAGGGTTTTGAAATTTTGTAACCCATATTTTCTTTATTCTCATTCGAATAGCAAACCATAAAGGTTTTACTTGAAAATTTTAAATAAATCCTCAAATTCTCATCTAGGTTTTATTCTTTAAACTTTATTCTAATCATTCAAGCTTTTATGAATTTTCGGATTGTCACATTCACCCCTTCTTCTAAGAATTTCATCCCCGAAATTAAAGCATACTAATCTCTTCTTATTCTCTTGATCAAAACTAGGTTTTCAACTTAACCTTTACAATTTCCTCTTTTGAGGATTTCTCTTCTATCTTCACATTTTACAATTACTACTCACTAAGAGTTTACATCTTCTAAACATTCATCAAAACTAGGTTGTCATAATAACCTTTATTCAATCATCTCAGATTCTACTCGTACGCAACGAGTTCACACTATTTCATATTCATCATCACACACTACCATAACATTACTCTAAAGAGTTTAAAAACTTTTCATATCTGTTTGAGGGATCATAAAATTATGAACTTTGAGGTTTAGGGTATTTCTACCTGCTACCTCTTTCAATTAAGAAAGAAAGGTACTCTACCTGTGAAATATTTTATATTTAGTATGTTTACAATCACAAAGAAGGTAAACTACCGATGCGGGTAATTTAGAGGATCAGTCTATTGTACCTTAGTAATCGGAATGACTATATGCGTTCTTAGATTGGAGTATTTTATCCAATTAGTATATCCCCATTTTTAAAGTTGTTCACCTCAGACTTATCATAAGATTCCGCACCAAAATAATTTGGCTCGGCATAAGCTTTCAAAGAATACTTTGAATTTCATAAACATTTGTCTAGCTGAATCAAATAGCTTAGACGCATATCAATAATTTGAATTTTAATCGAAACATTTCTGGCCAAATTCAGTTGGCAATAATTTACCCTTAAAATTCTTAAAATCATTTTATGACGTCATGATACCACACTGTATTTATAGTCCGTTTGAGGATTCCGTCATTCTGTGACTTTGCCATACTACATCATACTATAGTGGGCTGACGATCCTTAGATCACATCCAACACTAAGTAATTCTGCATTGATAACTCCATAATTTTTATCATCTTTGCACCAGGTTACATGATTCATTAATGATATAAAAATACATTTTGATAATTTAAATCATTTTTGTCTAGCCGAATCAATTAGCATAGACTCTACTCTAAACAGTTCAAAACCATTGAAAATCATCTTTGGTGTAATCATGCCACAACAAGTAACGATGTGTTAGTGGCGCGAAGTCCATACCTACACACTTGTCACCATGTGTTGAGGATAACAAAATTCATTTTTAAAAGCACATCAGTCCGAATTTAGCTTGATGTTAAAAACTTGAAATCTAGCACAGCTAGAAGATTTGGAATACCTATGCTTCCATCATCAACTTTAATTTCTATAATGATCATTTCTTAATAAGTCTATCTATTTCTATCATCTTCAATTCTCCATTCAAAACTTTCTCATACCCAGTTCATCAAACTTACCACACATTATGAGTTCAGTAACTTGCCACAATCATATGAGTTTAAGAACTTGTCCTAGTCAGACCTTTGACGTCCATTCAATGAGGGGTTTATAAACATTTCATATAACTATGAGTCATGTACTTACCATAAGTATGAGTTTTAAGAACTCCCAACTAACCTTATATTCTCTACCTATTCGTTATACACATAAGAAAAGAATCACCTTATCAACATACATATAGCAAATAGCGCGACATCGACATTTCAATGATTATCAGTACCAGAAACTAAGTGGTTGTCAAACCAAACTTGGCCACTAATCAACATTGGAAGCTAAGCGGACAATTCCCCGCCCATACAAAGAATTATTCAACCTAACCACTATATCAACCAGGAAACTAAGCGGTTCTAAAACCAAGTACAAATTCCCCGCCCATACAAGGAATCATACAACTCAGCTGCTGACCTTAGTCCTCAATTGAAATCCCTTATCATTCTTACTTTCTCTTTTCTTAATACGAATTTTCTTTAATCCGTATCTTAACATTTACCAATCTTTTTTGAGTTTACATTGTACCATTTCATAGTACCTTCTCTTTATAGCATCAAGCTATATCATTCCAATCACTTAACATATCATATTCTATTCAACAATTTAATCTGATCACGTCGTGATCTTATTTCATAATCATTTCTCATTATCCTTACAATCGTTTTATTTTACGATCTTCTATTTTTTCTCTTTAATCATATTATATTATGATTTTATTTGCACTTTTCATCTTATAGACATAGTCTATTTATTTTCACTTTTCATCTTTATTATTGGAGTTAGGTAACTCCAGATTCTTATCCTTGTATCTCTTCAAGATTCTTCTTTGAATTTTAATTATCTTTCTCTTTACTTTACTGATGAATTCCTTAAATTCATCTCTTATCCCTTAAACTCGATCTGAGTTTATTCCTTATCATCATCTCCGCGGTTATAGTCTAAGGTACACCTACCTAAGGTTTATAGCCTACGGCTTTGATACCAACTGTGACATCCCTAAATCTGGGTACATTTTACCTAAGATCTGGTACAAAATTTCTATAAATATTGCGGAAGATATAAACATAAATTGTTTATACATTAAACTTTTACAACATAAACCCCATGGTCTACAACCTTAACTTATTACATACCTTCAATATCTTAAAGGTTTACAATACTATTTTCGTCAGAAAATTTAATATATCTAATTGCATCATAATTTAATCTTACACTTTGCCTTTCCCTCTGTCTTTATTCAAGCTTTCATCGTAATCTGAAAATTTTATCATGATATAGCAAGGTTGAGCAACAAATTTGCCCAGCAAGTTTTAAATACAATGAAGATATATCATGATTGAAAAGAATGAATAAGCTTTCAAGTTTTCAACAATATAATAATTGTGAAATAACATGAATCAAGTTTCAATAATTTCATGACTGAATCAATAATGGTTGAAGGTCAACAATGACCATAAACAATTTAACTGAACCTTATGGTAATGAAGGTGATCAGCCTTTCGTACCTGATGAATATATGCAACATGCACTAAGTGCGAATCAATAATCAGTTTAGACATGAATAATCATCAATAATCATTCACTAACATACTTTGAAATATAACTCGAGTTTGAGTTAAGGAAACTTGCCTGATTCGTTGACTACTGCTACGCAGTTTAAGTTAACTTCTTTTGGTAAGACCTATCATTAATAATAAGATTGGTCTTTCAATCAGCATATTCTACTTTGTATCATAATACAATTACTTTATTAATAGATTATCTAACACTTAATCAAATATTAGATAACATCTTAACACATCAGTATTATTATCATTCTTTGATAATTCTTCAATCACTATATCATATACATTATGATTTATCACTTGCTTTTTCATTTCATAAGTTATTCTTTAACATCTATTAAGTTAAATACTAATCCAAATACGGATTCTAAATCCAACAACCCAAATCAAATCCAAATTAATCGGATTCCAATCCATCCATTCAATAGATTTCAATCCACAGAGCCCGGATTCACCAGATTTCAATCCAAAGAAGCTTCTAGATTCACCAATACTTCAATCCAGCAAGCTTCTTTTCAATCCAGCAAGCTAAATTCATCAAAATTTCCAATCCAGCAAGCTAGATTCCATATCCTTTTCATAAAAAAAACATTAAATCACATATTATTTTTCTATCATTTGCCCAAACACATAATATAGTTCATTGAATATCAATTTCAACAATTACATTATATCAGAAATCTCTTATTTTAATCTTCCGTTGAATATTATTAATTATGTAATAATATTTTACGCTAAGGTTATTAACCTTTTAATAACATTACATTCAAATACTACTAATAATATCTTAAGCCAATATTATTAGTCATATAACTATAAGTTAAGTCATTAATCACATTAATAAACAATTGTTTTTAATTGTTTTCCTTTTATTAATACACTTGTTTAAGCATTCTAAAATGCCATAAACATCACAACACTTCACACCCAACCCAAAACTTCATCAAAAACCTGCATAATCCATGCTCAAGGGTCTCAAGTTATAAATTATACTTTTCAAATTTTTGGACATCGTATATTTAATTAAATCCATTTATCCATTTATCATCATTTAGATGAAAAATACTAAATCAATTCCAAAAATATTTCTTTTCTGAGATTTGACAGAATATAGTTCCATATTGAACATATATTTTCCCCGGAATTTTTAAAATTAATTTACTATATTTAAATAGTCCATAATATCCAAATATTATTCGATTTTTCATAAATCGAGATTAACTCCACAAATTTTGAAATTTTTACAGTATGTTCTTGCTATACACATGTACTTCCAGTAAAAATTTTGTAATTTTTGGACTTATACACAGAGAGTTATTCGGGTGACTTCACAAAAATAGTCGTTCACCGTACAATCCATAACTCTCAAACCGTAGGGCCAAAAATTCTCAACTTTTTACACAACCTGCATATCTTCTGATATTAACACCCCAAATATTTCCAAAATTTTTAAAGCATAAAAATGGACGAAAACACCCCCGTTTCAGACTGCCCCAAAATAGTTTGCTTCCTTCTACCAAAAACGGGACTGTTTTAGCAAAATTAGTCACTACCCCATGAAAACTCAACATTTTTGAGTGCTACCACTTGGGTTTACTAGTAAACACATATATCTAGCACCCCTCTTTGACGGATCGTAAAAAAGAGTTATAGATTTAAAACGGTGGATTTTCAAAGTACATAGAAATTTGGGTTTCAAAACTAGAAAAATTATTTTTCTTTTTCTTTTTGATTCAAACCAAATCAACACCCAAAATGGGTAAATCCATACTTGAATCCACGGAAAATAGATAGATTACAGGGGTTTGAACTTTCAAAACAAAAATCCCCTTTCATCATATTACAAAAAAAATAAAGGAAGAAATTATACCTTTACTTTTCTTCTTCTTCTTTCTTCTTCCTTCTTCTTCTTCCATGGAGGATCTATCTCCTCCTTCCTTCTCCCTCAAATCTCCAGCCGTCCCTCTCCTCTCTCTCTTTCTCTTTCCCGTTTCTTTCTTTTTCTTTCTTTCCCTTTTCTTATCCTTCTTATCTTATCTTTTCTTCTTATCTCTTATTTCCTTATTATTTAGCCAAATGGCCTTATCATCTTCCAACTCCTTATTTTATTTTAATTGTTAATTTACTTAACAAATGACTAGATAGCCCCTCCTTAAGTGGATCAAAAATTGGGCCACTTATTAATTAAATTCTATTGGGCTTGAACTTTTATTATTTAGCTTACTAACAAAAAAAATATATTTGGGCTTCCACCAAAAATGTAATTGGGCCATTATAATACTTGTCACACACATAATATATTGGGCTAGATTAACAATTTAATTGCCCTTAAACACTTTGTCCACAAGTCACATGATTAAATAATTAATTAGACTTGTTTAAATAATATAACCTCCTTAGTCCATTAAATCTAATTCGTTTGGGCTCTAAATAAATTATTGGGCTATGATATTATTATAGTCCATTACTCTTAATTCTATTTTACCCTAATTATTTAATTAGGGTTTTTATTTCTCACACTAGAAAATAAATTCCTTACTTATCCCTTTTCTTGTCCAAAAATACCCCCCATACTTGGATCAAATTTTTGGGCTTTTAAATTATTAATTTGGGCCAACTCTTGGGCCACCATATTTAATCTCTTTGGACATCTAGATTAATTTCTTGGGCCATGAAAATAGATTAGGTCCAATACTTTTAATATTACAATTCCCTAATTATTTAGTTAGGGTTTTCATTTCCACCATTATAACATAAATCCTTACTAATGCACATTTATTTCCTTAACCCAATTAGACTTGCTATAATTAGGTTATAAAATTAATTAACTGAGATGTATAAAAATAAATCTCTTAAAATTAGTATATATTATAAATACTAATATTCTACCATATTATAACCTCTTAGGTTATTTTATTATCACAGCTAATATATATATTAGGTTACATAATTAATTCTTAATTCATTTTTATATACAAAATAAATGTATTCACATTCTATAATGTATATTTATTTAATCATATACATAATTCACATAATCATAACATGCTTCACTTCTAACTCCAATTTTGACCTTTTACTATAAAAGTCAACTGTTGACTTTGACCAAAAATCAACCTTTACACATTTTGTGTTTACTATCCATTCTGACTAAACTTGATGTTTCAGACGCAACCGAGCAGTCCATGCTTCAAAATTCTATCTCTAACTCAAAATTTTGAGTTTTAAATTACTCCCTTCTTATTGCTAATCGTATTAACTAACGACTTTATACTTATTCAAATTCTTATTTGCCAATCAAGGCCACGCTGCTCAAGCTATAAATTACTAACATAGTTTTATCTTGATCCTTATATCATTAACTTAATTCATCATTCTTCTTGCTAAAATATATATAGCACCTTACTAAGTATATATATTTCTATACATATACTCATCTTCGTTTAACCTCATAGCATCTCTTCATGTGAAATCTTATTTCCTTAATAAAATTTTCATATGTACTTATATAACATTTCTTAGACTATTCAGTTCACATCGAATTTACAGGTATCGTAATACCTTATTCTTGATATTCCTTCAAGTACATATTAATTTATTTATAGGGTTTTGAAATTTTGTAACCCATATTTTCTTTATTCCCATTCGAATAGCAAACCATAAAGGTTTTACTTGAAAATTTTAAATAAATCCTCAAATTCTCATCTAGGTTTTATTCTTTAACCTTTATTCTAATCATTCAAGCTTTTATGAAATTTTGGGTTGTCACACGAGTTCTTAAAACTCATACTTATGGTAAGTTCGTAACTCATAATAATATGGTATGTTTTCGAACGTCTCAGCGATTGGACGCCTATGGTCTGTCTGGACGCCTATGTTTTCCAGTAGGCTTAGTATTGAAGGTGCTAGAGAAGATTAAGTATTGTCGCAGTAAGACAATGAAGGGAGAAATAAGATATTCCAAGTCATCTAACTATGCTAGATTTCGAACTTTATCGAACTCGTGCTGATATGTACATTTTGAAAAAGGAAAGAATTGGTTCAACTTTTGGAACCAACAAATTTTTAAAAAGGGCTATTCTTGGTATGTCTAAGCTAATTTCTTCGGCTAGATAGAAATTGATTTAAAAATATCAAAATGAATTTTATATCATCCGCAAGGATGGTAAAAGGATGAAGTTATTAATGCAATTGAACCTGGTGTTGGATGTGATCTTAGAATCAACAACCCACTATGGTATGATGTATAATGACGAAGTCACAAACTGACGAAGTCCTCAACGTACTGTAAAAAAATACGGTATCATGACATCATAAACCGTTTTGATGTATTGCGAAAAGAATTTACAGAAGTAGTCAATGTCAATTGAGTTGACTAGACGAATATTTCACGTTGATATCCAATTTATTGGTATGGTTTAAGCTACTTGATTCGGCTAGACAAATGGTATGTCATCGAGCTTTCTTTGAGAACTTGTGCCAAACCAAATTGTTTTGGTGCGGAATCTAATGATTTAGTCGGAGGAGAACATGGAAGAGGTAGTTACTTTCTTTGTGATTGTAAACTGACCGTTAAAGAAGGGCTTACGTCGAAATGCTGTATAACCGAGTAAGAGTTCATGGTCGATTTGACCCCTCAGCAAAAGTATGAAACGTTTTAAGAGAAAATTTTATATTCCTCGTTATTCCTTCTACTTCATGATTCTTAATAGGTTATGGGGGTTAGGAATGAGGGAAAGATAAGAACTCCGTTGAAGTGAAGTTGAGAAGAAAGGTAGGCTAAAATTTTGAGGACGAAATTCTGTGAAGAAGGGGTGAATGTGATGACCCGGGTAAGGGTGGGGTTTTAAGAAATTCCGAGGATGGAATTTTTATAAAGAGGGAAGAATGCGACGACCCGGAATTTCGGATCGTCCAGGATTTAGGTTTAAAGAATTAGTTATTAATAGAACTAATTTTTATTAATACTATTATGTGCTATGTGTTTATTAATCGTTCTAGAACCTATGATGATTATAAGTCGGGAGTATTCTGGCTACGAGCTAGATTGAGCGAATAAGAATTTTCAAGACGAAAATAAGATTTTTCCGGGAACAAAATATTTTCGGGGAAAAAGAAGAAATAAGCACTATTCATCTATTTCTGCTCGGAGATTTATTTTGAAATTCTGAGAAGTTATTTATTACGTAAAATATTGAGACGTGATGGAATATTCAATAATATTTCAGTTATGGCAAAAACGAAGTTTTCGCCTGCGGACTCAAAACCTAAGTGTTAGGTAAAGTGAGTTCCGAGAATCGCAGTTTTTAAAACTGTCGGACGAAACCCAAAAGACGGAACCATGAAACTTAAATGCTAAGTTTCGTGAATAGTAAGGAGGTGGAAGTAGTAAACTTAAGTGTTAAGTAGACTTAAGTGTTAAGTAAACTTAAGAGTTAAGCAAACTTAAAGGCTAAGTAGACTTAAGTGTTAAGTAAACTTAAGGAGTAAGTTAACTTAGTCCTTAAGCCATGAATAGTAAGGAGGTTAGGGGGCGAAATGACTAAAATACCCTTAGCTTGGAAATTCTATAAATAGGAAGCTTAAATCATTTTTATGGGATTTTGAAAATCCTACATCTAGAGAGAGAGAGAGGGTTCGGATGAAGAGGGAGAAGGAACATGAACATGAATGATTAGATCGAAAGTGTTCGTGAAATAGAAAAGCTAGCAAATCGCCGGCTTTGTCTAGCGGAAGAAAAATTAAGAAGAACGGTAATCCGAAACCTATCTCTTATAAATTTTCTTTAAGTTTTTATGTTTAAAAACATAACTTAATGAGAATAAGAAGTAGATGATGTTAGGTTTGATTTCATATGGTTGAAATCATGAGAAATAAAGAAAATAAGAATTTGAAGTTTAGTAAATAAATTTCTTAAGGAAGTATATGATTCGTAATGAATTAGAACGATTCGAGTGGATTATAGTAATAAGTAGGTGACATAAGTAAGGAATAATGTTTTATAACATCAAATTCCAATAAAAAGTGAAATCGTAATCCAAAATATCGATTAAAATGAAGAACGAATGAAGAACATGAAGAACACACAAAGAACACGAAGAACGTTGTTGATGGACAAATTTAAAACCATCGTAGGATAATTGTTGTTTAAGGACAAGTTTAAAATCATCGCGTATAAGTTCGTTGCTTCTTTCTTGGTTAGGAACGGTAGAAACGTTCTTGAAGAACGGATTAAAACTTAGCTATAACGAAGTTATGACGAAATTTTCGTAAAAGACGAACGAGAATTAGAAAGTTAGTAAATGAACCCGAGTGGGTAGGGTTTCATAAGAAAGTAAGAGAACATAGAAAACGTGAGTCATAGACTCAAGAATGAACGAGTTACGAGTTCGGATGACCGAATTACGGATGAACAAACGAAGAGCGTTAAAAGCGTAAAATGAACAAATGGTGAAGATCGAGCAAATCGATTGGCACGCTAGCGGATTTAGAATGAATTTCTGCTCGATGGGTATTAAAGTACGTAAGATAAGGAAGAGAATGGCTTTAGAACGACCTCGTTCCGAGTTATAACGAAGGCGTTATGAGATCGCGAAGTAAGCATCTCAAAATTTATTGAACACTTTGAGAAATTTTCTAGGGTTAGGGCTTGGCGCCGCGACGCCAGTCATGCCTTGTAGAGTGGCACGGCAACGCCAGCATCGGGGCCGGCATCAGAAAATCGCACTGCCGCGGTGAGAGATAAAGAAGGAGTGGCGCCAGCGATGCGGTGTTGTTGAAAAAGCTAGAGATGAGCTCTTAACTGCTCAACTCTTGGGGGAAATGTAAGGGAAGATAAAGAATATAATATTCAACTAATGTAACACTTAATCAGGTGACGTAAACCTTTATTAAAGGTTGAACGTATAGATTAAACAAGATTAAATGACAAAGAATATAAATGCGGGTTACGTAACTGATATCCGGGGACCGTAGTCGCGATGAACGAACGTGAAGGATTGCTATGGTTGTGATTCCTTAGACGTTGAGCGTCGAGGGTAATGAACATGGGGTTCGTATAATGGATAACGAATGTATTAATAAAATAGAAATTATCACGAAAGCCGTAACAAACGGTAATAAGATTAATGAAAGCCGAATGTGAGTCGATAAAGAATCAATCCGGAGGGATGACATTAGTTGTCAGAAAGTCGTAAGAAATAAGAAATTGACTTTAACGAACATTAAGTTTAATGGTTCGAATAAGATAAGAATATAAATCATCCAAGATGATGAACGTTTTGAGTAAGACATCTCCGTATGTCATAAAGCCGTAAATTGGTAAAGGAAGTTAGTCGCGTAAACTTATATTGCAAGAACGCGAACCCTAAGAAGTAAAGTTAAGTAAACCAATACGTAAGTTCAATATATGACTAATTGGTGTTTATGTTGCTCCTTATGTGTTATATAGGAATTGGAATGATCAGTTCAGCGTAAGCTGTAGCTGGGCGTAAGGCAAGTTTCCTAACTTCATTCATATTACATGAATGCTAGTTTCTTAAACTTCTCAGATGTTGTACTTGAGAAGTTCGTACATGTCTTGAATGTGCGATATTTGTACAATGTGGTAGAACGTATGAGGCCTTGAGCCACAATTTGAACACTTCGGTGTTTCTATGATAAGCATTGTTATGTGATTGAGCTGTTCAATACAAGTATGTTCTGTTTATACATGAATCGTTATTGTTAAGTCTGTGCTAATGATTCTAGACAGATAGAATGTGTATGAAAAAGGTAAAAGAATGAAAGTATTTCAAAGTAAAAGTGGTTGATGTTTTAAGATGATAGGAATCGAGACTATTCCTATTATTCAAGCTGATTTATAACCTTTGTTCCGTTATAGAAGTTCCAAAGAAATGTTTTAAATTCTGAAGTTGTTGTTTAAACTGTTATGACTTATTTGAGGCAATTGAATGCTCACACTTGCTTTAAATGAAAAACAATTTTCAGCGAACAAGGTTAGAAGAACTTAAGGATCCCGTAGAGATTAAGCTGACGGTATGCAGATGAAGTAGCATTCAGATTGTGAACGAGCGAGAAGATCAAATGAAGACTTGTAATGTAGAAAGATAAAAACTGAATTATAGAATAGTTTAATGAACTATTATGTATCCTTGGTGGTGGATAAAAGTCACTCTTGTAAGATGAAATGAATAATGTATTTATTATTATTTGTATTGAAAAAGGTTATAAGGTTTCAAGAACCTGGGATTTGAGAGTGTATGTCATTATATTTCAGTATATAATGATGTATGTTGGATGAATGATGTACTCATGACGCATTTTAATCCCAAAAGTGAAGGTGAATAGGATTTCGAGGCTTCTATAAGAAAGAAATGGGGATGCAACTCCAAGTATTATTCGAACAAATTTTATTTTCTTATATATTATTTACTTATATATAATGAATTATTTTATAAATTATTTTGAAGAAGGAATTTGAGTTCTTTTTGAAATAAAATTTCTGTTTAAGCAGATAGACAAGCTTTTTGCTGAATAGTTAAAGATCGGTTCGATCAATTATGATCGAGATCTACTTGCAATGATTGTGTATGCTATGTACCCTGGTATGTATAGGTTTTAAAACGGTGATTCCGGGGACGGAATCTTTATAAGGGAGGGTGAATGTAATAACCCAATATTTTCTATGTAATTAAATCAGAAATTTTGC
This sequence comes from Panax quinquefolius, assembly GCA_020205615.1. Classification (NCBI taxonomy): domain Eukaryota; kingdom Viridiplantae; phylum Streptophyta; class Magnoliopsida; order Apiales; family Araliaceae; genus Panax; species Panax quinquefolius. Next base: position 85,470,272 of record CM035160.1, on the reverse strand, counting down.
GTATAATTTTTATTTTATTTTTAAAAATGAGAATGCGTGCAAGATACTGTGTATGTATTTATGTGATGAATATAAATATATTTATTACATGAATAATTTTAAATAATTTTATTTTAGAATTATTGATCATTATAAATTATATTCTTATAATAATATAGTAGAAATGTTTTTATTAATTATTTTCCATGAAAATATAATTATATATTATTTAAATAATATATGAAAAGATTTTTTGAATAATTATAATAATTATTTTATTATATGAATTTTTGTACTGATTATTTGTGAGACCCTTTATTTTATCAATAAAGATTTAAATTTTGTCAAAATAATTTTTAATATTATGGTGTGAATTTGAGATAATATTATAGTTGTGGGTAGTATTTATAAATTTTGCAAAGTATGCAAGTGGTTATATTATATTCGATTGGTCGGGAATATTCGGTTTAGCAGGGAATATTCGTATAACGGCTCAATCATTGGTGGACCCTACAAATGTAATTATTGTTTGATTGAGAAAACGACAAAAATATTTTATTAAAATAACTACGGAAGTTTTACTGATTGATCTTTAATCGCTGAACTACTCGGTAGTAAAAGTAAATAATAATGTCGTGTGGTTGCATAGTAGCACCAGTATTGATTATTGATGCCTATGTGAGAAGTCACCATTTGATTCCATTATTGTCGATTAATAATATGAATTATTATAGTGATAATGACGTTTTGTTTTATTCAGTATTATTAACGTAATAAAACAAAAACATCTTTTATATAAAATAGAATACTTTATTAAAGTTATTCTATAAATTGAATATATTATATTTTATTATGCATAGTGTTGCATAGTATTTTGCATAGTGTTTTGCATAGTATTGCATAGTGTTTGCATAGTAAAATGTTTTTATATAAATAGAATATATTATATTTTATTTAAAAGATTTTTCTTTAAATATGGACCGTCGATTAAAGTAAATCAATCCTGGACCGTTCATGGATTAGTTACTATGCATTCCATTTTCCTATAAATAGAAGCTCATTCCTTCATTATTTTCTTACTAATTCATTGAAACTCTGAGAGAGAAATTATAGAGAGAAGCTATAGAGAGAAATTATAGAAAGAAAAAGAGTATTCTCTACTTCACTACTTCTATATTCAGGTTCTTTTACTAGTAGGGGTGTTATTCTTTCTTCTTCGAAGAGAACTTACATTATTCCATTCACTATTATTCATTGGAATAACTCAGAAATGTGATATACCCTATACATAACCTCAGATATGCGATATCCTATACTTGGTGAAATCCTTATGTTATTCCATTCTTATTTATTCTGTTGGAATAACTCAGTATAATGCCATTTACCTATACTTGGTGACATTCTTCTATTATTTTGTTTGGAACATCACATGCATGTGTTTTACACCGACTGGTTCCGCTTTTATTATTCTCGCTGCAACATCATGTACATGTGTTTTACACCCACCGTTCCGCCTTTATCATTCTGCTGAATATCCTATCTGTGTGTTTTACACCGGATCCGGTTCCATCTTTATTATTCTGTTGGAACATCCAATTGGGTGTGAATTTCACCGACCGTTCCGTTGTTATTATTCTGTTGAATAACCCGCTGTCTATCTGATACCGCATGCATGGTGATTTCTTTTTTGTTATTCCATTCTTTATTATACCCAAATGGTTAAAACTTTGACTTCTATACTCCATGAAATTAGTAGAATATCCTTGATATTTGCGTTTCATCCAAAGATCTTTCATGGAAATATTCTTCCGATCATTCTTGAATTTTACTCTCACGAAACAAAGATCATGTTGACAATTTGGACGTTAATAATTCATGGATTAAATAATTCTTGAACTTGTTTTATTGAATTATTATGTCATTGTCATCATCCTCATGTTATATTATGTTATCTTTGGCTTACGTGCATAGATGAACTTAGTATGATTATGACCGTGATCATTCGGTATAATCATGACTTGATATAAATGATGTGACAAAAGTCCTCGATGGCTCTCGTAATGCAAATGATGGATAGTTTTTGGTATGATTATGACCGGGGTGATTCGGTATAGTCATGACCATTGATAATTTGATGAAAATCCTTGACCGTGGTACGGGGATGATTAGATGTGGTGGTTTATTTATTGTCGAGTCTCAAATGATAAAAATTGATGAAAACCTTTTTAAAACCTAAAAGATAGTAGACTTTATTCTCTACTTGACTCTTTTAATGGATTGCTAATTTCATTTGCAGCTTAAACCGGTTGTCTATTGTATTTTATCGCTTTAACACTTTCAAGGCTAATGATAATTTATTCGCATTATCTTAGTCATAATATTTCTTCTTTGGGCTAGTTGAGCTCACCCTTTCTTTCCTTTGTTCTCTTGTGAAATGAGAACATAGCCGGGACGAGTCTGGGGAACGTAAGTAATGGTCCGAGGATAACATTAGTAGTCCTCACTATTCGTGAAATAAAGATAATAGTTGTAATGAGGACTCCTTTTGAGTTTATATAATATCTAGTAGACAATATTTGTATTCAAACTCACGATTTATGTCGTATTGTACACCTACGCTTATATTAGTAAGTTGTATTTGAATTTATGTACCATGTAAGTGGCGACCCAAGATGGGTGACGATACCTAATTTTGGGGCGTCAAGGGTTGGTATCGTAGCTTAGGATATGATCCCATGGTGAGATGTGAGATAAGAACTAGGAGGGGAGAGCGGAAATTCTTTTGCTAGTATGACCTACCTAAGTTTATTTGGTATTTAATTGGCTCACGTAGTATAGGATAAAATGTGATATGTTAATTAACCCTTGTTTTGTGACGTTGTTTGAATTTAGATGTTGTGAATAGGGCTCGGTTGTTGGAGCGATAATGAGTCACTCAAACAAAAGGTAACGACCAACAATACGATAATAATCATCATCTTGGTGGCAACGGCCATCGTAACAATGATAACCATCGGGGAAATTATCATGTTAAGAATGGTAACCACTTGGTGGTAATCATGGCAAAGATAATAGAAGTGGAAATTGCAAGAAGAGAAGGTAATTTAGCTCAATTTTGTTGTGCAATCAAGTCAAGTCCAGTTGGGATAGTGGCACCAAAGGCGGATACTGGACAAAACAAAGTCGGTGGTTTCAGGAAGAGCGCTTTTTCTTGACTTCTCAAAAGTGGGTAACCCGAACGGTTAGCACTCAAGTTAGTTAATTATAAATTCTTGCGAAGTCTATACCTTATTAGATACCTGTTCTACCCATTCTTTTATCTCTCTTTGCTTGCTTCAACGCTTAAATTTGACTCAGGAGAAATTAGACTTTGATTTATCTATTGAAACTTCGTTGGGAGAAACCTTCGTTACCTCCACATTTTATTAATCTTGTTGTTTCAAATAAACACTTTCACGCTACTTCGTCGATCTTATCTCTTTGAAAATACTTGCCTTTGAGGTAATTTTTAAAACGATTGATTAACTACTCATTATTCTTTTTGTAAGGTTGTTAGCTTTCATATTCCTAACCAACCTCGTTATACTGATTCAAAGTAACCAAATCCTAAAGTTAATCAACGTGATATCAAGCCATAAGTAAAGAGCCCCGAACCTTTTCGTTGTCAACTTCCTTGTGTGGAATACAAAAGCCGACTTTCTTTCGCAGCGACATCGTGAATGAAGATGGCAAGTTTATAGGTATCATTGTGAGGTGCTATCTAGGTTAAGGGATAGAAGTCACGGTTGGTATCAATGTGACGTACTATCCAAGTCTTGGATAAGAGTAATGATTTTTTGAATGATATTTCTATCATTAATAAATTTCTTGACGTATTCTTGAAGATTTCCTAGCCTACCCTAGAGCGTGAAATCGAATTTTGTATCGAATTTCAAAGATAAAAACCCATTTCTTAAACCTCAAATATTTCTTCAACTAAATGAACAGTTTACGTGGTTTATGATGAAAGTCATAATAAAAGCATTGGAATAATGAAAATCATGGGTATTCGTGGTATTATTAAGTTTTATGATGAGTTATGTTGGTTAGTATGTAAAAACATGAAAGTTTCTTAGAAATCACAAAGAGTTGAAAATCAGATTTTGGTGAAAAACGTAATATGAAATTCAATTGACCATATCTCTTATTATATTTTGAATTTTTGAATGTGGTCAAGTCCTAGAGTTAGATCTACGAGTTACCTAACTAATCCAAGTGGAATTACTTGAAAAGGTGTTGTGGATTTTTGTGTGGACTGATTTTAGCAAAGGAGGCCAAAGCTGTAAATTTCAAAATGCTACTGCTTGTAAACTTTAAGGGACTGTTTCAGCCACTTAAATTATGAGAAAAAATTCTGGGTTTTTGGGACATGAAAGTATATGGTATAAAGTACCTCCTGTCCAAAAATGAGCTCATTCTCGACTTAAAATGAGCAAGTTATGACTATTTTAATATTTAGGTTTTTCCGATTTAAAAACGCTATAACCGAGTTCTATAACTCAGATGACCATGAAATTTAAACTAGAAGCTCACGTTAACATGTGTAAGATCCTGCTAAGATTTGGGAATTTTTGGAGTTAAACTTGAGGTAGCTAATTTCTTAAGGAATTAATTAGAAATTGATTTTTGAAAAATAGTAAATGAATTTTAAAAATTCCTAGAAAAATATATTTTCATTATGGGACTATATTATGCTAAATCCCGAAAAGAAATATTTTGGGACTAATTTGGTATTTTCATGAAAATAGTTTAGTTACTGAACATATGAGTTAAATATGTTATGTGAAGTAACAAAGTTGAAAATAGGATTTTATGGCTAGAGAATCCTATATAGAATATATGCATATTTTTGATGAGGGATTTGATAATTGGTGATGATATTTTATGAGTATGACATTTTTGAATGATGAAATGCATTATATAGTAAAGCGTAAACAATTGAGATAAATTGTTTATAAATTTAAGAAGTGATTAAAATATTATTATAATATTAATGTTATTAGATTATGAGATTATTAAGTGATTGATAACATGGGGATATTCTTGAATCCTCGGATAAATTATATTATAAATGTTTAATATTTATCCTTTATCTCATTTGATTGATTCTTTATATCATTATCCTCATGCTTATATTATGTTGAAAGTCATCTCGTGGCCTCAGGTATAGATGGACTTGGTATGATTATGACCGAGGATTGTTCGGATAATCATAACCAGAATTGAAAACACAATTATCTTTGGCCGTAGTGCATGGATAATTTGTGGTCGTGATACTAATGAATACACAATTATCTTTTGGTCAGTAGTACATGGATAATTTGTGGTCGTGATACTAATGAATACACAATTATCTTTGGTTGTAAAGCATGGATAATTTGTGGTCGTTGATACTAATGAATACACAATTATCTTTGTCGTAAAGTGCATGGATAATTTGTGGTCGTGATACTAATGAATACACAATTATCTTTGGTAGTAGTGCATGGATAATTTGTGGTCGTGATACTAATGAATACACAATTATCTTTGGTCGTAGTGTGCATGGATAATTTGTGGTCGTGATACTAATGAATACACAATTATCTTTGTCAGTAGTGCATGGATAATTTGTGGTCGTGATACTAATGAATACACAATTATCTTTGGCAGTAGTGCATGGATAATTTGTGGTCGTGATATCTTAATGAATACACAATTATCTTTGGTCGTAGTGCATGGATAATTTGTGGTCGTGATACTAATGAATACACGATTATCTTTGGTAGTAGTGCATGGATAATTCGTGGTCCCGATACTAATGAATATCCTCGGCACGTAGTGCGAGGGATGATTCGATGATATGGATTAATTATTGAAATGAGTCTCAAAGAATGAAATATTAATTCATGGATGTGGTAAAAGTCATCTTTGGCCGTAGTGCATTGATAGACTTGGTATGATTATGACCACGGATTATTCGGTATAATCATGACCGTAATTGAAAACACGAATATCCTTAGCCAGTAGTGCATGGATAATTCATGGTTGTGATACTATTAAGCTGAGTCTTAGTAATATTGGTTTTACAGTTGTATATCTTTGGCCTGTAGTGCAAAGATGAATTGTTAATGAATATCTTTGGCCGGATTACAAAAATGAATTTAATGTTTTCAACGATAAAGGTATTCAAGGTATCCTCATCTCTTTATAATACCAGGTACGTACCCTAATTTCGAGGGCGAAATACCATAAGGAGGGGAGATTGTGAGACCCCAGATTTTATCAATAAAGATTTTAATTTTGTCGAAATAATTTTTAATATTATGGTGTGAATTTGAGATAATATTATAGTTGTGGGTAGTATTTATAAATTTTGCAAAGTATGCAAGTGGTTATATTATATTCGATTGGTCGGGGAATATTCGGGTTTAGCGTGGAATATTCGCATACAACTACTCAATCATTGGTGGACCCTACAAATGTAATTATTGTCGGATTGAGAAAACGACAAAAATATTTTATTAAAATAATGGCGAAAGTTTTACCGTTGATACTGTTGAACTACTCGGTAGTAAAAGTACAGTAATACGTGTGGTTGCATAGTAGCACACTATTGATTATCGATGCCTATGTGAGAAGTCACCAGGTTTGATTCCATTATTGTTTATTAATAATATGAATTATTATAGTGATAATGACGTTTTGTTTTATTCGTATTATTAACGTAATAAAACAGAAACATCTTTTTATATAAAATAGAATACTTTATTAAAGTTATTCTATAAATAGAATATATTATATTTTATTATGCATAGTGTTGCATAGTATTTTGCATAGTGTTTTGCATAGTATTGCATAGTGTTTGCATAGTAAAATATTTTTATATAAATAGAATATATTATATTTTATTTAAAAGATTTTTCTTTAAATATGGACCGTCAGATTAAAGTAAATCAATCTGGACCGTTCATGGATTAGTTACTATGCATTCCATTTTCCTATAAATAGAAGCTCATTCCTTCATTATTTTCTTACGAATTCATTGAAACTCTAGAGAGAGAAATTATAGAGAGAAGCTATAGAGAGAAAATTATAGAAAGAAGAAGAGTATTCTACTACTTCACTACTTCTATATTCAGCCTTCTTTTTACTGTAAGTGGGGTGTTATTCTTTCTTCTTGAAGAGAACTTCTGTTATTCCATTCACTATTATTCTGTTGGAATAACCTGTAAAAGTGATATACCCTATACATAACCTGTATATGCGGCATATCCTATACTTGGTGAAATCCTTATGTTATTCCATTCTTATTTATTCTGTTGGAATAACCTGTATACGCGGTTTACCCTATACTTGGTGACATTCTTCTATTATTCTGTTGGAACATCCTGTCTGTGTGTTTTACACCGGACCTGGTTCCGTTTTTATTATTCTGTTGGAACATCCTGTCTGTGTGTTTTACACCGACCGGTTCCGCTCTTTATCATTCTGCTGAATATCCTATCCGTGTGTTTTACACCGGATCCGGTTCCATCTTTATTATTCTCTGTTGAAACATCCCGCTTGGTGTGAATTTCACGACCGGTTTCGTTGTTATTATTCGTTGAATAACTTGCCTACATCAATCACCGCATGCATGGTGATTTCTTTTGTTATTCCATTCTTTATTATACCCAAATTGGTTAAAACTTTGACTTCTATACTCCATGAAATTAGTAGAATATCCTTGATATTTGCGTTTCATCCAAGATCTTTTCATGGAAATATTCTTCCTCGATCATTCTTGAATTTTACTCTACGAAACAATGATCATGTTGACAATTTGGACGTTAATAATTCATGGATTAAATAATTCTTGAACTTGTTTTATTGAATTATTATGTCATTGTCATCATCCTCATGTTATATTATGTTATCTTTGGCTTACGTGCATAGATGAACTTAGTATGATTATGACCGTGGATCATTCGGTATAATCATGACTTGATATAAATGATGTGACAAAAGTCCTCGGTGGCTGTAATGCGTTGATGGATAGTTTTTGGTATGATTATGACCGTGGGTGATTCTAAGATAGTCATGACCATTGATAATTTGATGAAAATCCTTGACCGTGGTACGTGGATGATTAGATGTGGTGGTTTATTTATTAAGTTTGAGTCTCAAATGATAAAAATTGATGAAAACCTTTTTAAAACCTAAAAGATAGTAGACTTTATTCTCTACTTGACTCTTTTAATGGATTGCTAATTCACCGCAGCTTAAACCGGTTTGTTCATTGTATTTTATCGGTTTAACATCATTGAAGGCTAATGATAATTTATTCTCGCATTATCTTAGTCATAATATTTCTTCTTCGGGCTAGTTGAGCTCACCTTTCTTTCACTGTTCTCTTCGTGAAATGAGAACATAGCCGACGAGCCTCGGGAACGCAAGTAATGGTCCAGGATAGCATTAGTAGTCCTCACTATTCTCGTGAAATAGTGTGATAATAGTTGTAATGAGGACTCCTTTTGAGTTTATATAATATCTAGTAGACAATATTTGTATTCAAACTCACAGCTTTATATCGTATTGCATACACCACGCTTATATTAGTAAGTTGTATTTGAATTTATGTACCATGTAAGTGGCGACCCAAGATGGGTGACGTATACCTAATTTTGGGGGCGTCACATTATTAAGTTAATTTTTTATCTTATTTAATAAGGTTAAAAAAAATGAAAGATAAATCAGATATGAAATCCAAACCCTAATTTTGGATTTTGATCAAGGAATGAGAATAATAATATAATATTAATTATATTTTGATTTTTCATTGCTACAAATATGTACCGTATGTACGTATTGATAGTGGTTGGTCAGTTATGGTGTATTATGACCAAACCCTAGCAATATTTTTATAACCTTAATATTACTGTTAAACCCTAATTTCGAAATCAAATGAGACTTTAAAATTTGTTAAGTCATTGTGTTATGTAGTGTATGATACGTACTATAAAGATTTGATGCTAATTAGGAAAACCCTAATTATAAGAGACCCTAATTGTAAATTAAAACCCTAATTTCTGAAATTTGAAACCTTAAATAATCATTAGTGAATTGCTAATTGGAAACCCTAATTTGAAACTCAATTATGAGTTCGAGATTGTTAAATAATCGTGTTATTAATGTATGTTATTTAATTTTATGATTAATTAGGTAAACCCTAATTAATATTTAGAAATATTAATTTCTAGAAACCCTAATATTTATATTATAAACCCTAATTTGTAAGTTGTAAACCTTAATCGCTAAATTGGGAAATTTAATGCTAATTAGTAGATCTTAAACCTAAATAGCAAAGTGTTAAGTAAATTAAAAACTTATATTTAAATAAGAAACCTAAATTATTTTAGAGAACCCTAATTATAATTTTTTGAAACTAAAATTACATTTTTACAAACCCTAAATTGCTAATTATAGGTCCTAATGATAATTAGTGAATCTATAATCTAGAGTTCATGTTCTATGAGATTAAGAAATTAAGCATGATTAAGAAACCCTAAATTACATTTTTAGGAAACTAAAATGTTACATTTTCAAACCCTAAATTAGACATCCTATAAATTAATTGTGCTAAACCTTAGGGTTAATCCCTAAGGGTTTGCCAAGTTACCATTTTGCCATTAAAATTATAAATCAAATGACTATTATACCCTTGTTGCATTATTGGACATAATATCTTGCCATACTTGTGGTTGGTAAACTACCATTGACTTGCCTTGTGACTGAATTATACATCTCAGCCATTGTATATAACCAAAACATTGCATCTAAGTCACTTATATATAAGGATCAAGAGAAAGAAAGTTCTTATATTAGCTCATTAGATCACCAACACTTAGCCTAGATCATCTCTCTCTAAAACCCACGAAATCCTAAGGCATTTCAGTCCCCAAATCAAGCCCTACGATCTCCATTAACCAATCAGAAGTCTAGAATCCAAAATATTCAAAGTAAGGTATAAAACCCTAACCGAAAATCTGATATTGATTGATGTGTTAGAAGTTATGTAAGTTATGTTTATGTGTTGTAATATGTTCTATGTAGTGTCTATAAGTGATCTGGATTGGCACATGTTAGATCCATAACATCAAAGTGCTTGAAATTTAAGTATTTCAAAATCTGGGGAAAAAAAAATTAGTGGTCTGACAACGAATGTCAGACCCTGTAAATCTCATTCTGTTATGTGTTTTTGTTGTTTAAATGTTTGACGTTGTAGTAGGTCATGAGATCTTTGATATGAAACTTGAATAAAGTCCATATCGGTTGTAGATTAAAAGTTATAAGTGGTCAAACAGGGTTGACCGGCATTGACCGACTTTTCTGGAAAACCCAGATTTTGTCCAGAAAGCATAACAGTGATTTTGCAGGCGCTTGATCTTGCAGTTGTTAAGTGTTTTGATCATGTTGTTGTTTTGTGATTGTAGACTGACATGAATACTACATGGTAAAGCTTTTATATTGCCTAGATACTTAACCGAATTGATTTGAGTGTTGGTCAAACATGGGTTGACGAAACTGCTCAATAACATTTCTGGAAAACCCAAAAATGTTCAAGAACAGTTTTTGATCACTACTTTGACCGGCCCATATCTCTTGTTTGTGTTGATGTTATGATGATCTGATGATATGTTATTGTTCCAGGTCATGTACTATATACGTATGAACCATTAGAATGAACATAGCAAGCCCAGAACGGTTAACTCAAGGCTTGGGAAGTAGGTACCTCGATTGTTCTTCATTTTTGGAAAACCCAGAAATTGAAGAACAGTTCTGACATGATTTTTGGAGGGCTAGATCTTGCTGATATTTGATGTTATTGCTATGAAAATTGTTTGGGATAGTAGTCTTACATAAACACTACAATTTTAACCCTTCAGCCAGCCCAGAAACCTTTAAATCATGAATCTAGGTTTGGTCAAACTAGTAACCCTGCAAATCGGCTTATGAAGATCTGTGTTTGCGGAAGAACACAATCAGCGACAGTTTTGTCGCTAAAGCTACTTTTAGCGACATATTAATTACTAAATTATTATTTTTATTAAATAATTAGTATTAAATAGTTTTAAATTATTAAAAATACAAAATAAATTATTTTAAAGTCCGAAAATTAGTTTTTAATTATTTTGAATATATTTCATAAATATTTAATATTTTTGAATATTAAAGGTATTTAATTTATTTAATTATAATATTAAATAAATTATTTAAAAATGATTTTAATACTTGAAAATCATTTAAAATTAAATTATGATATAAGAAAATATTTTATGTAATTTTTAATGACTTTTAATATTTTGTGATAAAATTCATTAATAAATTAATATTAATGATAATTAAGTTATTTAATAAATGAATTAAATAAATAAAATTTAAAATTATTTTATTATATTAAAAAAATCATTTTAAATAATAATAAGGTATTTAAAAGTATTTTAAGTTATAAAATTTAAATTTCAATATTTAAAGGTAAATTTCATTATTTAATTATTATTAATGATATTAAGGTTATTTAATAATTATATTATTAAAAATGATTTTATTATTATAAAAATCATTTTAAATGAAAATAAAGTGTTTAAAGATAAAGTATAACTTTTAATATTTAAAGGATAATTTCATTAATAATTTAATATTAATGATTATTAATTTATTATTAATGATATTAAATTTATTTAATAATTATATTAAATAAATAGTTTAAAAATGTTTTATTAATTTAAAAATCATTCAAAAGAAAATAAATGAATTAAAATATTTTAAGTTATAATTAATGACTTTTCATATTTTGATAAATAATACATTAATACTTAAATATTAATGATAATTATTTAAAAATTATTTTGATTTTTTAAAAATCATTTAAGGGTAATATTAATATATTAAAATATTTCATGTTATAATTAATGACTTTTAATATTTTGATAAATAAGACATTAATAATTAAATATTAATTATTTAAAAATTATTTTAATTGTTTTAAAAATCATTTAAGGGTGATAAAATGTTTGAAAAATATTTTAAGAATGTTTTGAGTTATTATAAATAACTTTAATATTTTTTCAATGGTTTCATTAATAATTTAATATTAATTAAATATTAATGATAATATAATTATTTAATGTTTACATCATTTTATAAGGATTCCGGTGTTTGAAAAATCATAATAAATTATAATAATTATTTTAAAATTATTATAAGGCTATGAAAAATAATTCGACTGATATTTAAAATATCTAATTGAATATTGAACTACAAAATAGTGTCTTAGACTCGATAATTACCCGATAAAGCCATCGGTACACCGAAATGTTTCAAAATAGAGTCTTAGATTATGTGCTGACTGCAATAAGCAATATTATGTGTTACGATATGTTATTCTAATCGGTAAAATGATCTTATTAATGATAGGTTGCTATATAAAAGATAAATCTAAGTTGCGTATTGTAAGCAGTAGACCAGGCAAGTGTCCTACCTTTGCATTTTCTTTATACATAAATCACGTTGCTGAGAATTAAGCTCATCTGTTGCTCGAACAAGTACATGAACAATAACCTATCACCTAGCCATCGGCGCAATTGCCAACTTTGTTATCTTACTAGGGCGCAGATCTTGTGGGTCCCTCGGCAATCTTGAAAGGGTTTAGCTCTAAGCCAGCTCCGACCTCTATAACCACACTAGTTTTACATGACATGAATTAACTTCCATACTGGTGATATTACTAGTTTAAGAGTTTATTCATTCCCTATATGGAATCATATAATTACATATAATCAATCTTCCTCTTAATAACTATTTCATTTTTAATTCACTTTGTGAATTTCTGATAAGTGGATTTTATATACACTTATCCGATATCTTTTACTTGAATTAGTTGCTTATATTTATGTGTCTTAGTTACTTTTCATGCATTTTATGTTCATTTTGTAGGTTATATGTTTGGGAGCGGTGTGAGCGACTATTGGTAAGGAAAAGCAAGGGAAATGCAAAGAAAAACAATCTAAATATCATTTGGGCTATCGTGTTCATTTCATGTTCTTGGCTTGGGACTTGGACTATGTTGTAGAGCTTCTTCTAAAATTTTTGGAACATCTTGAATCATTCCAATCGGAGTTCGGATACAAGAGTTATGATCTTTGTACCAACGGACGTCGAACTTCGCTATTTTGGTTAGCCAGTTTCATAGCAGTCACTTCAAGACCACTTTCAGACTTCATCCGTCCAGAATTTCTGAATCATCAAAGAATGAAAGTTGTAGAGCTCGTCGCTAGCTTCGATTTGATAGGTGGCAGGCCCCGTAACTCTTCCCGGATCAAACGTTATGTCCATTTTACCAGAGCACACTGCAGTAGAAAATCAACCTCGCATGCGCTGATTTCTATTGCAATACTTTCGACTTGCAGAAGCAAAAAACGTGATTTTCAGCTTTCGCGTGGGCACGCCCAAGTTTAGGCCAATTCTTGCGCGGCCGCGCGACTTCGGGTGTTGACCAAAGTTGACTTTTCATTAAACAGTGCAATTGAAGCGTAACGGAGAGGGGGATTCAATTAGGGCTTATATATATTAGACGTATATCAGTTGTAAAGGATATTCCACTCCTTCGGGGCTGAAGCTACTATTGTTTTCTTTCTTCTTTGAATAAGTAGATTAGATTAGATTAGAACCCTAGATTAGATTAGAGTTGAAGATTGAAGCAATCGAAGAGCATTGTAAATTCAGAATTGGAGCAAGAGGAGAATCACAGATTTGCATTCTTAATTCCCTAACTTCTCTTTACTTCTATCTTTATTTCTCAATATGTAATCTATTGTGGATGATGGATTTTGATTCTATTATGAGCTAAACTCTATTTTTAGATTACAATGGAATCTATTGCTTAGTTTATTTCGATATACTTCATTGTTAACCTTATTGATTGTTATGGGATTGTCTATTAAGATTTATGCTTATTTGCTTAGTTGATTGGCCATCAATTACTGTGATAACTCATATGAACTTGAAAGACGAAGTATGGGTTTAGATTTGATCTTGATAGCTTGTGTTTGTATGTTCTATATGGTGATGGAATGTATGATTCGTGCTTAGGATAGATATATATCGAGGCATCGCTCGTAGTCAATTGAGAATTTGGGCTTAGACCCTGATTATTTGTAAATCACATAGACATATAGTGGTTTAGGTAATGTGGGTGTTCATGTGTATTCTATCAATTGTGGATTATATGTGATATGGGTATGGTACATTGAGAGATGGTTGTACTTTACTTTTGTGTTCTCGACTAACAATCCGGTACAATTAGTTTGGTTTAACATGAAGTGTGTGGATTTGAATGAGTCAATAGATGAAATTGTAATCTAAGGTCTTCATTATCTAGTCTCACTCTAAAAATTGTTAGGTTTATTTAATTTCGTAGTTTGAATACAAAATATAATATCATTCGTTTAAATAAGACTGAAAAGGTTATGGGCTAGTGCTTGGTGAATTTTATTAGTTAATTCTCCGTGGGAACGATACTTTACTTACTCTTTATTACTTGTTGACCACGTATACATGTGTGTTGTGCGTAACTAGAAATTACCCAACAAGTTTTTGGCGCCGTTGCCGGAGAATTATCTTAATAAATTTTTGCCAACATTAATTTCAATCAAATTAGTCTTAATTTAAACATTTTTTTGTTGTTTTTATTGTCTTCTTATATTTCTCTCTTTTAAGGTACCATGGGTGACTTTGCTTATTAATGGCCTTATGCAAATATGATTCAACCAAGGGACACGAGCACTGAGGGACTCAATGTATTTTCTACATTGTCAGCACAAATTGCAACACTTTCGGAGAGGTTGGATATTCTTGCAGCCCAACGCACTCGAGAGATAGTAGTTACATGTGAATACTGTTGTGACGCTCCCAAAATAGGTATACAACACCTATTCTGAGTCGTCAAATACATTGTACATAATACAAATACAACTTAATTATACAACTGTCGTGTAAAGTACGACAAAACATAAGCTGTGAGTTTTAATACAAATATTGTCGTCTAGATAATATTCAAACTCAAATTCAATATTATTATATTTATTTTCCACTATTTCACTAAATAGTGAGGACTACTAATGCTATCATCTGGTCCGTCACTCCGTTCCCCGACTAGTCCCTACGTTCTCATTTCCTGAAGAGAACAATAAAAGTAAAAGGGTGAGCTCAACTAGCCCAGTAGGAAATATTATGACTAAGATAATGCAGAATATATTATCGTTAGCCTTCAACAGTGTTAAACTGATACAATATAACAACTGTTACAACCCGAGAATTTAGAAAATTTATTAAAATCTTAAATGATTGATTTAAGGTCAAATAATAGACCTAGACAGAAAATAAGTGTATGTGTTTGATATTTTGAAGAATGAATTTTGAGAATTTAAAATTTCTTTTGGTGAATTATTCAGGATTAAGGGTATATGTGTATATGGTATTATGTGTACAGAATGTGGTTAAGGGTCAAGGGTTGACCAGATAAATTTTATCAAAGTCGAACCCTAATATTATTAGAACGTCAACGTTCAGTTAGAAAATTCTTGCAATTTATAAGAAACCCTAATTTTATGGTTTAAAATCCTAATTGTTCTGTCAGGAACCCAAATGTACGGTTATGGAATTAATTTCTAAATTAGTAATTTTAATTAGGAATTATTTAATCCTAATTGTCAATGATGATTTATAATTGGGAAATTAGAATATAATTTGAAAATCCTAATTATAATTTACAGATATTAATTTTCTATTTAGAAAACCTAAATTTGAAAATATCAGAAAATTTATTTTTGGGAACCTTAGGTTTTAACCCTAAGGGTTAAACCCTAATGGTCAAACCCTAATAGTCAAACCCTAAGGGTTGTAGCCAATGTCTAGAATGCCCTTGAAATTAAAAGTGAAATTACCAAAATGCCCTTTTTATCCTATTTGGTGAATTATTGCTAGAGAATCCTACCATATCTTGCAAGTCAATAATTGCAACTTAGATATTGGCTATAACTGTGACGCCCCCAAAATTAGGTATACATCACCCATCTTGGGTCGCCACTTACATGGTACAGAATTTAAATACAACTTATTAACATAACCATGCTTGTGTATAATACGACATAAACCGTGAGTTTAAATACAAATATCGCTCTACTAGATATTATACAAACTCAAACAAAAAGTCCTCATTACAATTATTATCACACTATTTCACGTAATAGTGAGGACTACTAATGCTATCTTCAAGACCATCACTGCTTCCCACTCGTCCCAAATATATTCTCATTTCAAGAGAAACGGTGAAAGAAAGGGTGAGCTCAACTAGCCCAAGAAGAAATATTATGACTAAGATAATGCGTAATAAATTATCAATAGTCTTCAACAATGTTAAACCGATAAAATACAATAGACAACCAGGTTTAATCAGCAGCTGAAAAATTCAATCCATTAAAAGAGTCAAGTAGAAAATAAAATCTACTATCTTTTATGATTTAAAAGGTTTTTCATCATCATTATAGCCGAGACTCAAACTTTAATAAATAATCCACATCATCGAATCACCCCTTACACTACTACCAAGGATATTCTTTAGTATCACGACCACAATTATTCACCGCACTACGGGCCAAGAATAGTTGTGTATTCATTAATGGTCATGATCATGCCAACAATCATCCATCAATGCACTACTACCAATCGAGGATTTTTACCACATTATTTGTAACATTACGGTCCATGATTACAATCGAATAATCCTCGTCATAATCATACCAAGTCCATCCATGCTCCTACAGCCACGTATGACTTTAAAAAAATATAAACATGAGGATGATGACAATGATATAAGAATTCAATAAAACAAGTTCAAGAATTATTTTATCCGGATTTATTAACGTCCAAATTGTCAACATGATATCGCTTGTAGAGTAAAATTCAAGAATGATCGTAAGAATATTTCCATGAAAAGATATCGGATGAAACACAAATATCAAGGATATTCTACTAATTTCATGGAGTATAGAAGTCAAAGTTTTAACCAACCGGGTATAATAAAGAATGGAATAACAAAAGAAATCACCATGCATGCGGTATTTCAGATGACAAAGTTATTCCAATGTAATAATAATAACGGAACGGTGTCGTGAAATTCACAATCGACAGGATGTTCCAACAGAATAATAAAGATGGAACCCGGATCCTGTAAAACACACGATAGGATATTCAAATGAATGATAAAGATGGAACCAGTCCTGTAAAACACACGCATGTGATGTTCCAATGTAATAATAATAAAGATTTTAACCAGTCCGGTGTAAAACACATGCATGTGATGTTCCAAATGTAATAATAAAGAATGTCACCAAGTATAGGGTAAATCACAGATACAAAGTTATTCCAATGAATAATAAGCAATGGAATAACATAAGGATTTCACCAAGTATAGGGTATGCCACAGATACAGTTATGTATAGGGTATGCCACTTTTACAAAAGTTATTCCAATGTAATAATAGTGAATGGAATAATGTAAGTTCTCTTCAAGAAGAAAGAATAACACCCCTTACCGTAAAAGAACTGAATATAGAAGTAAGTAAGTAGCGTAATACTCTTTTTTTTTCTATAACTTTCTCTCTATAGCTTCTCTCTATAATTTCTCTCTCTAGAGTTTCAATGAATTCGTAAGAAAATAATGAAGGAATGAGCTTCTATTTATAGGAAAATGGAATGCATAGTAACTAATCCATGAACGGTCCAGATTGATTTACTTTAATCTGACGGTCCATATTTAAAGCAAAATCTTTTAAATAAAATATAATATATTCTATTTATATAAAAACATTTTACTATGCAAACACTATGCAAAACACTATGCAACACTATGCATAATAAAATATAATATATTTTATTTATAAAATAACTTTAATAAAGTATTCTGTTTTATATAAAAAGATGTTTCTGTTTTATTACGTTAATAATACGAATAAAACAAAAAGTCATTATCGCTATAATAATTCATGACAATAATGGAATCAAACTGAGTGACTTCTCACATAAGCATCAATAATCAATACCGTGTGCTACTATGCAACCACATGTATTACTGTACTTTTACTACCGAGTAGTTCAACAGTATCAACGATAAAACTTCCGCCGTTATTTCAATAAAATATTTTTGTCGTTTTCTCAATCCGAAAATAATTTTGTTGTGGGGGGTCCACCAAAGATTGAGTAGTTATTTAATATTCCCCGCTAAACCGAATATTCCCCACCAATCGAATATAATATAACCACTTGCATACTTTGCAAAATTTATAAATATTACCTGACAACTATAACATTATATCAAATTATTCCATAATATTCAAAAATAATATTTATAGATAATTCATCTTTATTTATAAAAGTGAGGGTCTTACAACCTCCCTTTTTATGAAATTTCGCCCTCGAAATTAGGTACGACTGGTATGTTGAAGAGGTAAGGATACCTTGATTTCATTTCGATTCTAACTCCCAAGTCATTTCCTCAACATCGTGGTTCCTCCACAAAACTTTGACTTGAGGTATAACCTTGAGCGTAGAATATGTTCCTTCTTATCCAAAATTTGAACAGAACCTCTTCATACGTCCAAATCTTCCGCTATTTCGTCCGGTTCTAACTCAATAATATGGTTCGAGTCTTTCACATATTTACGTAATATGGATATGTGAAAAACGTTATGAACACGAGACATATTTGGCGCAGAAAGCGAGTCTATAGGCCACGGTTCCTACTCGATCGAGGATTAAAATGGACCGATGAATCGAGGATTAAGTTTTCCTCTCTTTCCAAATCTTGTAACTCCTTTCCATGGAGCAACTCTTAACAACACACGATCTCCTATATCAAATTCCACGTCCTTTCGATGAAGATCGGCGATAACTCTTTTGTCGATTTTGTGAGGTTTTTATACGTTGTCGGATCGTTTGAATCTTTTTCAGTAGTCATACGTACCAACTCCGGTCCCCAACAACGCTGCTTCACCCACCTCATCCCAAAGATATTGAGAACGACACTTTCTTCCATACAACGCTTGAATGGAGCCATGCCAATACTTGCTTGATAACTGTTGTTGTAGGAAAACTCCACCAATGGTAAGAACTTGTCCCAACTCCCTTGAAATCAAGAACACGAGAGTCTTAATAGATCTTCAAGAGTTTGAATAGTCCTCCCATTGTCCGTCCATCCGAGGATGATATGCCGAGCTAAATCGTAAGTCTGTGCCCATAGCTTTTTGCAAACTAACCCAAAATCGTGAAGTGAATCTTGGGTCTCGATCGTAAACTATGGATACCGGCAGATACCATGCAATCTTACAATCTCGCTTATGTACATACGAGCAAGACGTTCAAGTGTATAAGTTTCTCGATGGTAAGAAGAAATGAGCGGACTTGGTCAATCTATCAACAATGACCCAAATCGCATCAATGCCTCGAGAAACCTTAGGAAGACCGTAGAATTGAAATCCATGGTAATGTGCTCCACTTCCATTCTCGGAATTTCAAGTGGTTGCAATGGACCTTTTGGTACTTGATGCTCCGCTTTAACTCGTTGACAAGTTAGACACCTTGAGATAAACAACGCTATCTCTCTTTCATATTGCTCCACCAAAATGTATTTATTTAATATCATGATACATTTTGGTACTCCCGTGATGGATTGCAAATGGTGTGTTGTGCGCCCCATCATGATATTATACTTTAAATCGTGGTCGTTAGGAACACAAAGTCCGGAGTTGACTCAAGTATTCCTTCTTCATCGATTCTTGCTTCCCGATAGCACCCTCTTGCACTTTCTTCCTCATACGCATCGCCTCCTCGTGTCCAGTAGCTTGAAAGCGACTTTTTAACTTTATCGATTAAAGTCGGTTCTACTCAGATATTCGCTATCATCACATGCGTCCTCTCAGAGTCTTTAACTCTATCTCCATCCTTTGCAAGACACACAAAATGGGCCTTTGTGGTTGACAATAACGCCCTCGTATTGCATGCATCGATCTTCTACTCAATGCATCGCCTACCACGCTCGCTTTTCGGTGATGGTATTGGATGGTATGATCATAATCTTTCAACAGCTTCAAGCCAACGTCGTTGTCGCATGTTGAGTTCCTTTTGAGTGAAGAAATATTTGAGGCTTTTATGATCCGTAAAGATCTCCACTTTCTCCCCATACAAGTAATGCCTCCAAATTTTAAGTGCAAGATAACAAATTTGCTAACTCCGGATCATGAGTAGGATAATTCCTCTCATATTCTTTGAGTTGTCACGAGGCATAAAGCTATAACTTTTCCATGTTGCATAAGAACACATCCCAACCCTTTGCTCGAAGCATCACCAGAGATGACAAATCCTCCGAGCCGATGGTATTGTCGAGCAGTCTTAAATAAGTCTCCTCTTGAGTTCTTGAAAACTCTTCTCACATTCTTCGCTCCAACCGAACTTTGTATCTTTTCGAGTCACCGAGTCGATGGAGTAGCGATTCGAGAAAATCCTTCCACGAATCTCCGATAATAACCAAATAAACCGAGAAAGCTACGTGCTTGATCCATCGATTTAGGTTGTTCCCACTTTGAATAGCTTCAATCTTTCTTTGGGTCAATGATATTCCATGACTTGATACCACGTGCCCAAGGAATGCTACTTCTTCAAGCCGTAACTCGATTTCTTCAACTTGGCATAAAGCTTATATTCAAGCTTTTGGAGTGTCGACCTCAAGTGTTGCTTTCATGATCTTCACGGCTTTTGGAATAAATAAGGATGTCATCAATAAATCGACCACAAAGTGATCTAAATATTCCTGAATACTCGTTTCATCATATCCATGAAGGCAAGCGGGAGCATTAGTCAATCCAAAGGACATTACTAGGAATTCATAATGCCCGTCATCGAGTTCTGAAAGCCGTCTTTGGAATGTCAAATTGTTCTAATCTTCAATTGGTGATATCCTAACGAAGATCAATCTTTGAAAAGAATTTGGCTCCTTGCAACCGGTCAAACAGTCATCAATACGTGGCAATGGATACCTATTTTTGATGGTGACATGATTCAACTCCCGATAATCAATACAAAGTCGCATACTCCCATCTTTCTTCACACGAATAGAACAAGAGCACCCCAAGGAGAAGTACTAGACGAATAAAGCCAATGTCTAACAATTCCTGCAGTTGGGTCTTTAACTCCCGAAGTTCATTAGGAGCCATTCGATATGGGGCTTTGGAAATAGGTTTTGTACCGTGTTCAAGGTCGATACAAAATTCAATTTCACGCCTGGGGTAGGCCAGAAGTTCTTCTTGGAATACGCCGGAAATTTATTAACAATAGAAATATCGCTCAAAATCGACGTATTTTTGTTTAAATCATGATATGAGCTAAGAAAGCTTGACATCCATTTTCAATAAACGAATAGCTTTATGGCTTGAGATGACCGTGATTAATTTTAATGGTTTGGTCGTTTGAATTGCATAATAGGTTGATTAGGAATATGAAAGCTAACAACCTTACGAAAACAATCAATTTTTGCATGATAAGTAGTTAACCAATCAATCCCTAGAATCACGTCAAATGCAAGTATTTTTAATGAAATAAGATCGACAGTAAATGTGAGGGTACCGATTTGAACCAAACAAGACTTATAAACGATGGGATGTAATGAAGGTTTCTCCCAACGGAGTTTCCACAGATAAGTCAAAGTCTAATTTCTCCTGAGTCAAATTTAATCGATGAGTGCAAGTAGGAGAAATAAAAGAATGGGTAGAACCGCATCAAATAAAGTGTAGACTTCATTAGAGTTTATGATAAGCTTACCCGTGATGACCTCATTCGGGTTCCTTGCTCTCTCGGAGGTCACAACAAACGCCTCCCTTGCACTACCGGTTTTGACTTTTTCGGGACTACCTTTGGTGCCTCCATCCTAGTTGAATTTGTCTTCAGAAATGACAAAATCTAGCTAAGTGACCTTCTCTTCCACAATTATAACATGCTTTGACGGCATGGCACGCCTCGGACCGATGTGTCCCTCTTCTCGCATTTGAAGCATATGATAGGTGGTCTTTCTCCTTCCTTAACAACGGGTCTTTGGTCGACGCTTTCCATCATTGTTGAATCTCCGCTTCTTGAAATGTCCATTCTTATTGTTTTGGCCGATTACCACCGGTGGGTTACCATATCCGCCCGTTGATTCCTCCACGCTTTGTTGTCACCGCTTGATGACTACTCTCACGGTATTATAACTTTCTTACCGCTTCTTTTTAGTTAAGTTGACTCATTATCGCGCTCCACTAACTAAGCCCTATTTACAACATCCTAATACAAACACAGCTTTATGAGAAATAAGATGTTGACGATCTCCGACTTCAAACCTCTTAAAACATTCGCGCCATTCTCTCTTCATTATCCACCAAGTGGGATGCAAACCGTGATAACTCCGCAAATTTTGCCTCGTATTTACGACTGGCCATATTGTTTTGTTCCAACTTGATAAACTCTACCTCCTTCATGTGGCGAATACTTTCGTGAAAGTATTTATTGTTGAATGACTCCTGGAACTTCTCCCAAGATATCTTCATCTGACAAAGAAGTTGAGTACGTTTCCGATTCCCACCAAGAATCGCCTCTCCGCAACATATAAAGGCGGCAAGGGAACCTTTGCTCCTCGGAGCATCCCAAGACATCAAATATCTTGGTAATCTGCTTTATCCATGCTTCCGCCTGTAAGTGGTTTTGGCTCTCCTTAAACTCCGGTGGTCCCAGCTCCTTGAATTGTTTAGCGGTGACCGCCCGAGAGTTTTCCGTGTTTCCACCTACGTTTTGGATGAGAGTCGCTCTACTTTCTTTGTTGTATAAATCGCATAAAGCCTCCGAACATTTGATCATTCATCATTTGGTCGGTGTTGTTGTTTGCATGAGGATTGTCGCCTTCCCCGATGCACATTATCCTCGATTATTGATATGTTGTGAATCAACGATCGCTCAGGCTCCATTGCTATTCTCAACATTCTCGGATGTCATTTTCAGATCTCGCCACAAAACAAAAGATTAATTGACATGTAACAATTATCTTTATATTACGACCGAACCAATAAAATAGCACATAAACTTAGGTAGGTCATACTAGCGAAGGTATTCCCCGCTCTCCCTCCTAGTACTTTTCTCACATCTTAGCCGTGGATCATATCCCTTAGCTCGATATCAACCGTGACGCCCCCAAAATTAGGTATACATCACCCATCTTGGGTCGCCACTTACATGGTATGTAATTTAAATACAACTTATTAACATAAGCTGTCTTCAGTACAATACGACATAAATCGTGAGTTTAAATACAAATATCGCCTACTAGATATTATACAAACTCAAACAAAAGTCCTCATTACAATTATTATCACACTATTTCACGAATAGTGAGGACTACTAATGCTATCTTCGGACCATCACTGCTTCCCGACTCGTCCCAAATATATATCTCATTTCAAGAGAAAAAGGTGAAAGAAAGGGTGAGCTCAACTAGCCCAGTAAGAAATATTATGACTAAGATAATGCAGAATAAATTATCAATAGTCTTCAACAATGTTAAACTGATAAAATACAATAGACAACCAGTTTAACTGCAGCGGAAAATTCAATCCATTAAAAGAGTCAAGTAGAAAATAAAATCTACTATCTTTTATGATTTAAAAGGTTTTTCATCACTGTTATAGCTGAGACTCAGCTTTAATAAATAATCCACATCATCGAATCACCCCTGCACTACGGCCAAGGATATTCTTTAGTATCACGACCACAATTATTCCTGCACTACGGGCCAAGAATAGTTGTGTATTCATTAATGGTCATGATCATGCCAACAACTGTCCATCAATGCACTACTACCAATCGAGGATTTTTACCACATTATTTGTAACATTACGGTCATGATTACAATCAATAATCCTCAGTCATAATCATACCAAGTCCATCCATGCTCTATGTGCCACGAGATGACTTTAAAAAAATATAAACATGAGGATGATGACAATGATATAAGAATTCAATAAAACAAGTTCAAGAATTATTTTATCCAGATTTATTAACGTCCAAATTGTCAACATGATCTTCGCTTTGTAGAGTAAAATTCAAGAATGATCGGAAGAATATTTCCATGAAAGATATCGGATGAAACGCAAATATCAAGGATATTCTACTAATTTCATGGAGTATAGAAGTCAAAGTTTTAACCAACCGGGTATAATAAAGAATGGAATAACAAAAGAAATCACCATGCATGCGGTGCTTGTGATGATAAAAGTTATTCCAATGTAATAATAATAACGGAACCAGTCGTGAAATTCACAATCGGGCGGGATGTTCCAATGTAGAATAATAAAGATGGAACCGGATCCGGTGTAAAACACGAGATAGGATATTCAAATGAATGATAAAGATGGAACCAGTCCTGTAAAACACACGCATGTGATGTTCCAATAGAATAATAATAAAGATTTTAACCAGTCCTGTAAAACACATGACATGGATGTTCCAATGTAATAATAGAAGAATGTCACCAAGTATAGGGTAAACCGCGCATTACAAAGTTTATTCCAATGAATAATAAGCAATGGAATAACATAAGGATTTCACCAAGTATAGGGTATGCCATGTGCACAAAATGTATAGGGTATGCCACTTTTACAAAGTTATTCCAACGAATAATAGTGAATGGAATAATGAAGTTCTCTTCAAGAAGAAAGAATAACACCCTCTTTACCGTAAAAGAACCTAATATAGAAGTAAGTAAGTAGCGTACTCTTTTTTCTTTCTATAACTTTCTCTCTATAGCTTCTCTCTATAATTTCTCTCTCTAGAGTTTCAATGAATTCGTAAGAAAATAATGAAGGAATGAGCTTCTATTTATAGGAAAATGGAATGCATAGTAACTAATCTATGAACGGTCCAGATTGATTTACTTTAATCTGACGGTCCATATTTAAAGCAAAATCTTTTAAATAAAATATAATATATTCTATTTATATAAAAATATTTTACTATGCAAACACTATGCAAAACACTATGCAACACTATGCATAATAAAATATAATATATTTTATTTATAAAATAACTTTAATAAAGTATTCTGTTTTATATAAAAAGATGTTTCTGTTTTATTACGTTAATAATACGAATAAAACAAAAAGTCATTATCGCTATAATAATTCATGACAATAATGGAATCAAACTGAGTGACTTCTCACATAAGCATCAATAATCAATACCGTGTGCTACTATGCAACCACATGTATTCTTGCATTTTTTTACTACCGAGTAGTTCAACAAAGATCAACAGTAAAACTTCCGCCGTTATTTCAATAAAATATTTTTGTCGTTTTCTCAATCCGACAATAATTTCTGCTAGGGTCCACCAAAGATTGAGTAGTTATATTTAATATTCCCTCGCTAAACCGAATATTCCCCACCAATCGAATATAATATAACCACTTGCATACTTTGCAAAATTTATAAATATTACCCACAACTATAACATTATATCAAATTATTCCATAATATTCAAAAATAATATTTATAGATAATTCATCTTTATTTATAAAAGCTGGGGTCTTACAATAACATCAGCACATCAGCCCCTAAATGCTAGCCATTTCCAATTTGCATCAATTATTATCAATAATTAAAGAGAGAGAAAGAGTCACTTTACTCTCATTTTCTCCCTAGACATCCTCTCTCTCTAAAATTCGGGTATGAGGGTGAAAAGGAGTGTGAAGCTCAGATAATATCATATCTAGCAAGTCAAGAACAGATTCAAGAAGTCAGAATCAAAATCAAAGCCTAAAAGTGGTAAAAACCCTAATTCTTAGAAATCCTTTGATCGTATGTTATTTGTTGTAATTCAATGTTTAACGTTGTGTATTATGATGCTATTGAGTGATCTGGGTTGTAATAACATGGATCCATAACATCAAAGTACACTGAAATGAAGTTTTAAAATTTTTGGAAAGATTTTGAAAAATGGCCTAACAACCATATGTTAGAGGCCATAGATCATTGTATGTTACGTGTTAGTGTTGTTTTATGTAATGAATCTGTAGTATACTATGTTTTCTTCACTCTGGAACTTGAATCAGGCCTATAGAATTTCCAGATCAAACGTTATAGATGGTCAAACATGGTTGAATGAATTACGAGAGACTGCTTCTACAGGCAAACCCGTAGTTTCCATTCCACAACCACTTTGAGGCCTTTAATCTTGCTTCTGTTATGTTATTTGATCATGTTGTTGCTTTACGGTTGTAGTCGGACATGAGGTCTGCACTTCCAAGTCATTAGCTTACTTATATCTGTACTAGGATCTTATAAATTCATGGTCAAATAGCGTTGACCGATCAGTCATATGAACTTTCTGGAAAACCCAGAAAGTTCAAGATCTGGTTCTTGATCACAACTTTGACCAGATTGAATCTTGTGTATAGGTTGTTTTTAGATCTACCTGTTGATATGTTATTGTAGCCGGATATCACCTCTACAAGACTGAGCCTTTATATCACATAAAAGACTCATAGATTCCAAAATATAAGGCTTCAAACTAGCACCTCACTGTCTGCGCTAGAGTTTCAGGCAACCCAGAAACTCAAAGACAGCGTTGTTAGAAAGTTTGAAAGCACAGATCTCTTTGTTGAAGTGTTGTTTGAACAAACTAAAATTTTGTAACTGTAGTATTGCATGTCAACTACACAACCAACGTCTTAGATTGCCCAGAAACCTTTTGATTAATGAGTTATACTTGGTCAAACTAACCTCCTCATTACCCATATGATTTCTCGAAATAGGCTCAAGAACACATATAGCGACAGCCACGCTTATATAGAGGCCCATTAGTGACATTTATTTTTGGAAATTGAAATAATTAATTAAATAAATAGATAAAAATAGTTTTTAATTATTAAAAATTCATAATAAATTATGAAAAATTATTTTAAAGCCTGAAAAATAGTTTTTAATTATTTTAAGTATATTTCAAAAATATTTAGTATTTTTGGAATATAAAAGGAATTTATTTATTTAATTATAATATTAAATAAATGATTTAAAAATGGTTTTAATTCATGAAAAATTATATTATGATGTTAGAAAATATTCTAAGTTATTTTTGATGACTTTTAATATTTTGTGATGAAATTCATTAATAAATTATTATTAATGGTAATTAGTTTATTTAATGAATATATTAAATAAATTATGGAAAAATAGAATTAATGTTTTAAAAATCATATAAAATGATTTATGTGTTATAAAAATATTTTAAGTTATAAAATATAAATTTTGATATTTTTACATTAAAATATTAATATTTTATTATTAATATTAAATATCGGATAATGAATTTAATGTTTTAAAATCATATAATCCATGATTTTAAAGTATAAAAATACTTTGTGATATTATAATTATATTATAATATTATGTTATGATTTTCATTAATATTTAATGATAAATAAATATTAATGATTAAGGAATTATGTGGTATTTAATTCATTTAAATACGTTATTAATGTTCAAAAAATTGAGATAAATGGTAATAATTATCTGAAAATTATTACAAGTCTAAGAAAATTGTTTTGACTGATAAGAAAATTATCTGAGGCATGGTTAAGTGTTTAAGCAGAGTTTAATTGAACTTAAACTCGATAATTGTCCGACTAGACCGTCGGAATGATAGAATTGTGTCGGATTCAACTCGGACTTAAATAGTCTGACTTGATGCTATGTCCTATGTGTATAATAGACTGATAGTGTTATGTGTTATGTGTTTAGGTTATTCTATGTATATATATAAGAGTATTATACTGTGATGATATTATTCTAATATTGGAGATCTATATTATTAATATTAGGTCTCAGACGAAGCTTATTATATTGCGTTACGGTAATCAACGGTTCAGGCAAGTTTCCTTTTACTTAACTCTACTAAGAGTTGTTCATTCGGATATACTTATGGTTAATCATCTCTGATTGCCATGTTGAATTGTACTCTGTACATCTTGCTTGTATAAGTCAGGTATGAAAGGCTGATCACCTTCATTACCAGTTGGTCCAGATATATTATTGCTTATGTTCAATACTTGTGCAGTCAAAATTTTGTTCATGTTAATTCACAAATACATTGTGAAGGATAGCCATCTTATTATTCAGACTCTTTCAATCATGATATATCTTTAAATTATTTTAAAACTTGCTGGGCAACTTTCAGGCTCACCCTTGCTATATTGACAAACATTGCAGATAAGGCGAATGCGTTCGGATCTGAGAAAAGGATAATGCCAAGTTCGACTTGGGATAGAATGTCAATTAATTTGTAAAAAGTAGTTTTGATTAGTATTGTTATGTGTTAGATAGTTTATGATTTGTGTATAAGTTAAGGTTATTCGATTTTGGGAATAGTGTGTAAAGTGTACTGTATAAACAATCTATGTGTATATCTTCTGCAACAGTTATAGAAATAGCGAACCGGATCCGCGGTGATTCGGGGGCGCTACAATTGGTATCAAAGCTGTTGGTTATGAAGCTTAGGTAGGAATACCTGAGACCAATAATCACAGTGATAAGGATAAGTACTAACTCACATAGAGTTAGTTGGTCGATAAGATTCAAAGACGAATCTCGGCGAGTGTAAAGACACAGAGTTCCCTAACTCTGATAATAAAGTTGAACAGTAGTGATGAATAGATTGAGTCTAAAAGACTGAAAGTACAGTGATAGGAGATCGTAAAACAAAACGATCAAGATATAGAACTGAATCGTAATATATACGATGAGATCATCCCGTGATCTGATAAGGTTATGACAGTCAGAAAGAATCAATCTGATGATGGAAATGTTTATAGCCAGATTATTGTGTATGAATTGTGCTATGAAGTGGTACAGATCTAGAAAAGGATTATGAATACAGATTAAATAAAATTCGTATAGAGAACGGGGTTAAGATTAGGTGGTGATTTCAATTGAGGACTCATGTTGGCAACTGAGTTGTATGATTCCTTGTATGGGCGGGGAATTGTACTTGGTGTAAAAACCACTTATTTTTTGGTATTGATAATCATTGAAATGTTTGTGTCGCGCTAATTGTTATATGCACGTTAAGAGGGTGATTCCATTCTCAGGTGTATAACAGATAGATAGGTCATAGGTAGAGAATATAGGATTAAGTACGAGTTCTAAAAATTTATACTTATGTGACATTCTTGACTCATAGTTATATGAAATGTTATGAACCCCTCAGCGAATGGACGCCAAAAGTCTGACTAGGGTAAGTTCTTAAACTCATATGATTATGGCAATTTATGAACTCATAAGTGTGGTTTGACGAACTGGGTATAGTTATGTGTGAATGAAGTATTGAGAATAATAGGAACAGATAGATTGTTAAGCATATGATTGTTAGTGGAGACATAAGTTTTCCTAAACTCCTAGCTATACTAAACTTCGAAATTTTGACATCAAGCTAAATACGTACTATGTGTTTTTAAAAAAAATATATGTAGACTCGTAATCATTTTTGAAACGGTTTAAAGTACAGTCTATGTTACTTAATTCGGCTAGACGCAAATGATTTGAAGTATCAAAATTTATTTTTAATTATCACTTATGTACCATGTAACCTGGTGCAGAGATGATAAAAATGATGGAGTCATCAATGCAGTATTACTTAGTGTTGGATGTGATCTAAGGATCGTCAACCCACTATGGTATGTGTAGTATGATAAAATCACCAAATGACGAAATCCTCAAACGGACTGTAAATACAGTACGACATCATGACGTCATTCTCGAAAAATGTTTTCAAAAATTTTAATTTGCTAACGGGGTTTGGCTATACTTAAATAATTCGATCGAATTGAATTATTGATATGAGTCTACGTTATTCGATTCAGCTAGACTAATGTTTATGAAAACTCTCAAGTGTTCATTGAAAGAAATTTCCCGAACCAAATTATTTTGGTACGGAATCCAGTAAGACTGAGGAAAGAAATTTTGTGCGCCTAAGGCGGATAAGAGGAACAAATTGTTCTGACCAGCAGTACTTGATCAGTACAGGGCATATAGGGCTAACCACCCTTTGTGTCCGTAAGTTATGACGGTTTACGGATGAATTTTCATAAAACCTTTACGAAAATGACAGACAAATAGCCTATGTAATTCCTCAGCACAATTTTAAGATATTACTCTTGTGATTGGTGTACCAGGGTAGCATGTGATGATATGTATGAACGGTGTAAGGTGTATGGTATACGGTTTAAGTTGAATTTCGGGGACGAAATTCTTAGAAGAAGGGGTGAATATGACAACCCGAGAATTTAGAAAATTTATTAAAATCTTAAATGATTGATTTAAGGTCAAATAATAGACCTAGACAGAAAATAAGTGTACGTGTTTGATATTTTTAGGAAGGAATTTTGAGAATTCAAAATTTCTTTTGGTGAATTATTCAGGATTAAGGGTATATGTGTATATGGTATTATGTGTACAGAATGTGGTTAAGGGTCAAGGGTTGACCAGATAAATTTTATCAAAGTTGAACCCTAATATTAATAGAACGTCAACGTTCAGTTAGAAAATTCTTGCAATTTATAAGGAACCCTAATTTTATGGTTTAAAATCCTAATTGTTCTGTCAGGAACCCTAATGTATGGTTATGGAATTAATTGCTAAATTAGTAATTTTAATTAGGAATTATTTAATCATAATTGTCAATAATGATTTATAATTGGGAAATTAGAATATAATTTGAAAATCCTAATTATAATTTACAGATATTAATTTTCTATTTAGAAAACCTAAATTTGAAAATATCAGAAAATTGATTTTAGGTAACCTTAGGTTTTAACCCTAAGGGTTAAACTGTAATGGTCAAACCCTAATAGTCAAACCCTAAGGGTTATAGCCAATGTCTAGAATGCACTTGAAATTAAAAGTGAAATTACCAAAATGCCCTTTTTATCCCATTTAGTGAATTATTGCTAGAGAATCCTACCATATCTTGCAAGTCAATAATTGCAACTTAGATATTGGCTATAACATCAAAGACATCAAATTTCTAAATGCCACCCATTTCAATTTGCATCAATTATTATCAATAATTAAAGAGAGAAAGAGTCACTTTACTCTCATTTTCTCCCTAGCCAACCTCTCTCTCTAAAATTCGGGTATGAGGGTGAAAAGGAGTGTGAAGCTCAGATAACATCATATCTAGCAAGTCAAGAACAGATTCAAGAAGTCAGAATCAAAATCAAAGCCTAAAAGTGGTAAAAACCCTAATTCTTAGAAATCCTTTGATTGTATGTTATTTGTTGTAATTCAATGTTTAACGTTGTGTATTATGATGCTATTGAGTGATCTGGGTTGTAATAACATGGATCCATAACATCAAAGTACACAGAAATGAAGTTTTAAAATTTTTGGAAAATTTTTGAAAAATGGCCTAACAACCATATGTTAGAGGCCATAGATCATTGTATGTTACGTGTTAGTGTTGTTTTATGTAATGAATCTGTAGTATACAATGTTTTCTTCACTTTGGAACTTGAATCAGGCCTATAGAATTTCCAGATCAAACGTTATATGTAAGACCCCAACTTTTAT
This sequence comes from Panax quinquefolius, assembly GCA_020205615.1. Lineage (NCBI taxonomy): Eukaryota > Viridiplantae > Streptophyta > Magnoliopsida > Apiales > Araliaceae > Panax > Panax quinquefolius. Next base: position 85,438,542 of record CM035160.1, on the reverse strand, counting down.
AAATAAAGATGAATTATCTATAAATATTATTTTTGAATATTATGGAATAATTTGATATAATGTTATAGTTGTGGGTAATATTTATAAATTTTGCAAAGTATGCAAGTGGTTATATTATATTCGATTAGTCGTGGAATATTCGGTTTAGCAGGGAATATTTGTACAACGGCTCAATCATTGGTGGACCCCACAACAGAATTATTGTCGGATTGAGAAAACGACAAAAATATTTTATTGAAATAACGGCGGAAGTTTTACCGTTGATACTGTTGAACTACTCGGTAGTAAAAGTACAGTAATACATGTGGTTGCATAGTAGCACACGGTATTGATTATTGATGCTTATGTGAGAAGTCACTCAGTTTGATTCCATTATTGTCATGAATTATTATAACGATAATGACTTTTTGTTTTATTCAGTATTATTAACGTAATAAAATGTAAACATCTTTTATATAAAATGTAATACTTTATTAAAGTTATTTTATAAATAAAATATATTATATTTTATTATGCATAGTGTTGCATAGTGTTTTGCATAGTGTTTTTGCATAGTGTTTTGCATAAAAATGTTTTTATATAAATAGAATATATTATATTTTATTTAAAAGATTTTGCTTTAAATATGGATGATCGATTAAAGTAAATCAATCTGGACCGTTCATGGATTAGTTACTATGCATTCCATTTTCCTATAAATAGAAGCTCATTCCTTCATTATTTTCTTACGAATTCATTGAAACTCTAGAGAGAGAAATTATAGAGAGAAGCTATAGAGAGAAAGTTATAGAAAGAAAAAGAGTATTCTGCTACTTCACTACTTCTATATTCAGTTCTTTTACGGTAAGGGGTGTTATTCTTTCTTCTTGAAGAGAACTTCTGTTATTCCATTCACTATTATTACTCATTGTAATAACTTTGTAAAAGTGGCATACCCTATACATAACTTTGTATCACGCGACATACCCTATACTTGGTGAAATCCTTATGTTATTCCATTGCTTATTATTTTGTTGGAATAACTTTTGTATCACGCTTTACCCTATACTTGGTGACATTCTTCTATTATTCATTGAACATCACATGCATGTGTTTTACACCGGACACGGTTCCGCCTCTTTATTATTATTACATGGAACATCCATGCATGTGTTTTACCGACCCAGTTCCATCTTTATCATTCTGTTGGAATATCCTATCTGTGTGTTTTACACCGGATCCGGTTCCATCTTTATTATTCTGTTTGGAACATCCTGCTTGGTGTGAATTTCACCGACCTTGTTCCGTTATTATTATTACGATGGAATAACTTTGCTCTCTGCGCGGCACCGCATGCATGGTGATTTCTTTTGTTATTCCATTCTTTATTATACCCAAATGTTAAAACTTTGACTTCTATACTCCATGAAATTAGTAGAATATCCTTGATATTTGCGTTTCATCCAATATCTTTCATGGAAATATTCTTCCGATCATTCTTGAATTTTACTCTACAAAGCGATATCATGTTGACAATTTGGACGTTAATAAATCTGGATAAAATAATTCTTGAACTTGTTTTATTGAATTCTTATATCATTGTCATCATCCTCATGTTTATATTTTTTTAAAGTCATCTCATGGCTCAGAGAGCATGGATGGACTTGGTATGATTATGACCGAGGATTATTCGGTGTAATCATGGCCGTAATGTTACAAATAATGTGGTAAAAATCCTCGATGAGCCGTAGTGCATTGATGGACGATTGTTGGCATGATCATGACCATTAATGAATACACAACTGTTTCTTGGCCCGTAGTGCGGGAATAATTGTGGTCGTGATACTAAAGAATATCCTCGGCCAGTAGTGTGGGTGATTCGATGATGTGGATTATTTATTAAAGATGAGTCTCACTATAACGAAGATGAAAAACCTTTTAAATCATAAAAGATAGTAGATTTTATTTTCTACTTGACTCTTTTAATGGATTGAATTTTCCACTTGCGAGCTTAAACCGGTTGTCTATTGTATTTTATCGGTTTAACATTGTTGAAGACTATTGATAATTTATTCGCATTATCTTAGTCATAATATTTCTTCTTCGGGCTAGTTGAGCTCACCCTTTCTTTCACTTTGTTTTTTCGTGAAATGAGAATATAGCCGGGACGAGTCGGGGAAACGAGTGATGGTCCCAAGATAGCATTAGTAGTCCTCACTATTCGTGAAATAGTGTGATAATAATTGTAATGAGGACTTTTTGTTTGAGTTTGTATAATATCTAGTAGATTTATATTTGTATTTAAACTCACGCTTTATGTCATATTGTACAAAACAGTTATGTTAATAAGTTGTATTTAAATTACGTATTATGTAAGTGGCGACCCAAGATGGGTGATGTATACCTAATTTTGGGGCGTCACATTATAGATAATCAAACATGGTTGATCACCACGAGAGACTGCTTTACGGAAAAACCCAGTTTCAGATTCTCGACAACGAATTTTGAGGCCTTTAATCTTGCTTCTGTTATGTTATTTGATCATGTTGTTGCTTTACGGTTGTAGTCTGGCATGAAGTCTACACTTCCAAGTCATTAGCTTACCTATATCTGTACCAGGATCTTATAAATTCATGGTCAAATAGCGTTGACCGATCAGTCATATGAACTTTCTGGAAAACCCTGAAAGTTCAAGATCCGGTTCTTGATCACAACTTTGACCAGATTGAATCTTGTGTATATGTTGTTTTTGGATCTACCTGTTGATATGTTATTGTAGCCGGATATCACCTCTACAAGACTGAGCCTTTATATCACATAAAAGACTCATAGATTCCAAAATATAAGGCTTCAAACTAGCACCCTTGCTACTGCTAGAGTTTCTGGGCAACCCAGAAACTCAAAGACATCGTTGTTAGAAAGTTTGAAAGCACAGATCTCTTTGTTGAAGTGTTGTTTGAACAAACTAAAATTTGGTAACTGTAGTATTGCATGTCAACTACACAACCAACGTCTTAGATTGCCCAGAAACCTTTTGATTAATGAGTTATACTTGGTCAAACTAACCTCCTCGGTCACTGACATGATTTCTGGATATAGGCTCAAGAACACATATAGCGACAGTTTCGTCGCTATAGGGCCCATTAGTGACATTTATTTTTGGAAATTGAAATAATTAATTAAATAAATAGATAAAAATAGTTTTTAATTATTAAAAATTCATAATAAATTATGAAAAATTATTTTAAAGCCTGAAAAATAATTTTTAATTATTTTAAGTATATTTCAAAAATATTTAGTATTTTTGGAATATAAAAGGTATTTATTTATTTAATTATAATATTAAATAAATGATTTAAAAATGGTTTTAATTCATGAAAAATCATGAAAAATTATATTATGATGTTAGAAAATATTCTAAGTTATTTTTGACGACTTTTAATATTTTGTGATGAAATTCATTAATAAATTATTATTAATGGTAATTAGTTTATTTAATGAATATATTAAATAAATTATGGAAAAATAGAATTAATGTTTTAAAAATCATATAAAAATGATTTATGTGTTATAAAAATATTTTAAGTTATAAAATATAAATTTTGATATTTTGGCATGAAAATATTAATATTTTATTATTAATATTAAATATCGGATAATGAATTTAGCTATTTTAAAAATCATATAACTTGTGATTTTAAGGTATTAAAAATACTTTGTGATATTATAAATATATTATAATATTATGTTATGATTTTCATTAATATTTAATGATAAATAGATATTAATGATTAAGGAATTATGTGGTATTTAATTCATTTAAATACGTAATTAATGTTCAAAAAATTGAGATAAATGGTAATAATTATCTGAAAATTATTACAAGTCTAAGAAAATTGTTTTGACTGATAAGAAAATTATCTGAGGCATGGTTAAATGTTTAAGCAGAGTTTAATTGAACTTAAACTCGATAATTGTCCGACTAGACCGTCGGAATGATAAAATTGTGTCGGATTCAACTCGGACTTAAATAGTCTGACTTGATGCTATGTCTTATGTGTATAATAGACTGATAGTGTTATGCGTTATGTGTTTAGGTTATTCTATGTATATATATAAGAGTATTATACTGTGATGATATTATTATAATATTGGAGATCTATATTATTAATATTAGGTCTCAGACGAAGCTTATTATATTGCGTTACGGTAATCAACGGTTCAGGCAAGTTTCCTTTTACTTAACTCTACTAAGAGTTGTTCATTCGGATATACTTATGGTTAATCATCTCTGATTGCCATGTTGAATTGTACTCTGTACATCTTGCATGTATAAGTCAGGTATGAAAGGCTGATCACCTTCATTACCAGTTGGTCTAGATATATTATTGTTTCTGTTCAATACTTGTTCAGTCAAAATTTTGTTCATGCTAATTCACAAATACATTGTGAAGGATAGCCATCTTATTATTCAGACTCTTTCAATCATGATATATCTTTAAATTATTTTAAAACTTGCTGGGCAACTTTCATGCTCACCCTTGCTATATCATGATAAACATTGCGAGATAAAGGCGAATGCGTTCGGATCATGAGGAAAAGGATAATGCCAAGTTCACTTTGGGATAGAATGTCTTGACTAATTTATAAAAGTAGTTTTGATTAGTATTGTTATGTGTTAGATAGTTTATGATTTGTGTATAAGTTAAGGTTATTCGATTTTGGGAATAGTGTGTAAAGTGTACTGTATAAACAATCTATGTTTATATCTTCCGCAATAGTTATAGAAATAGCGAATCGGATCCGTGGCTATTCGGGGGCGCTACAACAACCATCAAGTTTAACTGCAATGGAACAAGCAATCCATTAAAAGAGTCAAGTAGAGAATAAAATATACTATCTTTTATGATTTAAAAGATTTTTCATCACTTTTATCTCTAGGACTCAGCTTAATAAATAATCCACATCATCGAATCACCCCTGCACTACGGCCAAGGATATTCTTTAGTATCAGGACCAAAATTATCCATGCACTACAGGCCAAGAATATTTGTATATTCAAAAACTATCCATCAATACACTACGGGCCAATGAGGACTTTTACCACATCATTTGTAACATTACGACCATGATTACACCGAATAATCCCTAGTCATAATCATACCAAGTCCATCTATGCACTATAGGCCACAGATGACTTTCAACAAAATATAAACAAGAGGATGATGACAATGATATAAGAATTCAATAAAACAAGTTCAAAAATTATTTTATCCAGGAACTAATAACGTTCAAATTGTCAACATGGTATTGCTTTGTAGAGTAAAATTCAAGAATGCTCAGAAGAATATTTTCTATGAAAATATACTGGATGAAGCGCAAATATCAAGGATATTCCGCTAATTTCATGGAGTATAGAAGTCAAAACTTTAACCAACTGAGTATAATAAGGAATGGAATAACAAAAGAAATCACCAGGCATGCGATAGATCGCACAGACAGGTTATTCCAACAGAATAATAAATAACGAAATCGAGGTCCAAATAGTAAATGCATGCACGGATATGATATTCTAACGATAATAAAGACGGATCAGTCCGACGTAAAACACATGAACATAAGATATTCCAACGGAATAATAAAAAGATGAAATTAGGTCCGGCGTGAGAACGCATGCATGTGATATTCCAATATAATAATAAACACGAAATCGGTCCGTAAAATGCATGAGACAGGATATTCCAATGAGAATAATAAAGAGCGGAACCAGTCCTGTAGAAGAATGCATGAGCGGGATGTTCCAACGTAATGATGAAGAATGGAACAACGTAAGAATTTCACCAAGTATAGGGTAGCTTGGCGTATATCAAAGTTATTCCAATGAGAATAATAAAGAATAGAATAACAGAAGTTCTCTTGATTGATAAGAAAGAAATAATACTACCTACCTTTAGAAAAACTGGATACTAGAATAGTGAGGTAGCGAACTTCTCTTCTTCTTTCTATAATTTCTCTCTATAATGATCGCTCTAAAGCTTTTGTGAATTGGTGAGAAATGAAGGAAGAATGAGCTTCTATTTATAGAAAAATATAGTTTTGATAATTGCGACGTTTTGGGGCTCGAAAAATTTGATCAATACCTCCAACTTTTCCTTTATTTTTAATTTAGTCATGAAAGTATTATCAAACTTGCACTACCTCCCTAATAGTAAATAATGTGATTCAATAGTAAATTATGTGAATCAATAGTTCTACAGACATGTGAAAATACTGAATTACAAGATAAGTACCTCCATCTATACCTCCATTTTAACTTAGTCATGCAAGTATTATCAATCTTGCATCAACTCCCCTAATAGTAACAAGAATGTGAAACAATAGTATACAAATGTGAACAAATAGTTATAATCATGTGAAATAATAGCAATCAATTGCTCATTTATCCGGTTAAATACCCGATTGGTCAATATAACCTCCAGACATCAATTATTATCGAAATAATTGTCGATTTTCACTAACACAAATAATTCCAACACAATGAAAACATTTTTATCAAAAATATAAATTTTGAAATTTCAAAGTTTGACTTTTCCCGAAAAGTTAACTGTTGACTTTTTGACCAAATAGTGAATTCTGGAAAATTTTGTGTTTATGGATTATTTTTACTAATTTCATCATTCCGGACTCAAATATCACATCCGCGTCTCCAAATTCAACTCCGAACACAACTTCAATTTTAATAACATTCATCATTAATATTATAACTCACAATATTTATCAACCAGGTCGTTCCCAGGAAAGAGGGGATTTCCAATAAGGATTTCTCCCTATTGACGTGCAATTAGGTGACCAAACCTCTACTTGACAGAACTTCTAGACATTGTAAATATTGAAATTTAATAATATGAATAACTTTGTCGTCTCAATTATTGATTTAATAAAATAACATATTATGCAGATGATACTATGACAATAATCGAATGAATAATATGAGAGATATGATGCAACAATTATTGTAGCAATAATTGAGTATAACTGAGTGAATTATAACGTAAGCATCAATAATCAATACCGTGTGCTACTATGCAACCACGCATATTACTGTACTTTTACTACCGGGTAGTTCAACAGTTAACGGTAAAACTTCCGCCGTTATTTTCATAAAGTATTTTTGTCGTTTTCTCAATCTGATAATAATTCCGTTGTGGGGGGTCCACCAATGATTGTGTCGTTGTACGAATATTTCCTGTTAAAACGAATATTCCCCGCCCAATCGAATATTATATAACAACTTGCGTACTTTGCAAAATTTGTAAATATTACCCACAACTATAACTTTATATAAAATCGACACCATAATATTCAAAAATATATTTCGAGAAAATTTAATCTTTATTCAAAAATTTGGGGTCTTACAACCTCATCTTCTTATGAAATTTCATCCTCGAAATTAGGGTGCGTACCTGGTATGTCGAAGAGTTGAGGATACTTTGATTTCATTTCAGATTCTAACTCCCAGGTTATTTCCTCAACATCGTGGTTTCTCCACAAAACTTTGACTTGAGGTATAACCTTGGAGCGTAGAATATGTTCCTTCTTATCCAAGATTTTAACAGGAACCTCTTCATACGTTAAATCTTCCACTATTTCGTCCGGTTCTAACTCAATAATGTGGTTCGGGTCTTTCACATATTTACGTAACAGGGATATGTGAAAAACGTTATGAACACGAGACATACATGGTGGTAACGCAAGTCTATAGGTCACAATTCCTACTCGATCGAGGATTAAAAATGGGCCAATGAATCGAGGATTGAGCTTTCCTCTCTTTCCAAATCTTGTAACTCCTTTCCATGGAACAACACGTAACAACACATGATCTCCAATATCGAATTCTACGTCCTTTCGATGAAGATCAGCATAACTCTTTTGTCGATCTTGTGAGGTTTTTATACGTTGTTGGATCATTTGAATCTTTTCTGTAGTCATACGTACCAACTCTGGTCCCAACAACGTTGTTTCACCCACCTCATCCCAGCATACTGGAGAACGACACTTTCTTCCATACAACACCTCGAATGGAGCCATGCCAATACTTGCTTGATAACTATTGTTGTAGGAAAACTCCACCAATGGTAAGAACTTGTCCCAACTTCCCTTGAAGTCAAGGACACAGAGTCTTAATAGATCTTCAAGAGTTTGAATCGTCCTCTCCGATGGCCCGTCCGGATGCGAGGATGATATCTGAAAGCTAAATCGTAAATTCGTGCCCATAGCTTTTTGCAAACTAATCCAAAATCTTGAAGTGAATCTTGGGTCTCGATCAGAAACTATGGACACTGGCATACCATGCAATCTTACAGCCTCGTTTATGTATATACGAGCAAGACGTTCAAGTGTATAAGTTTCTCGTATCGGTAAGAAATGAGCAGACTTGGTCAATCTATCAACAATGACCCAAATCGCATCTATGCCTTGAGAAACTTTGGGAAGACCGGTAAACGAAATCCATGGTAATGTGCTCCCACTTCTATTCGGAATTTCAAGTGGTTGCAATGGACCTTTTGGTACTTGATGCTCCGCTTTAACTCGTTGACAAATTAGACACCTTGAGATAAATAACGCTATCTCTCTCTTCATATTTCTCCACCAAAATGTATGACGAAGATCACGATACATTTTGGTACTCCTAGGATGGATTACAAACGGTGTGTTGTGCGCCTCCATCATGATTTTATACTTTAAATAAGGGTCGTTAAGAACACAAAGTCTGGAGTTGACTCGAATTATTCCTTCTTCATCGATTCTTGCTTTCGGCATAGCACCTTCTTGCACTTTCTTCCTCATATGCATCAGCTCCGGATCTGTAATTTGAGCAACTTTAACTTTATCAATTAAAGTCGGTTCTACTCGTATATTCGCCATCATCACATGGGTCCTGGTGTCTTTAACTCTATCTCCATCCTTTGCAAGTCACACAAAATGGGCTTTTGTGTTGTGATTATTGCACTCGTACCCGCATATGATCTTCTACTCAATACGTCAGCTACCACGTTCACTTTTCTAGGATGGTATTGGATGGTATGATCATAATCTTTCAACAGTTCAAGCCAACTTCGTTGTCACATATTGAGTTCCTTTTGAGTGAAGAAATATTTGAGGCTTTTATGATCTGTAAAGATCTCCACTTTCTCTCCATACAAGTAATGCCTCCAAATTTTAAGTGTGAAGACAACATCTGCCAACTCTAGATCATGAGTAGGATAATTCCTCTCATATTCTTTGAGTTGTCTTGAGGCATAGGCTATGACTTTCCCATGTTACATGAGAACACATACTAACCCTTTGCCCGAAGCATCAGTGTAGATGACAAATCCCTCCGAACCAGATGGTATTGTCAGAACAGGTGCTGAAATGAGTCTCCTTTTGAGTTCTTGAAACTCTTCTCACATTCCTCGCTCCAACCGAACTTTGTATCTTTTTGAGTCAGCTGAGTTAATGGAGTAGCGATTCGAGAAAATCCTTCCACAAATCTAAAATAATAACTAGCTAAACTGAGAAAGCTACGTACTTCGGTCACTGATTTGGGTTGTTCCCAGCTTTGAATAGCTTCAATCTTTGTCGGGTCAACGGATATTCCATGACTTGATACTACATGCCCAAGGAATGCTACTTCCTCAAGCCAGAACTCGCATTTCTTTAACTTGGCATAATGCTTATATTCACGAAGCTTTTGGAGTATCAGCCTCAAGTGTTGCTCATGATCTTCACGGCTTTTGGAATAAATAAGTATGTCATCAATAAAGACGACCACAAAGTGATCCAAATATTCTTTGAATACTCGGTTCATCATATCCATGAAGGCAGCAGGAGCATTAGTCAATCCAAAAGACATGACTAAGAATTCATAATGCCTGTACCAAGTTCTGAAGGCAGTCTTTGGAATATCCTCAGTTTTAACCTTCAATTTGGTGATATCCGAATCGAAGATCGATCTTTGAAAAAATTGTGCTCCTTATGGCGATCAAACATGTCATCAATACGTGGCAATGGGTACCTATTTTGATGGTGACATGATTCAACTTCCGATAATCAATACAAAGTCGCATACTCCCATCTTTCTTCTTCACGAATAGAACAGGAGCACCCCAAGGAGACGTACTAGGATGAATGAAACCAATGTCTAACAATTCCTGCAATTGGGTCTTTAACTCCTGAAGTTCAATAGGAGCCATTCGATATGGGGCTTTGGAAATGGGTTTTGTCTTTGGGTTCAAGGTCGATACAAAATTCAACTTCACGCTCTGGGGTAGGCGGGAAGTTCTTCGTGAATACATCGGAAATTTATTAACAATAGAAATACCCTTCAAATCGGCGTATTTTTTTGTTTAAATTAAGTGATATGAGCTAAGAAAGCTTGACATCCGTTTTTCAATAAACGAATAGCTTTATGGCTTGAGATGACCGTGATTGATTTTAATAGTTTGGTTGCTTGAATTCGCATAATAGGTTTATTAGGAATATGAAAGCTAACAACCTTACGAAAACAATCAATTTTAGCATGATGAGTAGTTAACTAATCAATCCCTAGAATCACGTCAAATGCAAGTATTTTTAAGGACATAAGATAGACAGGTAACGTGCGGTTACCGATTTGAATCAAACAAGACATATAAACAGTGGATGTAATGAAGGTTTCTCCTAATGGAGTTTCAACAGATAAGTCAAAGTCTAATTTCTCTGGAGTTAAATTTAAACGTTGAGCGCAAGTAGGAGAAATAAAAGAATGGGTAGAACCGGTATCAAATAAGGTATAGACTTCACTAGAGTTTATGATAAGCTTACCCGTGATAACCTCGTTCGGGTTCCTTGCTTTCTAGGAGGTCACAACAAACGCTCTCCCTTGAACTACCGGCTTTGGCTATTCTGGGACGGCCTTTGGTGACTCCATCCTAGCTGAATTTATCTTCAGTGAACGACAAAATCGACCTAAGTGGCCTTCTCTTCCACAATTATATTATGCTTTGGACGGCATCGCGCAGTTTGGACTGATGTGTCCCTCCCCTCCGCATTTGAAGCATATGATAGGTGGTCGTTCTCTTTCCTTAACAACGGTCTTTGGTCTTGACGCTCTTTCCATCATTGTTGAATCTCCTTTTCTTGAAATGTCCATTTTATTGTCTTGGCTATGATTACCACCAAGTGGTTACCATTTCTAACAGCATGTTGATTCCTCCACGCTTTGTTGTCACCGCTCATGATGGTATTACCTTTGGTATTTTCATTACGTCGGTACCGCTTTCTCTTGGTTGCGTTGACTCGTTATCGCGCTCCAACAACTGAGCCCTATTTATAACATCTAAATACAAACACAGTTTATGAGAAATAAGATATTGTCGTATCTCCGGTTTCAAACCTCTTAAAAACATTCGGGTCATTCGCTCCTCATTATCAACCAAATGGGATGCAAACTGGGATAACTCCACAAATTTAGCCTCGTATTACAACACGATCATATTGTTTTGTTCCAACTTGATAAACTCCATCTCCTTCATGTGACGAATACTTTCGGGAAAGTACTTGTCGTTGAACAGCTCTTGGAACTTCTCCCAAGACATCTTGAGTTCGTCAGGCTGGCTACGTTTTACAGATTCCCACCAGTAATCTGCCTCTTCACGCAACATAAAGGTGGCGAAGGGAACCTTTTGTTCCTCGGAGCATCCCAAGACATCAAATATCTTGGTTATCTGCTTTATCCATGCTTCCGCCTTAAGTGGTTTTGGCTCTCCAATAAACTCTGGTGGTCCCAGCTCCTTGAACTATTTGGCGGTGACCGTCTGAGAGTTTCCAGTGTTTCCACCTGCATTTTGGACAAGAGCCGCTCTCACCTGATGTTGCATGAATTGCATGAAGCCTCAGAACATTCCATCGTTCATCATTTGGTCAGTGTTGTTTGCATGAGGATTGTCGCCTTCCTGATGCACATTGTCCGGGTTATTGATCTGTGGAGACTCAACGGTCTCCTGTGCTCCATTGATGTTCTCAACATTCTCGGATGTCATTTTCAAATACTGCCACAAAACAAGGGTTAATTGACATGCAACATATTATCCCTACACTCTGACCGACCAATTAAATACCAAATAAACTTAGGTAGGTCATAATTGCGAAGAATTCCCGCCTCTCCTCCTCCTAGTTCTAGTCTCACATCTTAGCCGTGGATCATATCCTAAGCTTTGATACTAATGTGAAACCCCAAAATAGGTATACATCACCTATTCGAAGTCGTCAAATACATGGTATAGAATACAAATACAACTTAATTATACAACTGTCGTGTAAAGTACAACAAAACATAAGCTGTAAGACCGCAAATTATTAATAAATGAAATTTATTTTCCTCTACTTATTATTTTGAAATAGTAAGGGTCGATTTGATTAATGTGGATAGTTATGGGTAAAATACGCAAATATTTCGAATAAGCAAGTGGTTATAAAATATTCATTGTTGTCTAGGAATATTCGTTTGGTCGTGGAATATTAAATCGCTGTCGGGAATATTCGTGCGATTTACGACGCAGCCTTTTGTGGGCCCCATAACGAAAGCGATTGGATGAAGAAAAAAGCATAAATATAAGTTGTTTATAAATAACAGTGGCGTGGTTGTTACCAAGTAATCTTGTTGGAATACCCGGTGGTTAAAACACACTAATACGTCTGGCGTTGTTGAGCGATAGCACCAGCATTGCACCAATTATTGATTCTTACGTAAGAAGGCACTACTCAATAATTGTTACGATAATTCTTTATTCAAAGATTTATTTTATTGATTCAATAATTGTTGCGTTGATATTTTGTATTCTTTGTTTGTTTTAATAATTGTCATTACACAATATATTTTTATTATCGAAGCAATAATTCATATTATCTGAATAATATTATTAGAAAACATTATTGGTAATGTCTAGAAAGTTACATCTAAGGAGAGGTTTGGTCACCTAATTGCGGCCATGAGAGGAGAGATCCTTATTGAAAGCCCCTCTTTCTTAGAACTCGCACGGTTGTCGATAATGTGATTACGTAATATTATTTGTGAATAATTAATTATTGATTTATATGATGAGGAAAATATTGATTTTATGTGGATATAGATGGAGAAAATTTTTAAAATGACAATTGTTGAAAATTAATATTTTATCTTTTTTCGATAAAATAATTCATTTAAATATATTATTTTAATAATATATTAACGGTGATATTTTTACAACGAATGTGGGATATATGAGTATACGAGGAGGAAGAGTATTTTTGTTGCAATAAATGTTTAAAACATGTTAAACATGTTTGTTGGACCCCATTTCTTGATCGAAATTTGATTATAGCACATAAAATTGTCCGTATGTGGATTTGGTCAATTTCATTTTGGAATTTGGAAAAACTTTCTTACGTAAAGTTGTAGAGAATTGAATTTCCTATATAAAATCGCGCGTGATTCAAATTTCTGATAAAATGGCTATTTATTATGAATTATTGAAGTTACGAGTTACAAATAATTGATTTTTGGAAGTTTTATTTATTTTATTAATAAAAACGTTTTTTATATGTTGTGGGCATATTTAACATGTGCATGGTGGCTGAATTCAGATTCAAGATGTGGGGCGTATGAATTTTGTTTATATATAATATTATTATATTCAATTTTACGCTTTGGTGTTCTAAGCGATTTCCTATAAATAGGGTGCTTAGGTTAGAATTGAAAATCACACCGTAAATCAAGTTTTCTCTATATATTATTATTGCGTATTATTCTTGTGAGTATTTTGAGTATACTTTGAGTATTGCTATACGATTCAAGTTCAAGTCATAGCCTTTATATCCTGTGTTTTCAACTAGAAGTACTATCTTTCGAGGTAAGGGATATTTTTTTTCGTAATGATATTATTTCTTCAATATCATTATCTTTGAAATATTGATCTGAAGTTTTATCAAATTTGGAACTTTTGGTGTCCTGATTTATTGTTCATGTATACTGTCTTATTCACGTATCGACACTATTCACTTAATCTGCACTATTCATCAAAAAATGAAAATTTTTCTTTTCGTCCCAAAATATCTATTGTGGATACTAGCTTTGATTGTATCCATGTTTTGATCATTCTTGAATTTTACACCACTATGATTATTTTTGAGGTATTTTTGGACATGGATAAAATAAAGTACGAATCCTTAATCCTTAATCCTTGTCATTTTGTTTCACTGGTTTCGTTTCTTTAAAAATATGTTTCATCATCCTCGCCTCTTAAATGATGATATTATTGAATATCTTTGGCTGCAGAAAGCAAAGATGAATGATTTCGATGAATATCTTTGGCCCGTAGTGCAAAGATGAACAAGTGTTTAGATGAACATGACCAATCGATGAATATCTTTGGCACAGTAGTGCAAAGATGAATATTTGATTCGTATGTATGTTGATTGATGTTATAGGGATAAAAGATAGACTGACGAACTTTTAAATTCATACATAGAAGATAGTAGTTGCATTCTCTACTTAACTCTTCTAATGAATTATTATTTCCATTGCGAATATTGGTTTAAAAACTTGTTGTCTATTGTATTCTATTAGTTTTTTTCCCTCATTGAAGACTAATGATAATTTGTTGTATATTATCTTAGTCATAATATTCTTTATTGGGCTAGTTGAGCTCACCCTTTTCCTTTTTGTTCCATTTTTCTTCTCGGGAGGCGAGAATATAGCGAGTACTAGTCGGTGGTATGGAATGAAGGTTCTAGAGAGAGTTGTTTAGTAGTCCTCACAATTTTGTAAAATAATGTATCAATAATTATGATGGGTATTTATTTGCGTGTGGATATTGTCTAGATGGCAATATCTCGTATTTAAACTCACGGTTTATATGTTGTAATAATAAAGTTGTAGTTATTTACGTACCATGTATTTGGCGACTCGAAATGGGTTGGATGGAATGGACCTATTTTGGGGGCGTCACACGGTTGGTATCGAGCTTAGGGATATGATCTCTGGCGGAGATCGGGAATAGAACTAGGAGGGAGAGACGAGTAAATCCTTCGCTAGTGTGTCCTACCTAAGCTTATTTGTTAGTTGGTCAAGATATAGGGATATTATGTGATATATTGATTTCCTTAATTAACCCTTGTTTTATGACAAGATATTTGAGAATGTCGAATGAGAATATTAATAGTGGAGTAAATGAGACCGTGGAGATGCCTGTACTTACCAAAGAGGAGAACGTGCAACAGGCTGACAATGTACCTCCTGTGAACAACACCACTGAACAGATGATGAACGAGGGGATGTTTAGAAGCTTTTTGCAGTTCATGCAAAATTAGACGAGGGAGTCTCATGTTCAAAATATAGGAGGAAATGATAGCAATTCACGGGTTGTCACAGCCAAGCAGTTCAAAGAGTTGGGACCACCAGAATTTAAGGGAAAGCCAGATTCGATCATGGAAGAAACATGGGTCAAGCAAATTACCAAGATATTCGATGTCTTGGGATGCACGGAGGAACAGAATGTTCCATTCGCCACCTTTATGTTCCGTGGCGGGCGAGATTCTTGGTGAGAATCAGTGAAAGCGTACCCATCCAAATTGCACTTTCGGCATGTGTCATGGGAGACGTTTGAAAATAGTTCAATGACAAGTACTTCCACGAAAGTATTCGTCGTATGAAGGAAGTGGAGTTTATTAGGCCGGAAGCGAGAATAACATGGCGGTGTCCCGATGACGAGGCGAAGTTCGTGGAGTTATCCAGTTTGCACCTCATTTGGTGGAGAATGAGGAACGATGACGCGGATGTTTCGAGAGGTTTGAAACACGGCATACGTTAGTATCTCATTTCTCATAAATTTTCTCTCTGATCAGATGTTGTCAATGTGGGCTCGATTGTTAGAGAGCGAGATAACGATACGTTCAACCGAGGGACCATAACCGAGGATCATACTAGAAGATAGCGATCATCGAATAACGATAACCAAATGGAGAAAGAAGAATACGGACAAAGGCGGTAACCACTCTGGTGGTAATCGTGGCCATGAAAATAGAAGAAGCGAGTCGGGAGGAGATTTTAAAAAGAGGAGATTCAACAACGACCATTTGAAGACATCAGCGCCAGTAGCAACTAGTTCCAAGGGAGGAGAAAGACCACCGGTCGTATGTTACAAATGCGGGAAAGAGGGACATATCAGCCCAAACTGCCCACAACAGTTTAAGGTATGCTATAATTGTGGAAAAGAAGGACATATCGCTCGAGATTGTACGGTATCGAAACCCAGTCCAGTGGGAATGGTGACTCAAAAGGATGTCCCAGAAAAGTCAAAGTCAACGGTTCCTGGAAGAGCGTTTGTCATGACCGGTCAAAATGCGAGGAACCCGAACGAAGTTAGCACGGGTTAGTTAATTATAAATTCTTGCGAAGTTTATACCTTACTAGATACTGGTTCTACCCATTCTTTTATCTCTCTTGCTTGCGCTCAACTTTTGAAGTTGACTACGGAGAAATTAGACTTTGACCTATTTATGGAGACTCCGTTAGGAGAAACTTTCATTACATCCGTTGTTTAGAAATCTTGCTTGATTCAGGTTGGCACTATCACATTACCTATTAACCTTATTTCTATAGAGATATTTGCTTTTGATGTGATTTTAAGGTTAACTACTCATCATGCCGAAATTGATTACTTTCGTAAGGTTGTTAGTTTTCATATTCCTAAGCAACTTTGTTATTCAATTCAAGCAATCAAACCATTGTAGTCAAACATTTTCATATCAAGCCATGAAGTCATTCGTTTATTACGGATGTCAAGTTTTCTTAGTCCATGTTATGGATTTGAATAAAGACACGTCAGATTTGAATAATATTCCCTGTTGTTATTTATTTGTCCCGACGTATTTCTGAAGAATTTCTTGGCTTACTCCCAAAGCCCGATATTAAATTTTGTATCGAATTTGAACCCCAAAGACAAAACTCATTTCTAAAATCTCATATCGAATGGCTCCTATTGAACTTCGAGGAGTTAAAATTCAACTATTGAATTTGGTACCGAGCCTTTATCCGGTGACTTCCTTTGTGGAATGCACCGAAGCCGCACTCTCCGTAGGGGACACTAAATTCGATGCGATAGTAAACCGATAGGTGTCATTGTAACGTGCTATCCAAGGTTGGGATATGAGTCACGATTGAGAACAACCTAAGTCGGTAATCGAAATACGTAGCTTTCTAGGCTTAGTTGGTTATTATCGGAGATTCGTTGAAGGATATTCTCGAATCGCTATTCCATTAACGCAATTGGTGACTCGTAGAGATACAAAATTGAATGGAGCAAAGAATGTGGGAAGAGCTTGAAGAACTCAAGAGGAGACTCATTTCAAAGACATGTTACGACCATGCCATCCTCGAAAAGCGAACGTGGTAGGCGGCGTGTTGAGTAGAAGATCGATACAAGTCTGAGTATGATATTGT
The DNA here is from genome assembly GCA_020205615.1 of Panax quinquefolius. Classification (NCBI taxonomy): domain Eukaryota; kingdom Viridiplantae; phylum Streptophyta; class Magnoliopsida; order Apiales; family Araliaceae; genus Panax; species Panax quinquefolius. Next base: position 85,421,063 of record CM035160.1, on the reverse strand, counting down.
CAAAGACTCATTTCGTATAATTTACAAATAATAGAGATGGAGATGAAAACTCTAGGTACCCACGTGATGATATACGAGTATAATCGACTTTAATCGATAAAGTTAAAGCTATTCAAGCTACACACCGGAGCTGATGAATATGAAGAAGAAGATGCAAGAAGTCGTTATTTCAAAAAGCAAGAATCGGTGAGGTGAGGAAAGCTCAAACCTTCGATTTATTAATCCATTTGAAATTCTCGATCGAATAGGAACTGTGGCCTATAGACTCATTTTACCGCTAAGTATGACGCGTGTTCATAACGTTTTTCACTTATCGATGTTACGTAAATATGTGGACGACCCGAACCACGCCATTGAGTTAGAACCGGACGAGATAGCCGAAGACTTAACGTACGAGGAGGTACCTGTCAAGATCTTGGATAGGAAAGAACATGTCCTATGTACCGAAGTTATACCACAAGTTAAAGTTTTGTGCAGAAACCATGCTATTGAGGAAATGACCTGAGAGTTGGAAACGGAAATGAAAGTGAGGTATTCTCATCTTTTCGAAACACCAGGTACGTACGTCAATTTCGAGGACGAAATTTCATAAGGAGGGGAGGTTGTAAGACCCCAAATTATTAATAAATGAAATTTATTTTCCTCTATTTATTATTTTGAAATAGTAAGGGTCGATTTGATTAATGTGGATAGTTATGGGTAAAATACGCAAATATTTCGAATAAGCAAGTGTTTATAAAATATTCATTATTGTCGGGGAATATTCGTTTGGTCGTGGAATATTAAATGCTTGTCGGGGAATATTCGATGCTGACTGGCCTTGATCTTTTATGGGCCCCATAACGATAAGCGATTGGATGCGAAAAATGATAAATATAAGTTGTTTATAAATAATTGGTAGCGATTTATTCACAGATTATCTTGTTGGAATACCGGTGGTTAAAACACACTAATCTGCGTTGTTGAACAAGATAGCACTGCGGTATTGCACCAATTATTGATTCTTACGTGAAGAAGGCACTACTCAATAATTGTTACGATAATTACTTATTCGATTATTTTATTTTATTGATTCAATAATTGTTGCGTTGATATTTTATATTGTTGTTGTTTCAATAATTGTCATTACACAGTATTTTTTATTATCGAAGCAATAATTCATATTATCTGAATAATATTATTAGAAAACATTATTGGTAATGTCTAGAAAGTTCTGTCTAAGGAGAGGTTTGGTCACCTAATTGCGGCGCCAATGAGGAGAGATCCTTATTGGAAAGCCCCTCTTTCTGAGAACCGCACGGTTGTCAATAATGTGATTCTCAGTAATATTATTTGTGAATAATTAATTATTGATTTATATGATGAGGAAAATATTGATTTTATGTGGATATAGATGGAGAAAATTTTTAAAATGACAATTGTTGAAAATTAATATTTTATCTTTTTCTGATAAAATAATTCATTTAAATATATTATTTTAATAATATATTAACTGTGATATTTTTTTACAACGAATGTGGGATATATGAGTATCTGAGGAGGAAGAGTATTTTGTTTGCAATAAATGTTTAAAACATGTTAAACATGTCGGTGGACCCCATTTCTTGATTGAAATTTGATTATAGCACATAAAATTGTCCGTATGTGGATTTCTTTTGTCAATTTACATTTGAATTTGGAAAAACTTTCTTCGCAAAGTTGTAGAGAATTGAATTTCCTATAAAAAGTTACGAGATTCAAATTTCGATAAAATAGCTATTTATTATGAATTATTGAAGTTCAAGTTCAAATAATTGATTTTTGGAAGTTTTATTTATTTTTATTAATAAAACGTTTTTTATATGTTGTGGGCATATTTAACATGTGCATGGTGGCTGAATTCAGATTCAAGATGTGGGCGTATGAATTTTGTTTATATATAATATTATTATATTCAATTTTCGCTTGATTGTTCTAAGCGATTTCCTATAAATAGGGTGCTTAGGTTAGAATTGAAAATCACATCGAAATCAAGTTTTCTCTCTATATTATCGGTATTATTCTTGTGAGTATTTTGAGTATACTTTGAGTATTGCTATACGGTGCAAGTTCAAGTCATAGCCTATATCCTGTTTCAACTAAAGTACTATCTTTCGAGGTAAGGATATTTTTTTTTCAGAATGATATTATTTCTTCAATATCATTATCTTTGAAATATTGATCTGAAGTTTTATCAAATTTGGAACTTTTGGTGTCCTGAGATTCTTTGTCACGATACTGGTCTTATTCACGTATCGACACTATTCACTTAATCTGACACTATTCATCGAAAAATGAAAATTTTTCTTTTCGTCCAAAATATCTATTGTGGATACTAGCTTTGATTGTATCCATGTTTTGATCATTCTTGAATTTTACACCACTATGATTATTTTTGAGGTATTTTTGGACATGGATAAAACAAAGTACGAATCCTTAATCCTTAATCCTTGTCATTTTGTTTCACCTTTGGTTTCGCTTTTTAAAATATGTTTCATCATCCTCAGTCTTAAATGATGATATTATTGAATATCTTTGGCCTGTAGTGCAAAGATGAATGATTTCTGATGAATATCTTTGGCCCGTAGTGCAAAGATGAACAAGTGTTTAGATGAACATGACCAACTGATGAATATCTTTGGCCTGTAGTGCAAAGATGAATATATGATTCCAGATGTATGTTGATTGATGTTATAGGGATAAAAGATAGACGACGAACTTTTAAATTCATACATAGAAGATAGTAGTTGCATTCTCTACTTAACTCTTCTAATGAATTATTATTTCATTGCTATAATATTGGTTTAAAAACTTGTTGTCTATTGTATTCTATTAGTTTTTTTTCCCCTGTTGAAGACTAATGATAATTTGTTGTATATTATCTTAGTCATAATATTCTTTACTGGGCTAGTTGAGCTCACCCTTTTCCTTTTTGTTCCATTTTTCTTCTCAGGAGGCGAGAATGTAGCGAGTACTAGTCGGGGTATGGAATGAAGGTTCTAGAGAGAGTTGTTTAGTAGTCCTCACAATTTTTGTAAAATAATGTATCAATAATTATGATGGGGATTTATTTATGTGTGGATATTGTCTAGATGGCAATATCTCTATTTAAACTCACAGTTTATATGTTGTAATAATAAAGTTGTAGTTATTTCTGTACCATGTATTTGGCGACTCAGAATGGGTTGGATGGAATGGACCTATTTTGGGGGCGTCACATAAGCTTTGAGTTTTAAAAAAAATATTGTCGTCTAGACAATATTCAAACTCAAATTCAATATTATTACATTTATTTTCCACTATTTCACCGAATAGTGAGGACTACTAATGCTATCATCCGTCCGCTACTCCGCTCCCCGACTAGTCCCCTGCACGCTTCTCATTTCTGAAGAGAACAATAAAAGTAAAAGGGTGAGCTCAAGTAGCTCGAGGAAAATATTATGACTAAGATAGTGCGAAATATATTATCGTTAGCCTTCAAAAGATGTTAAACCGATACAATATAACAACCATCAAGTTTAATCATTGATGAACAAGCAATCCATTAAAAGAGTCAAGTAGAGAATAAAATCTACTATCTTTAATGATTTAAAAGGTTTTTCATCACTTTTATCGCTGGGACTCAGCTTAATAAATAATCAACATCATCAAATCACCCATGTACTACGGCCAATGATATTCTTTAGTATCACGACCACAATTATCCATGCACTACGGGCCAAGAATATTTTTGTATTCAATAATGGTCATGATCATGCCAACAATTGTCCATCAATGCACTACGGGCCAATGAGGACTTTTACCACATCATTTGTAACATTACGATCATGATTACACCGAATAATCCCTGGTCATAATCATACCAAGTCCATCTATGCACTATAGGCCACGGATGACTTTCAACAAAATATAAACATGAGGATGATGACAATGATATAAGAATTCAATAAAACAAGTTCAAGAATTATTTTATCCAGGAACTAATAACGTCCAAATTGTCAACATGATACTGCTTTGTAGAGTAAAATTCAAGAATGCTCAGAAGAATATTTTTCATGAAAAGATACTGGATGAAGCGCAAATATCAAGGATATTCCACTAATTTCATTGAGTATAGAAGTCAAAATTTAACCAACTGAGTATAATAAGGAATGGAATAACAAAAGAAATCACCAGGCATGCGATAGACCGCATAGGCAGGTTATTCTAACAGAATAATAAATAATGGAATCAGGTCCGGCGTAAAATGCACAGACATGATATTCCAACAGAATAATAAAGACAAAATCAGGTTCGGCATAAAACGCACAGATAAGATATTCCAACGGAATAATAAAGACGGAATCAGGTCCGGCGTTGAACGTACAGACAGGATATTACAATAGAATAATAAAGAATTTAATCAATCCGTGAGAACGCCTGATGACATGATATTCTAACGAGAATAATAAAACGAGTAATCGGGTTTGGCGTAAAACTCACGACATGTGATATTCCATAGAATAATAAAGACGGAACCCGGTCCGGCGTAGAACACACCTGAGGATGTTCCAACGAATGATAAAGAATGGAACAACAAAAGAATTTCACCAAGTATAGGGTAGCTTGGCGTATCTGAGTTATTCCAATGAATAATAAAGAATGGAATAACAGAAGTTCTCTTAATAGATAAAAAAGAAATAATACTCCCTACCTTTAGAAAAACTGGATACTGGAATAGTGAGGTAACAGACTTCTCTTCTTCTTTCTATAATTTCTCTCTATAATGATCGCTCTAAAGCTTTTGTGAATTGGTGAGAAATGAAGGAAGAATGAGCTTCTATTTATAAAAAAATATAGTTTCGATAATTGCACGTTTTGGGGCTTGAAAAATTTCAGTACAATACCTCCAACTTTTCCTTTATTTTTAATTTAGTCATGTAAGTATTATCAAACTTGCACCACCTCCCCTAATAGTAAATAATGTGATTCAATAGTAAATTATATGAATCAATAGTTCTAGACATGTGAAAATACGAATTACAGTATAGTACCTCCATCTATACCTCCATTTTTAATTTAGTCATGCAAGTATTATCAATCTTGCATCAACTCCCCTAATAGTAACAAGAATGTGAAACAATAGTATACACATGTGAACAAATAGTTATAATCATATGAAATAATAGCAATCAATTGCTCATTTATCCGGTTAAATACCCGATTGGTCAATATAACCTCCAGACATCAATTATTATCTAAATAATTGTCGATTTTCACTAACACAAATAATTCCAACACAATGAAACAATTTTTATCAAAAATATAAATTTTGAAATTTCAAAGTTTGACTTTTCTCGAAAAAGTCAAATATTGTCTTTTTAACCAAATAGTGAATTTCTGGAAAATTTTGTGTTTATAGACTATTTTTACTAATTTCAACTCCGAACACAACTTCAATTTTAATAACATTCATCATTAATATTATAACTCACAATATTTATCAACTAGGTCGTTCCCAAGAAAGAGGGGGCTTTCCAATAAGGATTTCTCCCTATTAGCGCGCAATTAGGTGACCAAACCTCTCCTTGACAGAACTTCTAGACATTGTAAATATTGAAATTTAATAATATGAATAACTTTGCCGTCTTAATTATTGATTTAATAAAATAACATATTATGCAGATGATACTATGACAATAATCGAATGAATAATATGAGAGATATGATGCAACAATTACTGTAGCAATAATTGAGTATAACTGAGTGACTTCTCACGTAAGCATCAATAATCAATACTGTGTGCTACTATACAATCACGCCAGACATCATTCTTTCTTTTACTACCGGGTAGTTCAACAGCTTAACAGTAAAACTTCCGCCGTTATTTTCATAAAAAGTATCTTTATCGTTTTCTCAATCCGATAATAATTTCGTTGTGGGGGGGGGGGGGTCCACCAATGATTGTGCTATTGTACGAATATTCCCTGTTAAAACGAATATTCCCCGACCAATCGAATATTATATTACAACTTGCGTACTTTGAAAAATTTGTAAATATTACCCACAACTATAACATTATATCAAATCCACACCATAATATTCAAAAATATATTTCGAGAAAATTTAATCTTTATTCAAAAAGTTGGGGTATTACAACTGTGTTGGCGAGCATGCGAGTAATTATCAGAGCAACATCAAGGTTGGACAAGTGTAGTTTGGGGGTGATTACTTCAACAACGATGTTTATCCTTATTATCAACAAGGTTGGGGGTATCACCCAGATAATGAATGGAGTTATAACTATCCCAACCAATACTGCATCCCAAGTCCAACACATCCATCAGATTTCTCATATCCGCCTTCAACGCAACAAGAGGTAAATTCAAGGTTGAAGGAATTCATGTCAAAAAACATAGCAGACCATGAAGAGATGATGATAAGTCAGGAGTTATCAAGTCAAAATCTTAACAAACAGACGGAACAACTCATTAACTCCTCAATGAATGGTCCTCAATACATGGATTTTGAAACTAAACAAGATAATTCAAGAGTTGAGGATTTGTTGTTCAAGTTTGTAGCATCAACTGAGGGGAAGATGATTGAGCAAGAGAGGTCAATTCGGAATCTGCAGAATCAAATAGATCAAATACTCGAAACCTTAAACAATCGCCCTCAAAACAATTGGTGCTATGACATGGACGATGAAACTGATGGAGAGCCAGAGGTGTTCATGCCACTGAATGAACTGAAAGGAGTGAACATTGAGGAGACAACTGGGGGTATGGAAAATGAAGATCATGAGCTAACTTGTATAATACCCCAAGTGCCTTCTCAGTTAGAGTTGCAAAATTCAGTGAAATTTGCACACCCATGTCCCATTGGTAGTCACATCCAAAGCAAGAATTTCTGCGATTATGAGGCCTCTTACAAACCATGGTGGGCTGAGGAAGAGATAATAGTGAAAGTAGTATGCACACAAGCCAATCATGTTTGATGATAAAGCATATACTTTGTAACAATCTTATTCATTTATTAATAAAAAGTATTAATTTATTAAAGGCTTTTAATTATCAACATGATGCTGTTTTATAATATGTGATAAACCCATAGTTTTAAGCAATACTTTTAGAATAATGATGATGATCATTCTAATGAGATCTAAATTCTTTGAAAGCTTAAAACTAAAATAGTTCCCAATCATTGGATTACTAAATTGGGGATTAGTGAATCCGGGATAGATTGGTACATCGTTGCTTGCTCATTGGATGAGGATGATTGATCTCATGATCATTTGTGTGGAGACACTAAACCAAGTATGTAGGTGCTTATTGGAGAATAAGTTCATCGAACATGGCTCGCTAAGGAATACCTAATGGAGTTTTACTTGCACCGTCAATAGAATTCCTATAGTGATAGTAGTCTAAGTGATCCTTGGACTTGAGATCATCATAGTATCTTGTGTATGATGAGTTATACTTTGACTTATTCCTTAAGACCCTTAGGGTATATCAAAGGGTATGCTTGGGTATAATAAGTTGTACATGGAGATAATGTATGATCAATAAAGAATCTAAAACTTATTAAAAGAAGAGAAATGTCCTATGTGATTCGATAAATGACAACCCAGTTATCCCTTGCCAAAGCAGAAATAAATTAGAAAAGAATTTCTAAATTTGAATAATTGGAGTTGTGCATTTAAGGATCGAAATACATATAATTAAATAAAATAAGACTTGGACAAAATTCCATGTCTTATATTTAATTGGGACATTGTATGGTGGAAGGATTGAATTGTACGGTAACTATTTACTCAAAGGTTCTTTAATGATTAATGTTGAAATCTATATTATCTTGAAAGTCGTTGATCGCTAGGGAGGCTTATCCCTATTGTAGAATAAATATTATTTATTTAAATAAATTAATTGTTTAATTTATTTATTTAAATAAGATTAGAATTGTTTTAATTGATTTATTCACAACCGGTTTAATATATAGAACCTAAAGGGTCACGCCATAAAAGGAAGAATAATTATTTAAGAAGTTAATGGCATAATCGTAATAATATATTAAGTATATTTAATTTAATCTATGGTGATAGAATAAATTAAATAGCTTAATATTTATTATTTAATATTTTAGAAATATTAAATATAAATTAATAAGAGGAGTCTTATTAATATTATTACAATTATTATTATTTTAATTTCTAAAAGAGTTTAGGAATTAATTTAATATAAGTACTCTTATTTATTCCTAATAGGATTAGGAGGAAAAATTAATTAAAGGAGTTTAATTAATTATCCCTAATAAGATTAGGGAGCCCATTTAATTAAAAGAGTTTAATTAAATAATACCTTATTTAAAATAGGGTTACTTGATATCTTTATAAGAGGAGTCTTATATCAGATATTAAGACTACGTTATTTTTCCAATAGTTGGAGAGTACGCCTTTTCTATAGAGATAGAAAATCTAGGGTTTAGCCAACCACCCATCTTATTAAATCCTTCTTCTTCCTTGGTGGATCACCTCTAGAGGCCAAACACTTGGGTGGCTAACGTTGATCAAAGGAAGGAACCAAACCCGGTGGATTCAAGTTGAACGCGAAAAGGATTGGAGGTGAACTTGTACTGAGGAAGCTTCGGATCTTCAAGGGTATGTTTCTTATTCATCTTTTTTCGCTTAATTAATAATTGTGCATAAAGGGTGATCCGGGTATATGGTTTGTAAAATTTTAAACTCGATTTTTACACGCTTAAAACTTATTTATGCAATTTGATTACGTTCTTGAATATTACAAACCTAACAGTGGCATCAGAGCCAAACCTTTATGCAAATTATTAATTATTTTTAATTTGATATGTATATTGATATGTGTTTAGAACAATTTAATTGTGCATAATTTTATGGTATAAAATTATTTTAATAAAAAAAAAATCGCGAAATTGCAATACTGCGTTTTGTAAAAACAAGTTGCTGATTCGTGGGTAATCAAGGGGTGGTGCCCATGTGATTCGTGGGTAACAGGATGTCTCAGGATGACAAGCACGGATGGCTTATATAATATATATATATATATAATAGTTATATATATATATATTATTCTTATTTATTTTATAATTATAATAAAAGGTTTATTTTAATTTTAAAATTAGAATTTCATGCTAACTAATTAGAGTTGGAATTGGATTCCATGATAACTAATTGGAGTTGAAATTGAATTTCATCTTTCCTTAAATAAAGGAGTTTATTTAGATATGAAATAAGATTTCATATTATTCAAAATAAAAGAGTTATTTGTGAATAGGAAAGAAATTCCTAATTTCCTTAAATAAAGGAGTTTATTTAAATATGGAATAAGATTTCATATTATTCAAAATAAAAGAGTTTATTTGTGAATAGGAAAGAGAATCTGTGTTTCCTTTTATAATTTTTTTTTTTACATGGAATTTGTAAGACCCTCACTTTTATAAATAAAGATGGATTTTCTATAAATATTATTTTTGAATATTATGGAATAAATTTGATATAATGTTATAGTTGTGGGTAATATTTATAAATTTTGCAAAGTAAGCAAGTTGTTATAAAATATTCGTTTGGTTGGGAATATTCTTTTTTTTTGGGAATATTCGCATTTGACTCAATCATTAGTGGATCCCATTAACTAAGTATTGTCGTAGTTAAAAACACAAAATTATCTTTCTATAAAAATAACGGCAGAGGTGTCACCGTTAAAACTGTTGAACTACCCGGTAGTAAAAGTACAGTAACACGCGTGGTTGCATAGTAGCACATGGTATTGATTATTGATGCTTACGTGAAAAGTCACTTAGCTATACTCAATTATTGCTACAGTAATTGCTGCATCATATCTCTTATATTATTGATTCAATTATTGTCACAGTATCATCTGTATAATATGTTATATTATTAAATGAGACGTTTGTGGTAAGTTTGATTATTTTATGGGGGGCCCATATGTCATCATCTAAGAGTCTCTTCGTCAATAGTAATTACCTTCGTCAATAGTATTTACCTTCGTCAATAGTATTTACCTTTGTAAATAGTAATTACCTTTGTGAATAGTAATTACCTTCGTCAATAGTATTTACCTTCGTCAATAGTATTTACCTTTGTGAATAGTAATTACCTTTGTAAATAGTAATTACCTTCGTCAATAGTAATTACCTTCGTCAATAGTATTTACCTTCGTCAATAGTATTTACCTTCGTCAATAGTAATTATCTTCTTCAATAGTAATTATCTTCGTCAATAGTAATTACCATCGTCAATAGTAATTACCCCTTCGCAAATAGTAGTTGTCCCTTCAATATTACCAAGAGTTAACTGCCTCTTCGGTGTTCCAAGGATTAATTACCCTTCTCAAATAGTAGTTGTCTCTTCAATATTACCAAGAGTCATTTTGACCTTCGTTACACTAAGAGCCACCCTCGCTTTTCTATAAATAGAAAGCTCATTCCTTCATTATTTCTTACGAATTCATTGAAACTCTAGAGAGAAACTATAGAGAGAAAGAAGAAAAGTATTATGCTACTTCACTTTTCCAATATTCAGCTTCTTCTAAGGTAGGGAATATTATTTGTTGTACTTCGTAAAGGGTGTTATTCTTTCTTATTCATGAAGAGAACTGTTGTTATTCCATTGCTTATTATTCATTGGAATAACTCAGATACGCCAGATACCCTATACTTGGTGAAATCCCTCTGTTATTCCATTCTTTATTCTATTGGAATAACATGTATACGCTGACATACCCTATACATAACCTTGTATCGTGGTTTACCCTATACTTGGTGACATTCTTCTATTATTTTGTTGGAACATCCATCATGTGTTTTACACCCGACTGGTTCCGCTCTTTATTATTATTTTGTTGGAACATCCTGTCATGTGTTTTACAATCGACCTGGTTCCGCTTTTATCATTCTCGTTAGAATATCCTATCGTGTGTTTTTTACACCGGATCCGGTTCCATCTTTATTATTACTCGTTGGAACATCCTGCTTGGTGTGAATTTCACCGACCGGTTCCGTTATTATATTACATTGCTGAATAACCTTTGTCTATGCATACCGCATGCATGGTGATTTCCTTTGTTATTCCATTCTTTATTATACCCAGGTTGGTTAAAACTTTGACTTCTATACTCCATGAAATTAGTAGAATATTCTTGATATTTGCGTTTCATCCAAAGATCTTTCATGGAAATATTCTTCCGATCATTCTTGAATTTTACTCTACAAAACAAAGATCTTGTTGACAATTTGGACGTTAATAATTCCTGGATAAAATAATTCTTGAACTTGTTTTATTGAATTCTTATATCATTGTCATCATCCCCATGTTTATATTATGTTGAAAGTCATATGTGGCACCGTAGTGCATAGATGGACTTGGTATGATTATGACCGGGGACTATTCGGTGTAATCATGGCCGTAATGTTACAAATGATGTGGCAAAAATCCTCGATGGTAGTAGTGCATTGATGGATGCTTGTTGGCATGATCATGACCATTAATGAATACACAACTATTCTTGGTAGTAGTGCATGAATAATTGTGGTCGTGATACTAAAGAATATCCTCGGCCAGTAAAAGCGGGGGTGATTCGATGATGTGGAATATTTATTAAAGTGAGTCTCAAATATAACAATGATGAAAAACCTTTAAATCATAAAAGATAGTAGATTTTATTTTCTACTTGACTCTTTTAATGGATTCTTTGGTTCCATTTGTAGTTAAACTTGATGTTCATTATATTTTATCAGTTTAACATTGTTGAAGGCTAATGATAATTTATTCTGCATTATCTTAGTCATAATATTTCTTATTGGGCTAGTTGAGCTCACCCTTTCTTTCATTTATTCTCTTGAAATGAGAATATAGCTGGGACGAGTCGGGGAACGGAGTAATGGTCTAGAGGATAGCGTTAGTAATCCTCACTATTCTGTGAAATAGTGTGGTAATAATTGTAATGAGGACTCCTTTTGAGTTTGTATGATCTCTAGTAGACAATATTGTATTCAAACTCACAGTTTATGTCGTATTGTACACGACAGTTATATTAGTAAGTTGTATTTAAATTCTGTACCATGTATCTGACTACCCAAGATGGGTGATGTATACCTATTTTTGGGGGCGTCACAGTTGGTATCAGAGCTTAGGGATATTGTGACGACCCCAAAATAGGTCCATTCCATCCAACCCATTCTGAGTCGCCAAATACATGGTACAGAAATAACTACAACTTTATTATTACAACATATAAACTGTGAGTTTAAATACAGATATTGCCATCTAGACAATATCCACACGCAAATAAATCCCCATCATAATTATTGATACATTATTTTACAAAAATGGTGAGGACTACTAAACAACTCTCTCTAGAACCTTCATTCCATACCCCACTAGTACTCGCTTACATTCTTGCCTCCTGAGAAGAAAAATGGAACAACAAGGAAAAGGGTGAGCTCAACTAGCCCAAGAAAGAATATTATGACTAAGATAATATACAACAAATTATCGTTAGTCTTCAACAGGAAAAATCTAATAGAATAAAATAGACAACCAGCTTTTAAATCAACAATCGCAATGAAACAACAATTCATTAGAAGAGTTAAGTAGAGAATGCAAACTACTATCTTCTATATATGAATTTAAAAGTTCATCGTCGATATTTTATCCCCTGTAACATCAATCAATATATATCCGAATCAAATATTCATCTTTGCACTACAGTGCCAAAGATATTCATCACTTAGTCATTTTCATCTAAACACTGCTCATCTTTGCACTACGGCCAAAGATATTCTTCAGAAATCATTCATCTTTGTACTACAGCCAAAGATATTCCATAATATCATCATTTAAGATCAAGATGATGAAAATATTTTTAAAGAAACGAATCCAGTGAAACAAAATGACAAGGATTAAGGATTAAAGATTCGTACTTTGTTTTATCCACGTCCAAAAATACCTTAAAAATAATCATAGGGGTGTAAAATTCAAGAATGATCAAAACATGGATACAATCAAAGCTAGTATCCAGAATAGATATTTTAGACGAAAAGAAAAATTTTCATTTTTCTATTGAATAGTCTTAGATTCGTGAATAGTGCCGATACGTGAATAGTAACTCAGACACCAAAAGATAGAAATTCCATAAAAAACATCTTCACGCTTCATGAATAGTACTCGTGAATAAGAACTTTCGTGAATAGTAACTCATGAATAGTAACTTCGTGAATAGTAACTCATGAATAATAGTAACTCCGACATGAAAAAGTTCCAAATTTGATAAAATTTCCAACCAATATTTCAAAGATAATGATATTGAAGAAATAATATCATTTTCGAATAAAATAACATCCCTTACCTCGAAAGACAATACTTAGTTGAAGCAAGATTTACGTTTGAAACACCGAATATAAAGCTATGACTTGAACTTGCACCGTATAGCAATACTCAAAGTATACTCAAAATACTCACAAGAATACGCCGATAATATAGAGAGAAAAACTTGAGCTTAATGTGTGATTTTCAATTCTAACCTAAGCACCCTATTTATAGAAATTGCTTAGAACACCAAAGCGTAAAATTTAATATAATAATAATATATTATATATATATTCCTATGCCAACCAAGACTCCTGAAATCAGCATGTTTACAACACATGGGGGCCAACCAAAACAATAAAAACGTTTTGTTGATATAAATAATTAAAACTTCTAAAAATCAATTATTTCGGAACTCAGAAACTTCAATAATTCATAATAAATAGTCCTTTTATCAGAAAATTCGAATCTCGCGAGTTTTTATAAGAAATGCAATTCTCTACAACTTTGCAGAAGAAAGTTTTTCCAAATTCCAAACAGAAATTGACCGAAATCCACAAACGAACGATTTTACAGGCTATAATCAAATTTCAGTCAAGAAATGGGGTCCACCGACACACAAAACATGTGTTAATCATTTAATGCCACAAAAATACTCTTCCTCCTCATATACTCATATATCCCACATTCATTATAAAAATATCACCGTTAATATATTATTAAAATAATATATTTAAATGAATTATTTTATCAGAAAATGATAAAATATTATTTTTCAACAATTGTCATTTTAAAAATTTTCTCCATCTATATCCACATAAAATCAATATTTTCCTCATCATATAAATCAATAATTAATTATTCACAAATAATATTACGTAATCACAAGATCGGGCAACCAGTGCCGCTCCTCAGAAAGAGGGGCTTTCAATAAGAATTTCTCCTTCTCGGGCGCAATTAATTAGGTGACCAAACCTTTCCTTAGATGTAACTTTCTAGACATTACCAATAATGTTATCCAATGATAATATTCAGATAATATGAATTATTGCTTCGATAATAAAAAATACTTGTAATGACAATTATTGAAACAACAAAGAATATAAAATATCAACGCAAAGAATTATTGAATCAATAAAATAAAATATTGAATAATAATTACCGTAATAATTATTGAGTAGTGCCTTCACGTAAGAATCAATAATTGGTGCAATACTGCAAATCTCGCTCAACAACGCCAGATATTAGTGTTTTTAACCAACGGGTATTCCAACAAGATAATCTGTGAATAACTACGCCAATTATTTATAAACAACTTATATTTGTCGCTTTTCTTCATCCAATCGCTTCCGTTATGGGGCCCACAAAAGATCAATACGTCAATGCGAATATTCCTCGACATCAAGAATATTCCACGACCAAACGAATATTCCCCGACAACAATGAATATTTTATAACCACTTGCTTATTCAAATATTTGCGTGTTTTTACCCATAACTATCCACATTAATCAAATCGACCTTTACTATTTCAAAATAATAAATAGAGAAAAATAAATTTCATTTATTAATAATTTGGGGTCTTACAACCTCCCATCCTTATGAAATTTCATCCTCGAAATTGACGTATGTACCTGGTGTTTCAAAAAGATGAGAATACCTCACTTTCATTTTCGTATCCAACTCCCAGGTCATTTCCTCAATAGCATGGTTTCTCCACAAAACTTTAACTTGTGGTATGACCTTCGTACGTAGGATATGTTCTTTCCTATCCAAGATCTTGACAGGTACCTCTTCATACGTTAAGTCTTCTATATCTCGTCTGGGTTCTAACTCAATGACGTGGTTCGGGTCAGTCCACATATTTACGTAACATTGATACGTGAAAAACGTTATGAACACGCGTCATACTTGTCGGTAAAACGAGTCTATAGGCCACAGTTCCTATTCAATCGAGAATTTTAAATGGATTAATAAATCGAAGGTTTGAGCTTTCCTCACCTCACCGATTCTCTCGCTTTTGAAATAACAACTTCTTGCACCTCCTTCTTCAAATTCATCACCCGGTGTGTAGCTTGAATGAATTTTAACTTTATCGATTAAAGTCGATTATACTCAGATATCATCACGTGGGTAACTAGAGTTTTCATCTCCATCTCTATTATTTGTAAATTATTCAAAATGAGTCTTTGACAATATCATACTCGTACTTGTATACGATCTTCTACTCAACACGCCGCCTACCACGTTCGCTTTTCCAGGATGGCATGGTCAGAACATGTGTTGAAATGGGTCTCCTCTTGAGTTCTTCAAGCTCTTCCCACATTCCTTGCTCCATTCGAATTTTGTATCTCTATGAGTTAGTCGTTAATGGAATAGCGATTCGAGAATATCCTTCAACGAATCTCCGATAATAACCAACTAAGCCTAGAAAGCTACGTATTTCGATTACCGACTTTAGGTTGTTCTCAATCGTGACTCATATCCCAACCTTGATATGACGTTACAATGACACCTATCGCTTTTTTATCGCATCGAATATGGTGTCCCCTATGGAGAGTCTCGGCTTTGGTGCATTCCACAAAGGAAGTCACCGGATAAAGGCTCGGTACCAAATTTATAGTTGAATTTCTAACTCACGAAGTTCAATAGAGCCATTCGATATGAGATTTTAGAAATGAGTTTTGTACCGGGTTCAAATTCGATACAAAATTTAATATCAGGCTTTGGGAGTAAGCCAAGAAATTCTTCAAAAAATACGTCAGGAAAAATCAATAACAACAAGAATATTATTCAAATCTGACGTGTCTTTATTCAAATCCATAACATGGACTAAGAAAACTTGACATCCGTAATAAACGAATGACTTCATTGCTTGATATGAAAATGTTTGACTTCAATGGTTTGATTGCCTGAATTCGAATAATAGGTTGCTTAGGAATATGAAAATAAACAAACCTTACGAAAGCAATCAATTTTGGCATGATGAGTAGTTAACCTTAAAATCACATCAAAAGAAAATATCTTTACAGGTAATATGATAGTGCCAACCTGAATCAAGCAAGATTTCTAAACAACGGATGTAATGAAAGTTTCTCCTAACGGAGTCTCCATAAATAGGTCAAAGTCTAATTTCTCCGTAGTCAAGTTCAAACGTTGAGCGCAAACAAGAGAGATAAAAGAATGGGTAGAACCGGTATCTAGTAAGGTATAAACTTTGCAAGAATTTATAATTAACTAACCCGTGCTAACTTCGTTCGGGTTCCTCGCATTTTGACCGGTCACGACAAACGCTCTTCCAGGAACCGTTGACTTTGACTTTTCTGGGACATCCTTTTGAGTCACCATTCCCGCTGGACTGGGTTTCAATATCATACAATCTCGAGCGATATGTCCTTCTTTTCCACAATTATAGCATACCTTTAACTGTTGTGGGTAGTTTAGGCTGATATGTCCCTCTTTCCCGCATTTGTAACATACGACCGGTGGTCTTTCTCCTCCTTGAACCCAGATTCTTCTTTGGCGCCGACGCCTTCACATGGTCGTTGTTGAATCTCCTCTTTTAAAATCTCCTCCCACTCGCTTCTTCTATTTTCATGGTCACGATTACCACCGAGTGGTTACCGCTTTTGTCTGTATTCTTCTTTCTCCGCCGGTTATCGTTATTCGATGATCGCTATCTTTGGTATGATCCTCGGTTATGGTCCCTCGGTTGAACGTACTCGTTATCTCGCCTCTAACAATCGAGCCTCATTGACAACATCCGAATAGAGAGAAAATTTATGAGAAATGAGATATCGACGTATGCTCGGGTTTCAAACCTCTCGAAACATCCGTGTCATACGCTCCTCATTCTCCACCAAATGAGGTGCAAACTCGATAACTCCGCTTACTTCGCCTCGCATCGGGACACCGCCATGTTATTCTCGCTCGCCTAATAAACTCCACTTCCTTCATATGACGAATACTTTCGTGGAAGTACTTGTCATTGAACTTTCTTCAAATGTCTCCCATGACATGCTAAGTGCAAATTGGATGGGTACGCTTCACGATTCCCACCAAGAATCGCCATCGCCACGGAACATAAAGGTGGCGAATGGAACTTTCTATTCTTCTCCGTGCATCCCAAGACATCGAATATCTTGGTAATTTGTTTGACCCACGCTCCGCCTTAATCGATCCGCTTTCCCAGCACTCGTGGTCCCAACTCTTTGAACCGCTTGGTTGTGACCACCCGTGAATTGCTATCATTTCCTCCTCGTATTTTGAACACGAGTCTCCCTCATCCGATTTTACATGAACCGCAAAAAGCTTCTAAACATTCTCTCGCTCATCATCTCGCTTAGTGGTGTTGTTCACGGAGGTACATTGCCACTGTTGCAGACGTTCTCCTCGTTGGTAAGTACAGCATCTCCACGGTCTCATTTACTCCATTAATATTTCTCATTCGACATTCTCAAATCACCGCCATAAAACAAGGGTTAATTAAGGAAATCAATATATCACATAATATCCCTATATACTCGACTAACTAACAAATAAGCTTAGGTAGGACACACTAGCGAAGGATTTACTCGCCTCTCCCATCCTAGTTCTATTCCCCATCTCCACCAAAGATCATATCCTAAGCTCGATATTAACCGTGACGACCCCAAAATAGGTCAATTCCATCCAACCCATTCTCGAGTCGCCAAATACATGGTACGTAAATAACTACAACTTTATTATTACAACATATAAATCTGTGAGTTTAAATACGATATTGCCATCTAGACAATATCCACACGCAAATAAATCCCCATCATAATTATTGATACATTATTTTACAAAATGGTGAGGACTACTAAACAACTCTCTCTAAACCTTCATTCCATACCCCGACTAGTACTGCTACATTACATTCTTGCCTCCCGAGAAGAAAATGGAACAACAAGGAAAAGGGTGAGCTCAACTAGCCCAAGAAAGAATATTATGACTAAGATAATATACAACAAATTATCGTTAGTCTTTAACAGGAAAATCTAATAGAATACAATAGACAACCGCTTTTAAATCAACAATCTGCAGCTGAAACAATAATTCATTAGAAGAGTTAAGTAGAGAATGCAAACTACTATCTTCTATATATGAATTTAAAAGTTCATCGTCGATATTTTATCCCTCAGAACATCAATCAATATATATCCGAATCAAATATTCATCTTTACACTACAGCCAAAGATATTCACCAAATTGGTCATGTTCATCTAAACACTGCTCATCTTCTTTACTACGGCAAAAAAAGATATTCTTCAAATCATTCATCTTTGTACTACGTGCCAAAGATATTCCATAATATCATCATTTAAGACCGAAGATGATGAAAAATATTTTTAAAGAAACGAATCCAGTGAAACAAAATGACAAGGATTAAGGATTAAGGATTCGTACTTTGTTTTATCCACGTCCAAAAATACCTCAAAAATAATCATAGGGGTGTAAAATTCAAGAATGATCAAAACATGGATACAATCAAAGCTAGTATCCAGAATAGATATTTTAGACGAAAAGAAAAATTTTCATTTTTCGGTGAATAGTGCCGTATTCGTGAATAGTGCCGTATACGTGAATAGTAACTCCGACACCAAAAGATAGAAATTCCACAAAAAACATCTTCACGCTTCATGAATAGTACTCGTGAATAGTAACTCGTGAATAGTAACTCGTGAATAGTAACTCATGAATAGTAACCCCGACATGAAAAAGTTCCAAATTTGATAAAATTTCCAACCAATATTTCGGCATAATGATATTGAAGAAATAATATCATTTTCGAATAAAATAACATCCCTTACCTCGAAAGACAATACTTCTAGTTGAAATAAAGATTTCGGTCAAAACACCGAATATAAAGCTGATGAACTTGAACTTGCATCAGTATAGCAATACTCAAAGTATACTCAAAATACTCACAAGAATACGCTCGATAATATAGAGAGAAAAACTTCAGCTTACGGTGTGATTTTCAATTCTAACCTAAGCCCTATTTATAGGAAATTGCTTAGAACACCAAAGCGAAAAATTTAATATAATAATAATATATTATATATATATTCCTACGCCAACCAAGACTCCTGAAATCAGCATGTTTACAACACATGGGGGCCAACCAAAACAATAAAAACGTTTTTGTTGATATAAATAATTAAAACTTCCAAAATCAATTATTTGAACTCAAAACTTCAATAATTCATAATAAATAGCCCTTTTATCAGAAAATTCAAATCTCGCATGTTTGTTATAGGAAATTCAATTCTCTACAACTTTGCAGAAGAAAGTTTTTCCAAATTCCAAACAAAAATTGACCGAAATCCACAAACGAACGATTTTACAAAATATAATCAAATTTCAAATAAGAAATGGGGTCCACCACACACAAAACATGTGTTAATCATTTAATGCCACAAAAATACTCTTCCTCCTCATATACTCATATATCCCACATTCATTATAAAAATATCACCGTTAATATATTATTAAAATAATATATTTAAATGAATTATTTTATCAGAAAATGATAAAATATTATTTTTCAACAATTGTCATTTTAAAAATTTTCTCCATCTATATCCACATAAAATCAATATTTTCCTCATCATATAAATCAATAATTAATTATTCACAAATAATATTACAGAATCACAAGATCGGCAACCAGCCGCTCCAAGGAAAGAGGGGCTTTCCAATAAGAATTTCTCCATCTTGCCGCATTATTAGGTGACCAAACCTCTCCTTAGATGTAACTTTCTAGACATTGCCAATAATGTTATCCAATAATATTATTCAGATAATATGAATTATTGCTTCGATAATAAAAAAATCTTTGTAATGACAATTATCAAAACAACAAAGAATATAAAATATCAACACAAAGACTTATTGAATCAATAAAATAAAATATTGAATAATAATTCACGTAACAATTATTGAGTAGTGCCTTCTTACGTAAGAATCAATAATTGGTGCAATACCGCAGTGCTACTTGTTCAACAACGCCAGATTAGTGTGTGTTTTAACCACCGTATTCCAACAAAGATTAATCAGAATAACTACGCCAAGTATTTATAAACAACTTATATTTGTCGCTTTCTTCATCCAATCGCTTTCCGCATGGGGCCCAATAAAGATCATACTGTCAGTATTTAATATTCCTCGACATCAAGAATATTCCACGACCAAATGAATATTCCCCACAACAATGAATATTTTATAACCACTTGCTTATTCAAATATTTATGTATTTTACCCATAACTATCCACATTAATCAAATCGAATTCCTTACTATTTCAAAATAATAAATAGAGGAAAATAAATTTCATTTATTAATAATTTGGGGTCTTACTGAGATATGATCCTGGCTAAGATGTGAGAATAGTACTAGGAGGGAGAGAGACGGGAATACCTTCGCTAGTATGACCTACCTAAGTTTATGTGCTATTTTATTGGTGGATTAGAATATAGGGATAATTTGTTACATGTCAATTAACCTTTTGTTTTGTGGCGATGTCAAAAATGACATCCGAGAATGTTGAGAATAGCAATGGAGCACAAAGCGATCGTTGATTCACCACATATCAATAATTAGGATAATGTGCATCGTGAAGGCGATAATCCTCATGCAACAACAACACCGACCAAATGATGAATGATCAAATGTTCGGAGGCTTTATGCGATTTATGCAACAAAGAAAGTAGAGCGACTCTGCTAAAACATAGGTGGAAACACGGAAAACTCTCGGGCGGTCACCGCTAAACAATTCAAGGAGCCGGGACCACCGGAGTTTAAGGGAGAGCCAAAACCACTTCAAGCGGAAGCATGGATAAAGCAGATTACCAAGATATTTGATGTCTTGGGATGCTCCGAGGAGCAAAAGGTTCCCTTGCACGCCTTTATGTTGCGCGAGAGGCGACATCTTGGTGGGAATCGGTAAACGTACTCAACCTCTTTGTCTTCAAGATATCTTGGGAGAAGTTCCTGAGTCGTTCAACGACAAATACTTTCCTCGAAAGTATTCGCCACATAAAGGAGGTGGAGTTTATCAAGTTGGAACAAAACAATATGACCGTGTCGCAATACGAGGCAAAATTTGAGTTATCACTTCATGTCCCCACTTGGTGGATAATGAAGAGAGAATGGCGCGAATGTTTTTAAGAGGTTTGAAGCCGGAGATACGTCAACATCTTATTTCTCATAAAGTGTGTTTGTATACAGATGGTGTAAATATGGCTCAGTTAGTGGAGCGCGATAATGAGTCAACGCAACTAAAAGAGAGCAGCCGACAAAATTATAATACCAGCGAGAGTAGTCATCGAAGCGGTGACAACAAGCGTGGAGGGAATCAACAGGCCAAATATGGTAACCACTTCGGTGGTAATCAGGGCCAAAATAATAAGAATGGACATTTCAAGAAAAGGAGATTAAACAATGATGGAAAGACGTCGGACCAAAGACCCGTTGTTAAGGAAGGAGAAAACCACCTATCGATGCTTCAAATGCGGAGGAGAGGGACACATCATCCGAATCGCTACCATGTCCGTCCAAAAGCATGTTATAATTGTGGAAGAAAAGGTCACTTAGCTCGATTTTGTCATTTCATCAAGACAAATTCAACTAGGATGGAGGCACCAAAGGTCATTCCGAAAAGTCAAACCCAGAAGTGCAAGGAGAGCGTTTGTTGTGACCTCCCAGAGAGCAAGGAACCCGAATGAGGTCATCACGGGTAAGCTTATCATAAACTCTAATGAAGTCTATACTTTATTTGATACCTGGTTCTACCCATTCTTTTATTTCTCCTACTTGCACTCATCGATTAAATTTGACTCCGGAGAAATTAGACTTTGACTTATCTCGTGGAAACTCCGTTGGGAGAGAACCTTCATTACATCCACTCGCTTATAAGTCTTGTTTGGTTCAAATTGGTACCCTCACATTACCTGTCGATCTTATTTCATTAAAAATACTTGCATTTGACGTGATTCTAGGGATTGATTGGTTAACTACTTATCATGCAAAAATTGATTGTTTTCGTAAGGTTGTTAGCTTTCATATTCCTAATCAATCTATTATGCGAATTCAAATGACCAAACCATTAAAATAAATCACGGTCATCTCAAGCCATAAAGCTATTCGTTTATTGAAAAACGGATGTCAAGCTTTCTTAGTTCATGTCACAGATTTAAACAAAACTACATCAGTTTTGAACGATATTTCTATTGTTAATAAATTTCCTGATGTATTCCCCGAAGAACTTCCTGGCCTACCCCCAGAGCGTGAAATTGAATTTTATATCGACCTTGAACCCGGTACAAAACCTATTTCCAAAGCCCCATATCGAATGGCTCCTATTGAACTTCAAGAGTTAAAGACCCAACTGCAGGAATTGTTAGACATTGGCTTTATTCGTCCCCAGTACTTCTCCTTGGGGTGCTCCTGTTCTATTCGTGAAGAAGAAAGATGGGAGTATGCGACTTTGTATTGATTATCGGGAGTTGAATCATGTCACCATCAAAAATAGGTATCCATTGCCACGTATTGATGACCTGTTTGACCAGTTGCAAGGAGCCAAATTCTTTTCAAAGATTGATCTTCATTTCGGATATCACCAATTGAAGATTAGAACCGCTGACATTCCAAAGACGGCTTTCAGAACTCGGTACGGGCATTATGAATTCCTAGTCATGTCCTTTGGATTGACTAATGCTCCTCGCCGCTTTCATGGATATGATGAACCGAGTATTCAAGGAATATTTGGATCACTTTGTGGTCGCTTTTATTGATGACATCCTTATTTATTCCAAAAGCCGTGAAGATCATGAGCAACACTTGAGGTCGACACTCCAAAAGCTTCGTGAATATAAGCTTTATGCCAAGTTGAAGAAATGCGAGTTCGGCTTGAAGAAGTAGCATTCCTTGGGCACGTGGTATCAAGTCATGGAATATCTGCTTGACCCAAAGAAAGATTGAAGCTATTCAAAGTCGGGAACAACTTAAATCGATGGATCAAGTACGTAGCTTTGTCGGTTTAATGGGTTATTATCGGAGATTCGTGGAAGGATTTTCTCGAATCGCTACTCCATCGACTCACCGACTCAAAAAGATACAAAGTTCGGTTGGAGCGAAGAATGTGAGAAGAGTTTTCAAGAACTCAAGAGGAGACTTATTTCAAGATCTCGCTCGACAATACCATCCGCCTCGGATGGATTTGTCATCTACATGATGCTTCGCAAAAGGTTGGGATGTGTTCTCATGCAACATAGAAAAGTTATAGCCTATGCCTCATGACAACTTGAAGAATATGAGAGGAATTATCCTACTCATGATCTAGAGTTGGCAAATGTTGTCTTCAGCACTTAAAATTTGGAGGCATTACTTGTATGGGGAGAAAGTGGAGATCTTTACGGATCATAAAAGCCTCAAATATTTCTTCACTCAAAAGGAACTCAACATGCGACAAGGACGCTTGGCTTGAACTGCTGAAAGATTATGATCATACCATCCAATACCATCCTCGAAAAGTGAACGTGGTAGCCGACGCATTGAGTAGAAGATCATATGCAAGCACGAAAAGCGTTATTGTCAACGCAGCGCCCATTTTATGTGACTTGCAAAGGATGGAGATAGAGTTAAAGACTCCGT
This sequence comes from Panax quinquefolius, assembly GCA_020205615.1. Classification (NCBI taxonomy): domain Eukaryota; kingdom Viridiplantae; phylum Streptophyta; class Magnoliopsida; order Apiales; family Araliaceae; genus Panax; species Panax quinquefolius. The sequence goes on along the minus strand of CM035160.1, from coordinate 85,397,031 downwards.
GGACGCATGTGATGATAGCGAGTATACGAGTAGAACCGACTTTAATCGATAAAGTTAAAGTCGCTCAAGCTACGGACACTGGAGCCGATGCGTATGAGGAAGAAAGTGCAAGAAGGTGCTATCTTGGAAGCAAGAATCGATGAAGAAAAAATACTTCGAGTCAACTCCGCACTTTATGTTCCTAATGACCCTCGATTTAAAGTATAATATCATGATGGAGGCGCATAACACACCGCTTGGTAATCCATCTCGGAGTACCAAATGTATCATGATATTCGCCATACATTTTGGTGGAGCAATATGAAGAGAGAGATAGCGCCGCTTATCTCAAGGTGTCTAACTTGTCGGTGAGTTAAAGCGGAGCATCAAGTACCAAAAGGTCCATCAGCAACCACTTGAAATTCCGTAATGGAAGTGGGAGCACATTACCATGGATTTCAATTCACGGCCATCCTAAGGTTTCTCAAGGCATTGATGCGATTTGGGTCATTGTTGATAGATTGACCAAGTCTGCTCATTTCTTACCGATACGAGAAACTTATACACTTGAACGTCTTGCTCGTATGTACATAAACGAGATTGTAAGACTACATGGTATGCCGATATCCATAGTTTCTGATCGAGACCCAAGATTCACTTCACGATTTTGGGTTAGTTTGCAAAAAGCTATGGGCAAAAACTTATGATTTAGCTCAGCATATCATCCTCAGACGGACGGACAGTTGAGAGGACTATTCAAACTCTTGAATATCTAGGAAGACTCTGTGTCCTTGATTTCAAGGGGAGTTGGGACAAGTTCTTACTATTGGTGGAGTTTTCATACAACAACAGTTATCAAGCAAGTATTGGCATGGCTCCATTCAAGCGTTGTATGGAAGAAAGTGTCGTTCTCTAGTATCTTTGGAGGTGGGTGAAGCAACGTTGTTGGGACCGGAGTTGGTACGTATGACTATGGAAAAGATTCAAACGATCCGACAACGTATAAAACCCTCACAAAATTGACAAAAGAGTTATCTTTGATCTTCATCGAAAGGACGTGGAATTCGATATAGGAGATCATGTGTTGTTAAGAGTTGCTCCATGGAAAGGAGTTACAAGATTTGGAAAGAGAGGAAAACTCAATCCTCGATTCATCGGTCCATTTTAATCCTCGATCGAGTAGGAACCGCGGCCTATAGACTCGCTTTTACTTGAAATATGTCTCGTGTTCATAACGCTTTTCACATATCCATGTTACGTAAATATATGAAAGACCCGAACCATATTATTGAGTTAGAACCGGATTTAAATAGCGGAGGATTTGATGTATGAAGAGGTTCTGCTCAAATTTTGGATAAGAAGGAACATATTCTACGCCCAAGGTTATACCTCAAGTCAAAGTTTTGTGGAGGAACCACGATGTTGAGGAAATGACTTGGGAGTTAGAATCAAAATGAAATCTAGGTATCCTTACCTCTTCGACATACCAAGTACGTACTTCTAATTTCGAGGGCTTAAATTTCATAAGAATGGGAGGTTATAAGACCTCGCTTTTATAAATAAAGATGAATTTTCTATAAATATTATTTTTGAATATTATGGAATAAATTTGATATAATGTTATACTTGTGGGTAATATTTATAAATTTTGCAAAAAGTAAGCAAGTTGTTATAAAATATTCGCTTTGGTGGGAATATTCTTTTTTGTTTGGGGAATATTCGTATTTACGACGGCTCAATCATCATTGGTGGACCCCACAACTAAGTATTGTCGTAGTTAGAAAATGACAAAATTATCTTTCTATAAAAATAACTACAGAGGTGTTACCGTTAAAACTGTTGAACTACTCGGTAGAGTAAAAGTACGATGAATACGCTGTGGTTGCATAGTAGCACTACCTGTATTGATTATTGATGCTTACGTGAAAAGTCACTTAGCTATACTCAATTATTGCTACAATAATTCATGATCATATCTCTTATATTATTGATTCAATTATCACACAAAGATCATCCAGATAATATGTTATATTATTAAATGAGACGTTTGTGGTAAGTTTGATTATTTTATGGGGGGCCCATATGTCATCATCTAAGAGTCTCTTCGTCAATAGTAATTACCTTCGTCAATAGTATTTACCTTCGTCAATAGTATTTACCTTTGTGAATAGTAATTACCTTTATGAATAGTAATTACCTTCGTCAATAGTATTTACCTTCGTCAATAGTATTTACCTTTGTGAATAGTAATTACCTTTGTGAATAGTAATTACCTTAATCAATAGTATTTACCTTCGTCAATAGTAATTACCTTCTTCAATAGTAATTACCTTCATCAATAGTAATTACCTTCATCAATAGTAATTACCCTTCGCAAATAGTAGTTGTCCGCTTCAATATTACCAAGAGTTAATCGCCTTCTTCTGTTCCAAGGGTTAATTACCCTTCATCAAGAAATAGTAGTTGTCTCTTCAATATTACCAAGAGTCATTTTGACCCTTCGTTAAGACCAAGAGCCACCCTCAGTTTTTCTATAAATAGAAAGCTCATTCCTTCATTATTTCTTACGAATTCATTGAAACTCTAGAGAGAGAAACTATAGAGAGAAAGAAGAAAAGTATTATGCTACTTCACTTTTCCAATATTCAGTTCTTCTAAGGTAGGGAATATTATTTGTTGTACTCGTAAAGGGTGTTATTCTTTCTTATTCATGAAGAGAACTGTTGTTATTCCATTGCTTATTATTCTTCATTGGAATAACTCAGATACGCCATGACATACCCTATACTTGGTGAAATCCCTCTGCTATTCCATTCTTTATTCTGTTGGAATAACCTGTATACGCGGACATACCCTATACATAACCTGTATACGTGGTTTACCCTATACTTGGTGACATTCTTCTATTATTTTGTTGGAACATCCTGTCTGTGTGTTTTACACCGGACCTGGTTCCGTCTTTATTATTATTTTGTTGGAATATCCTGTCTGTGTGTTTTACACCGGATCTGGTTCCATCTTTATTATTCTGTTGGAACATCCTGTCGCTGTGAATTTCACCTGACCTGGTTCCGTTATTATTATTCTGTTAGAATAACCTGTCTATGTGAAGTACCGCATGCATGGTGATTTCCTTTGTTATTCCATTCTTTATTATACCCAGTTGGTTAAAACTTTAACTTCTATACTCCACGAAATTAGTAGAATATTCTTGATATTTGCGTTTCATCCAAAGATCTTTTCATGGAAATATTGTTCGATAATTCTTGAATTTTACTCTAAAAAACAGTATCTTGTTGACAATTTGGACGTTAATAATTCCTGGATAAAATAATTCTTGAACTTGTTTTATTGAATTCTTATATCATTGTCATCATCCTCATGTTTATATTATGTTGAAAGTCATATGTGGCTCAGAGTAGTGCATAGATGGACTTGGTATGATTATGACCAAGGACTATTCGTGTAATCATGACCGTAATGTTACAAATGATGTGGTAAAAATCCTCAAAGGGTAGTGTGCATTGATGGACGAGGTTGTTGGCATGATCATGACCATTAATGAATACACAACTATTCTCGCCGTAGAAGTGCATGAATAATTGTGGTCGTGATACTAAAGAATATCCTCGGCCAGTAAAGTGGTGGGTGATTCGATGATGTGGAATATTTATTAAAGTTTGAGTCTCAAATATAACAATGATGATGAAAACCTTTTAAATCATAAAAGATAGTAGATTTTATTTTCTACTTGACTTTTTTAATGGATTCATTGGTTCACCGTAGTTAAACTTGATGTTCATTATATTTTATCGCTTTAACATTGTTGAAGGCTAATGATAATTTATTCTCGCATTATCTTAGTCATAATATTTCTTCTTTGGCTAGTTGAGCTCACCCTTTCTTTCACCGTTTCTCTCTTGAAATGAGAATATAGCCGGGACGAGCTCTGGAACTAGAGTAATGGTCCGTGAGGATAGCGTTAGTAGTCCTCACTATTCGTGAAATAGTGTGGTAATAATTGTAATGAGGACTCCTTTTGAGTTTGTATGATCTCTAGTAGACAATATTGTATTCAAACTCACATTTTATATGTCGATTGCATACTTTACGCTTATATTAGTAAGTTGTATTTAAATTACATACCATGTATCCGACTACCCAAGATGGGTGATGTATACCTATTTTTGGGGGCATCACAGAATTGGATTCCATAATTAATTAAAATAAAGGAGTTTATTTTGATTAAAGATTTTGATTAAAATTAAATAGTTTATTTTATTCAAAATTAGATAAATTAAAATAAAATAGTTTTATTTTGATTTAAATTTGGATTAAAATAAATGAGTTTATTTTGATTCAAAAATAGATTTTATACTAACTAAAGTTGCCCATTAAATGATATCAATATATATATTGAATGTTTATTATTCATAAGATGAATGTTATTTATTGATACATATGGAGATGTGTATGATAATAAATGGGATTGATTATAAACTATCAACCAATGTGATTGGATTTTATTTTAGTTGGATGCATGAATGTATGGGTTTTATTAAATGGGGTCTCACAGACCTCGCCTTCTAATTTTTTCTCGAATGTAAATTCTATCTCCTCCTATGTACTTCCCTCGATCGTTGATCAAGGTTTCTATTTATTTTAAATAGTTTTGTAATAGGAATAGTTAGAATTAATTTTGAAAAATTGGAGATCAAGGAGCAAGGAGCGCTTGAAAACCCGTTTGTAATGGAGCCCGGGTTTAAATGTAATAGTTATATTTAAATATTATTTCTTGCACACCTAGGATTTGACCTTTTGGTTCAGTTGGTGGCTCTAGTGAACCAAACTAGAATAAAAGTCCATAATCAATTCGGGTAGAATATAGTATTCTATATGTGCATGCTTATACTATATATATTATATATTATGCAAACATGCTTCGCATGTTCATTAATATGACGCGTATTTTATATATATATGTGCATGCGCGCTAAACAAGATGAGACAAATTAATAACAAACCCCTCAATTTTTTTTATATTAAGTCCTAAGCGTTCAAAGATATTTGGAATATCGAACGTCGCCTTCTAGCAAGATAAAATTAATAGAGTATTAAATATTTAATATGAGTTTATTGTGTCACCACAAGGCAAGTATTAAGTATTTAAGATGTTAATTTATCACATTTGATGCTTATAAAGAAAATTGAACAATATTGTTTTGTTGTGTCACCACAAGGATGATATTTTCTTTTTGAATATATGGGGTGCTAGGTCGACTTAACTTGGATAATTTTGATTCGGATGTGCCACCACTTGATCAAAATAATCTAAGAGGCAAAAAGAAAAGAAGTTGCATAGTTGATGTAATTGACAAAAGTTGTCTACCTATTTATTTATATATAGTTTGTTGTGTCACCACAAGGCTATATACATTTGAAATGGGATCCTTATTCTCACTAGCAAATCTTTAATTAGATTTTGTCGAACTATATAAGTGAGGGTAATATAGTTTGAAGAAAATAGTGGGAGATACCAATTTAAAACAAGACCTAATTTATTTTGGTAATTAATAAAAGAATGTATGTTAAAATGTTGTTAATTACAAATTTATTTATAGAATTTTACAATGTCTAAATTACTATCACTGCGAAGCATATTAGATGCTAAATTAACCGCAATCAATTAAACGGATTGGTTAAGGAATTTGAGAATAGTTCTCATAGTCGAAAAAGCTATCTTATGTCCTTATGTACGCCTATCCCTCGCAATGGTTGCGCATAATGCCTCCGAGAAAGAGATTGCTACTTTTAGAAAGTGGCAAGATGATGCACAATTGGCTCAATGCATCATCCTCGCATCCATGAGTAACGAGCTTCAACACAAGATGAAACTATGGATGCTCCTACTATATTCCCGCACATCAAGTAGTTGATGGTGAGGAAAGTAGGACCGATAGATATCGATATCTAAGGAGCTCTTCGATCTCTAGAATGGCCAATGGCACTATAATACGCATAAAAAGTCCTTAACATTATCAATTTGATTGATCAATTAGGACAACGAAGTTTTGTCATGGATGGAGAGTTGAGCCAAGATTTGATCTTGCACTCACCCCTGACTCCTTTCATTAATTGTTGTGAATTTTCATATGAACAAGCTAGATATCGCCTCTCACCGATTTGCTTAACATATTGAAAAATGTTGAGAGTCACTTTCCAACGAAGAAAGATCAAGTCTTACTGGTAGGGGCTAAAGGATCTTCTGAAAAGAAGAACGATTCAAAGAAGGTAAATAGAAAGGCGTAAACAAAGGATAATAAGAGCAAAACTGATACGGATAGCAAAGGAGTTTGCTTCCACTACAATAAGCCTGGACACTGGAATGAAATTGCAAGAAGCATCTTGCAGAGGCTAACCAAAGAAGCTTAGTGAAGTTTTGGTTACAAATACAAATTTGTTCATGATTTAAAATAATTTTTTTTAAGTCAAGGTTCTACTTGGGTATTGGATACCGACTTTGGTTATCATAAATATAGATTTATGAAGGGACCAAACAGAAGTAGAAAGTTAAACAAAGATAAGTAATCCTCTGTGTGGAAAATGAAGCAAAGGTTGCTGCATTAGCTATAGAAACTTATAGTTTAAGATCGCTACGGGCAAATCTATTAAGTCAATAAGTTGTTATCAGTATTCCAATTCTTGTTAGAAACATTATTTCCATTTTATTGTTGGACAATAAAATTTTTGGTATTATAATTAAGAACAATTGTTGTTCTATTTATAATAATAATGTTTTGTATAGAACTGAAATATTACTTAATGGATTTTGTATACTTGATTTACGTGAAAAATATATTTTGCAAATTGAACAAACTAGTATAAGAAAGGTAGATGATCATTCAAAGAGTTGAATGTGTGTATTTGCTGAAATACAAGTGTGAATTATTTGAAAGGTTCAAAGAATTCAGAAGTGAAACAAATTGGCAAAGTATTAAGATTCTTTGATTAGACCAAGGAATAAATACTTGTGCAATAAGTTTCTAGATCATCTCAAATGGTTTTTCTCATAATGGACACCTCATAATTGATTGATGTATCTGAAAGGAAAAATCATACCTTGTTGAACATGGTACGGTCCAAAATGATTTTACCGACATTCCAGTATCCTTCTAGGATCATGCCCTAGAAATGGTCACGACATTCACGAAAAGGTAACCTCAAAATCCTGCACCAAGACTCCATAAAAGTTATGGACAGGGAGGATTTCTAATCTTAAGTATGTTAAGATAAGGGGTTGTCCAACTTATGTGAAAAGGTTTCGAAGGATAAGCTTGGGACAAGATTTGACATGTACAGATTTGTGGGACATCCTAAAGTAAGTTTAGGATATATGTTCTATAATTCTACTTAGCAAAAGGTGTTTGTTACGAAACACGCTGCCTTCTAAGATAAAGGTGTTTATCATTGAAGGGGCTAGTGGGAGGATTATAGATCTTGAAGAGTTCATGATCCACAAAATACTATAAATCAAATAAGAGGAACCTATAGATAGACCTATTGTACCACAACCAAATCATAAATCTGGAATAGTACCGAAGATACCTAGGAGGTATGGATTCATCATGGATGATGATGATGAGAATTACGATCATAGAAGATGATGATCCGAGTAACATACGATGATGAGGTAAGAGTTCTAGTGTGTACAAAAAGGGTCAATTGGGGAGCGCCGTGAAATTTCTAGTATTATATGTTGATATACTACAGATGAGGAATTACATACCAATGCTACAATCAGTAAAGATAAACTTGTCTAAACAATCCTCCATGAATGATTTGGGAAGAGTATCATTATTGGGGATGCAAATCTATATAGATAGATTTAAAAGGATGCTCAACTTAACCCAAGGAACATATATTCATTTGATGCTAAAGTAGTTTAGCATGGCAAGCTCCAAGAGATGTTTCATGTTGATGAGCCATGGAGTGTATCTCTCTTAATAGTCCCCACAAACTATTAAAAGAAGAGAGATTGCATGAGTGACAATCATGTATGAAATGAAATATACGAGACCTAATGTTGATCAATCATATTATGGAGAAGTTCACTATGAGTCAGTGAAAAACATCTTAAAGTGCTTAACCCAAGACTAAGGATGTGATCATATTCATGGTGGGTCTAAATTAAAACTAGAGGGCTTAACAGACTCAACTTTTTCGCATGCACTCAAGACGACGGAAAAATCCACTTTAAGGTAAAGGGTTACCTTAAACAAAGGTGCAAATGAATTGAAAGGTTCCAAACAAAGAAAAAGAGTTGCTTTGTTTAGTGATAAAGACAAAGTATATAGCTATAAATGAAGTCGCAAGTTGATTATTTGGATTAAAAGTTCATTACGTAACTAGGAATAGTTCCTAAGTCTCATCTTGGATCTAAACATGTGTTGTGGCACTTTCATTTGATTATTAGAATCATTGAAAGATGGAAATCACTATAGAGATAGTGGACTCTCATGAACAACATTACATATCCATTAACTAAAGCTTATCCAACAGCAGGATAATCGTCACTTAGAGAAGAAGAGTATGAGATACCATGACGATTGGCTTTAGTGCAAGTGGGAGATTGAAAGTAGTATGCACACAAGCCAATCATGTTTGATGATAAAGCATATACTTTGTAACAATCTTATTCATTTATTCATAAAAAGTATTAATTTATTAAAGGCTTTTAATTATCTACATGTTGCTGTTTTATAATATGTGATAAACCCATAGTTTTAAGCAATGCTTTTAGAATAATGATGATGATCATTCTAATGAGATCTAAATTCTTTGAAAGCTTAAAACTAAAATAGTTCCCAATCATTGGATTACTAAATTGAGGATTAGTGAATCCGGATAGATTGGTACATACGTTGCTTGCTCATTGGATGAGGATGATTGATCTCATGATCATTTGTGTGGAGACACTAAACAAAGTATGTAGGTGCTTATTGAAGAATAAGTTCACTGAAAATGGCTCGCTAAGGAATACCTAATGGAGTTTTACTTGCCTGTCAATAGGAATTCCTGTAGTGATAGTAGTACAAGTGATCCTTGGACTTGAGATCATCATAGTATCTTGTGTATGATGAGTTATACTTTGACTTATTCCTTAAGACCCTTAGGGTATATCAAAGGGTATGCTTGGGTATAATAAGTTGTACATGGAGATAATGTATGATCAATAAAGAATCTACCACTTCTATTAAAAGAAGAGAAATGTCCTATGTGATTCGATAAATGACAACCCAAAGAGTCCTTGGCGAGGCGTAATGAAATTAGAAAGGAGTTTCTAATTTGCATTATTTGAGTTGTGCATTTAAGGATCGAAATACATATAATTAAATAAAATAAGACTTGACAAGAATTCCATGCCTTATATTTAATTGGGACATTGATGGTGGAAGGATTGAATTGTATTTGTAACTATTTACTCAAAGGTTCTTTAATGATTAATGTTGAAATCTATATTATCTTAAAAGTCGTTGATCGCTAGGGAGGCTTATCCTTATCAGAATAAATATTATTTATTTAAATAAATTAATTATTTAATTTATTTATTTAAATAAGATTAGAATTGTTCTAATTGATTTATTCACAACCTGTTTAATACTTGAGAACCTAAAGGGTCACACCATAAAAAGGAAGAATAATTATTTAAGAAGTTAATGGCATAATCGTAATAATATAGTTAAGTATATTTAATTTAATCTATGGTGATAGAATAAATTAAATAGCTTAATATTTATTATTTAATATTTTAGAAATATTAAATATAAATTAATAAGAGGAGTCTTATTAATATTATTACAATTATTATTATTTTAATTTCTAAAAGAGTTTAGGAATTAATTTAATATAAGTACTCTCATTTATTCCTAATAGATTAGAAGGAAAATTAATTAAAGGAGTTTAATTAATTATCCCTAAAAAGATTAGGGAGCCCATTTAATTAAAAGAGTTTAATTAAATAATACCTTATTTAAAATAGGTTACTTGATATCTTTATAATAGGAGTCTTATATCGATATTAAGACTACGTTATTTTTCCAATAGTTGGAGAGTACGCCTTTTCTATAGAGATAGAAAAACTAGGGTTTAGCCAACCACCCATCTTCTTAAATCCTTCTTCTTCTTCCTTGGTGGATCACCTCTGAGGCCAAACACTTGGGTGGCTAACGTTGATCAAAGGAAGGAACTAAACCCTATGGATTCAAGTTGAATGCAAAAAGGATTGAGGTGAACTTGTACTGAGGAAGCTCGGATCTTCAAGGGTATGTTTCTTATTCATCTTTTTCGTTTAATTAATAATTGTGCATAAAGGGTGATCCGGGTATATGGTTTGTAAAATTTTAAACTCTGATTTTTACACGTTTCCGCTTATTTATGCAATTTGATTGCGTTCTTGAATATTACAAACCTAACAAATAGAAGAAGAAAATCATGTTGTATCTGTCATGCCTCAATGCAAAAATCTATTCACAGACACAACGGAAGGAGCACCTGGCTATACAATAAAACTGGAGGCATCATGTATATGAAATATGCTAGGTTGCTTCAATTCACAGGCACGCATGATGGGGAACCTACGAAAGAACATAGAGGTTCTAATGGATGGAGAGTTCCTAGCTTATCGTAGAGGAATTGGATAGCGGTGTCAAGAAAATAGTCCAGTTAAAGGACTATAAACCGAGCGCTCGATGGGAGGCTTCCCCATCCAATCTTTCTCCCTCCTTATTTAATTCTTATTTACATTTCCATATTTAGTAGATGTTAGATAGTGGTAAGTCTTAATAATAGTTTTATTGTTTCTCCTCTCAGGTTCAATCTAATTGGTATAAGCATTTAGGATTACACAAAATTCAAAAACTGAAGCTGCCAGAGTACAGGGTCGCGTGGCCGCGCCCAATTACAAGCCAAACACCGTGCGGCCGCGCCATAGCTTAGTCACAGAAAAAAAAATTGCTAAATTTTTTTTGAATTTTTGACTCAAGCATTCGAACAGTTAGAAGCCCACACTCAGTCTCCAACTATAAAATATCTCAAACTTAGTCATCGCCTGATATACCATCGGATCATGAGGAGGTGAACGGAGATGACATTACCACTTAGGGGAGTATTCTTTCAATTTTAATTACAATGAGGGCATTGTTTATTTTAAGTTTGGGGGTATTGGGTTGTAGTGAGTAGTTGTTGCATATAGTTTGATTGCATGTTTAAGTTGCATAGTAGGGGTATTTGAGTATGATTTTTTTTTTAGTTTTCTTTTGTCTTGTTTACTTAGTATGTGTTTAGTTGCATAACATTGCATAATCCCAGGTTTTTAGCTTGTTGAATTCTAATTTGGCCAATGATGAAATAGAAATTTGATAGATTTTTGAATTTGGTTGATATCTTGAGCTTAGTTATAATTTTATGCATGATATAATTCATGCTTCTTTGCTTAGATATTACTTAAAGACTTACGACAATGTTCCTATTTGCGTGATGTTACCGGGTAGCACGGCGTGATATAATTCATGCTTGCTGTTTAGAGAAAATTGTTGTTTTAATGATAGCATTTGTGTAGGAAGTGAGTAATGACTATGAAGACACAGATACTCAAACTTTGGGAACACATGGGTATGCTTGCTATTGGGACGAGATGGAGCGTAAAACGTACTCATTTAAATGGAAATGAAAAGTGAGATGGAGCGTAAAACGCACTCGCTATATACATATAAAAAATATATAAAAAAAATAAAATCAATAAACACCACGGGAAAGTGCGAAAATCGCCCTCGTGAATAAAAATAAAGCAGAATAAACCCATTGTTGAACCTTAGTTTGTACTGATGTGTTGGAGTAGTTGATATCTCATTAGTATATGCAGTTCTTGATTTAAACTTCAATTTTCTGCCTTAAGCAATAAACCATGTGGTATCTTCACCTTTGTCAAGTTTATCTATGAACACACATCACACACACACAACATCTTTATAGCATGTTAGGATTATATGATTGTATGTCATTACGCCTTTAGCTTAGTTTGATGCTTTGTTCTTGAATCTTGATATTTCTCTGAGGCATGTCTCACTAGAATTCATAACATGACTAAAAATATGGGGAATCATTGTCATAGTAGCATAGCTTGCATAACATGTAGATTGCATTATATTGTGTTGCTTGCGGACAAGCAACGGTTTAAGTTTGGGGGTATTTGATAAGTGTATTTTATATACATTTATTCGGTATCTTTTACTTGAATTAGTTGCTTATATTTATGTGTCTTAGTTACTTTTTATGCATTTTGTGTTCATTTTGTAGGTTATACGTTTGGGAGCGGTGTGAGCGACTATTGGTATGGAAAAGCAAGGGAAATGAAAAGAAAAGTAATCTGAATATCATTTGGGATATCGTGTTCATTTCATGTTCTTGGCTTGGAACTTGGACTATGTTGTAGAGCTTCTTCTAAGCGTTTCGGAATATCTTGAATCATTCCAATCGGAGTTCGGATGCAAGAGTTATGATCTTTGTACCAACGGACGTCGAACTTCGCTATTTTTGTTAGCCAGTTTCATATCTGTCACTTCCAGACCACTTTCAGCCTTCATCCGTCCCGAATTTCTGAATCATCAAAGAATGAGAGTTGTAGAGCTCGTCGATAGCTTCTATTTGATAGGTGGCAGGCCCCGTAACTCTTCCCAAATCAAAAGTTATGGTCATTTTACCAGAGCACACTGCAGCAGAAAATCAACCTCGCAGGCGCGCGATTTCCTGTGCGGCCGCGCGACTTGCAAAATCAAAAAACGTGATTTTCAGCTTTCGCGCAGGCGCGTCCAACTTTAGGCCAATTCTTGCGCGGCCGCGCAACTTCGGGTGTTGACCAAAGCTGACTTTTCATTAAACAGTGCAATTGAAGCGTAACGAAGAGGGGGATTCAATTACTGCTTATATATATTAGACGTATCTCAGTCTTAAAGGATATTCCATCCCTTCGGGGCTGAAGCTACTATTGTTTTCTTTCTTCTTTGAATAAGTAGATTAGATTAGATTAGAACCCTAGATTAGATTAGAGTTGAAGATTGAAGCAATCGAAGAGCATTGGAAATTCAGAATTGGAGAAAAAGGAGAATCTCATATTTGCATTCCTAATTCCCTAACTTCTCTTTACTTCTATCTTTATTTCTCAATGTGTAATCTATTGTGGATGATGGATTTTGATTCTATGCTGAGCTAAACTCTATTTTGAGATTACAATGGAATCTATTGCTTAGTTTATTTCGATATACTTCATTGTTAACCTTATTGATTGCTATGGGATTGTTTATTAAGATTTATGCTTATTTGCTTAGTTGATTGGCCATCAATTACTGTGATAACTCATATGAACTTGAAAGATGAAGTATGGGTTTAGATTTGATCTTGATAGCTTGTGTTTGTATGCTCTACATGGGGATGAAATGTATGATTCGTGCTTAGGATAGACATATACCGAGGCATCGCTCGTAGTCAATTGAGAATTTGGGCTTAAACCCTAATTATTTGTAAATCACACAGACATATAGTCGTTTAGGTAATGTCGGTGTTCATGTGTATTCTATCAATTGTGGATTATATGTGATATGGGTATGGTACATTGAGAGATGGTTGTACTTTACTTTTGTGTTCTCGACTAACAATCCGGTAAAATTAGTTTGGTTTAACATGAAGTGTGTGGATTTGAATGAGTCAATAAATGAAATTATAATCTCAGGTCTTCATTATCTAGTCTCACTCTAGAAATAGTTAGTGTGACGCCCCCAAAATTAGGTTTACATCACCCATCTTGAGTCGCCAGATACATGGTACAGAATTCAAATACAACTTAATAATACAAATGTCGTGTACAATACGACAAAACATAAACTGTGAGTTTGAATACAAATATTGTCTACTAGAGATTATATAAACTCAAAAGGAGTCCTCATTACATTTATTATCACACTATTTCACAGAATAGTGAGGACTACTAATGCACCATCTAGGACCATCACTCTGTTCCCCGACTAGTCTCAGCTACGTTCTCATTTCCTAAAGAGAACAGTGAAAGAAAGGGTGAGCTCAACTAGCCCAGTAAGAAATATTATGACTAAGATAATGCAGAATAATTTATCGTTAGCCTTCAACAGTGTTAAACTGATAAAATATAATAACTATCAAGTTTAATTGCAGTGGAACAAGCAATCCATTAAAAGAGTCAAGTAGAGAATGAAATCTACTATCTTTTATGATTTAAAAGGTTTTTCATCACTTTTATCGCTGGGACTCAGCTTAATAAATAATCCACATCATCGAATCACCCTTGCACTACGGCCAAGGATATTCTTTAGTATCACGACCACAATAATCCATGCACTACGGGCCAAGAATATTTATGTATTCATTAATGGTCATGATCATGCCAACAACTGTCCATCAATGAACTACGGGCCAATGAGGACTTTTACCACATCACTTATAACATTACGGTAATGATTACACCGAATAATCCCTAGTCATAATCATACCAAGTCCATCTATGCACTACAGGCCACAGATGACTTTCAACAAAATATAAACATGAGGATGATGACAATGATATAAAAATTCAATAAAACAAGTTCAAGAATTAATTTATCTAGAAACTGATAACTTCCAAATTGTCAACATGATATTGTTTTGTAGAGTAAAATTTAAGAATGCTCAGAAGAATATTTCCATGAAAAGATACTGGATGAAGCGCAAATATCAAAGATATTCCACTAATTTCATGGGTATAGAAGTCAAAGTTTTAACCAACTGAGTATAATAAAGAATGGAATAACAAAAGAAATCACCATATATGCGATAGATCAAGACAGGCGAGTTATTCCAATGTAATAATAAAGGATGGAACTAGGTCCCATGAAAACGCATGCATGTGATATTCAAGCGTAATAATAAATAATGGAACCAGTCCGTGTAAATGCACGCATGGATATTCGACGAATAATAAATAATGGAACCAGTCCCGTAAGCGCACAGCACAAGATATTCCGAAAAATAATAAATAATGGAACTGTGTCCCATGTAAACGCATGCATGTGATATTCGACAAAATAATAAATAATGGATCCGTCCCGTGTAAATGCATGTAGACATGATATTCAAGCGAATAATAAAGAACGGAATATTAGAAGAATGTCACCATGTATAGAGTAGCCCACGTATACAGGTTATTCCAACAGAATAATAAATAATGGAATAACAGAAGTTATCTTCATGAGTACAACAAATAACATCCCTTAACATAAAAGAATCTGAATATAAGAGTAGGGAAGTAGCAGAATACTTTTCTATAGGTTCTCTTATAATTCTCTCTCTAGAGTTTTAGTGAATTCGTAAGAAATAATGAAGGAATGAGCTTCTATTTATAGGAAAATGGAATAAATAGTAACTAATTCATGAACGGTCTAGATTGATTTACTATTAAACGGACGGTCCATATTGGTTTACTATTAAAACTTAAAACAACGGTCCATACTGATTTACTATTAAAACTTTAAACCAGCGATCCATATTGATTTACTATTATAACTCCACCAGCGGTCCATATTGACTTACTATTATATCTTCAAACAATGGTCTGAAAAATTAGCACATCTCCTCATTGAATAATATTGTACCCAAATACCCGAATGCACAATACTAGAGTGAATAGTAACCGGGTAAATAGTAACTCGTGAATAGTAACTCGTGAATAGTAACTCATGAATAGTAACTCGTGAATAGTACTCTGACACAAAAAGTGTCCCGAATACCCAATTGAACAATATATTCTCCAGACATCAATTATACTAACACAAATAAGTCCAACACAATGGAACTATAAAATTCCTCTTTAATCAACACGAACTTATTCATCATTAATATTATAATTCACAATATTTAACAACTGTGTCGCTCCTGTGAAAGAGGGCCTTCCGATAACGATTTCTCTCTTATCATGCCGCAATTAGGTGACTAAACCTCTCCTCGATGTAACTTCTAGACATTGTTAATATTGCAAATAATAATATGAATAACTTTGTCGCCTCAATTATTGATTTAATAATAAATCATATAATGCGTATGATACCAGAACAATAATTGAATCAATAATATGAGAAATATGATGCAAAGAATTATCAGTGCTTGCATAATTGAGTATAGCTGAATGACTTCTCACGTAAGCATCAATAATCAATACCGTGTGCTACTGTGCAACTACACGTACTACTGTACTTTTACTACCGGGTAGTTCAACAGTTTTAACGGTAACACCTCTGCCGTTATTTTCATAAAGTGTTTTTGTCGTTTTCTCAATCCGACAATAATTCCGTTGTGGGGTCCACCAATGATTGTGCCGTTGTACGAATATTCTCTGTTAAAACGAATATTCCCCATTAATCGAATATTATATAACAACTTGTGTACTTTGCAAAATTTATAAATATTACCCACAACTATAACATTATATCAAATCAATACCATAATATTCAAAAATATAATTCGAGAAAATTATTCTTTATTCATAAAAGTTGGGGTCTTACAACCTCCCCTTCTTATGAAATTTCGTCCTCGAAATTAGGGTACATACCTGGTATGTCGAAGATATGAGGATACCTTGACTTCATCTTAGATTCTAACTCCCAAGTCATTTCCTCCGCATCGTGGTTTCTCCATAAAACTTTGACTTGAGGTATAACCTTGGAGCGTAGAACATGATCCTTCTTATCCAAGATTTTAACAGGTAACTCTTCATATATTAAATCTTCCTCTATCTCGTCTGGTTCTAACTCAATAATGTGGTTCGGGTCTTTCACATATTTACGTAACATGGATATGTGAAAAACGTTATGAACACGAGACATACTTGGCGGTAAGGCGAGTCTATGGGCCAATGAACCGAGGATTGAGCTTTCTTCTCTTTCCAAATCTCGTAACTCCTTTCCATGGAGCAACACGTAACAACACATGATCTCCAATATCGAATTCTACGTCCTTTCGATGAAGATCAACATAACTCTTTTGTCGATCTTGTGAAGTTTTTATACGTTGTCGGATCGTTTTAATCTTTTCTGTAGTCCTACGTACCAAATCCGGTCCCAACAACGTTGCTTCACCCACCTCATCCCAGCATACTGGAGAACGACATTTTCTTCCATACAACGCCTCAAATGGAGCCATGCCAATACTTGCTTGGTAACTGTTGTTGTAGGAAAACTCCACCAACGGTAAGAATTTGTCCCAACTTCCCTTGAAGTCAAGGACACAGAGTCTTAATAGATCTTCAAGAGTTTGAATAGTCCTCTCCAACTGTCCGTCCGTTTGAGGATGATATGCCGAGCTAAATCGTAAGTCTGTGCCCATAGCTTTTTGCAAATTAACCTAAAATCGTGAAGTGAATCTTGGGTCTCGATCAGAAACAATGGATACCGACATACCATGCAGTCTTACAATCTCGTTTATATACATACGAGCAAGACGTTCAAGTGTATAAGTTTCTCGTATTGGTAAGAAATGAGCAGACTTGGTCAATCTATCAACAATGACCCAAATCTCATCTATGCCTTGAGAAACCTTAGGAAGACCAGTAACGAAATCCATGGTAATGTGCTCCCACATCCATTCTGGAATTTCAAGTGGTTGCAATGGACCTTTTGGTACTTGATGCTCCGCCTTGACTCGTTGACAAGTTAAACACCTTGAGATAAACTCTGCTATATCTCTCTTCATATTGCTCCACCAAAATGTATGTCGAAGATCATGATACATTTTGGTACTCCAAGGATGGATTGCAAACGGTGTGTTGTGTGTCTCCATCATGATTTTATACTTTAAATCAGGGTCGTTAGGAACACAAAGTCCGGAGTTGACTCGAGGTATCCCTTTTTCATCGATTCTTTCTTCCGGCATAGCACCTTTTTGCACTTTCTTCCTCATACGCATCACCCGGGTCTCAGTAGCGAAGAGCGACTTTAACTTTATCAATTAAAGTCGGTTCTACTCGTATATTCGCCATCATCACATGGGTCCCTGGAGTTTTTAACTCTATCTCCATCCTTTTCAAGTCACACAAAATGGGCCTTTGTGTTGACAATATCGCACTCGTACTTGCATATGATCTTCTACTTAATGCGTCAGCTACCACGTTCGCTTTTCCAAGATGGTATTGGATGGTATGATCACAATCTTTCAACAGTTCAAGTCAACGTCATTGTCGCATGTTGAGTTCCTTTTGAGTGAAGAAATATTTGAGGCTTTTATGATCCGTAAAGATATCCACTTTCTCCCCATAGAAGTAATGCCTCCAAATTTTTAGTGCGAAGACAACAGCTGCTAACTCTAGATCATGAGTAGGATAATTCCTCTCATATTCTTTAAGTTTTCTCGAGGCATAGGCTATGTGTGACACCCCCAAAATAAGTATACAACACCCATTCTGAGTCGCCAAATACATGGTACGTAGCAAACTACAACTTCATAATACAATTGTCGTGCAAAATACGACAACACATAATCGTGAGTTTAAATACAAATATTGTCTTCTAGACATATATCCACACTCAAATAAGTCCTCGTTACAATTATTCAAACACTATTTTACGTAAATAGTGAGGACCTGCTAAAACATCTTTCTAGAACCATCACTCCGTACTCGACTAGTTCCTCGCTATGTTCTCACCTCCACGAGAAAAATGGAACAAAAAGGAAAAGGGTGAGCTCAACTAGCCCAGTAAAGAATATTATGACTAGGATAATATACAACAAATTATCGTTAGTCTTCAACAGGGAAAAATCTGATAAAATATAATAGCCAACAAGTTTTAGATCAACAACTGCAGCGGAAAAAATAATCCATTAGAAGAGTCAAATAGAGAATGAGTTCTACTATCTTCTAAGATTTAAAAGTCCATCATCAATATTTTATCCCTGTAACAACAATCAATATACATCTTTAATCAAATATTCGTCTTTTTGCACTACTGTGCCAAAGATATTCATTTGTATCACCAAATTGGTCATGTTCATCTCAACACCTGTTCATCTTTGCACTACGGGCAAAGATATTCATCGATTAATCATTTATCTTTTGCCTTTACTGGTAGAAGGTATTTAGCAATATCATCATTTAGGACCGAGGATGATGAAAAATATTTTAAAGAAAACGAATCCAATTGAAGCGGAAGGACAAATAGTAGGGATTTGTATAACAGTTTATCCAAGATCAATAATACTTCATAAATACCAATTTTGAAGCAGAATTCAAAAATAAAGATCAAAATATGGATACAATCAAAGATAGTAACCATAATAGACATCTTAGACAAAAAAAAAAAATTTCATGAATAGTGCCATATTCGTGAATAGTACCGTATACGTAAATAGTAACCCCGACACAAAAAGTTCCAAATTTGATAAAAATTCAGATCAATACTTCGGCATAATGATATTGAAGAAATAATATCATATATGAAGAAAATAACATCCCTTACCTCAAAATATCGAGTACTTCTGATCGGAATATCGGTATAAGGCTGAAGGAAACTTGCACTGATGAATAGAAACTCACAAAGTATCTAAATACTCACAAAATACACTCAATAATCAAGAGAGAGAATGAGAGAAAACTTGTTTCTGGTGTGATTTTAAATTCTAACTTAGCCCCTATTTATAGGAAAATGTTAGCAGACTTGACCACCAACTTTGATGGCTTTACCGCTACTATTCCCACCACCACATTTGAAATAAATTCAGCACATTTCTTCACCAACCACAAGTGGGGCCCACTCAATTCTAGAATTTTCCACCAAAATTATTTATAAATCTAATTTACAATCAACACCTCTTAAAATTCATAACAAATCATACGTTCATTTTAACGGTTCAAAGTTTGTGGACATATACTCAACTTATATATGTATAACATATCCAATAATTACAAAGATCCAACTATTTGATTAAAATTATAACTCACACATATATCTCAAAAACACCGGTTTAAATTTTAATACCTTCATTCGACAAAATACTTGATAAAACACCTCAACATTAACTCCTTCATTTTTAACCACAATAAATATATCCAACATTTATATCCACATAAAATAAATATTTCCTTATCATATGAATTAATAATTAATTATTCATAAATAATATTACAGAATCACATTTATGACAACCAGGCCGTTCCTAGGAAATAGGGGGCTTTCCAATAAGAATTTCTCCTTATTGGCGCGCAATTAGGTGACCAAACCAATCCTTGACAGAACTTTCTAGACATTGCCAATAATGCAATCTAATAATATTATTCAAATAATATGAATTATTGATCTGATAATGGGAAATACTGTGCAGTGACAATTATTGAAACAATAATAATATAAAATATCAACGCAACAATTATTGAATTAATAAAATAAAATATTGAACAGTAACTACTGTAACAATTATTGAGTAGTGCCTTCTCACGTAAGGATCGATAATTCATCAATACTGTGCATCCACGCGTATTACTGTATTTTAACCACCAGGTATTCCAACAGTGTTAACGGTAAAAACTACGTCGTTATTTATAAAAACTCAAACTTGTCATTTTCTTCATTCGACGCTTATTACATTATGGGCCCAAAAATGATCAAGGTCGTCATCTGAATATTCCCCGACAACAAGAATATTCCACGACCAAATGAATATTCCTCGACAACAATGATTATTTTATAACCACTTGCATATTTTGCATATTTTGCACATTTCACCCATAAATAGAGAATTATATCAAATTAATACCTTATTATTCACAAATATATTTAGAGGAAATTCGATTTTATTTATAATAAGTTAGGGTCTTACAACCTCCCCTCCTTATGAAATTTCGTCCTCGAAATTGACATACGATACTGTGTTTGAAAAGGTGAGGATACCTCGCTTTCATTTCCGATTCCAACTCCTGTGTCATTTCTTCAATAGCATGGTTTCTCCAAAAACCTTAACTTGTGGTATAACCTTGGTGCGTAGGACATGCTCTTTCCTATCCAAGATCTTAACAGTACTTCTTCGTGACGTTAAATCTTCGGCTATCTCGTCTTGTTCTAACGCAATAATATGGTTCGGGTCTTTCACATATTTACGAAGCATGGATATGTGAAAAACATTATGAACACGAGACATACTTGGAGGTGATGCGAGTCTATAGGCCACATTTCCTATTCGGTCAAGAATCTCAAATGGACCAACAAATCGTGGATTGAGCTTTCCTCTCGTCCCAAATCTTGTAACTCCCTTCCATGGTGCAACACGTAACAATACATGATCCCCAATATTAAATTCCACGTCTTTTCGATGAAGATCCGCATAACTCTTTTGTCAATCTTGTGGCGTTTGTATACGTTGTTGAATCATTTGGATCTTTTCTGTAGTCATGCGTACTAATTTTGGTCCCAACAACGTTACTTTTCCCACCCCGTCCCGGCATACTGGAGAATGACACTTTCGTCCATACAACGCCTCAAATGGAGCCATGCCTATTTCTGCGATAATAATCATTGTTATAGGAGAATTCCACCAGTGGCAAAGTACTTATCCCAACTTCCTTTAAAATCTAGGACACAAAGTCTTAATAGATCTTCAAGGGTTTGAATAGTCCTCTCTCGATTGTCCGTCTGCTTGAGAGATGGTATCTTGAATCAATCATAAATTGCGCTCATAGCTTTCTAACAACCTAACCCAAAATCGTGAAGTGAATCTTGGGTCACGATCCAAAACAATGGATACTGGCATGCCATGCAATCTCACAATCTCATTCACGTACATGCGAGCAAGACGTTCAAGGGAATAAGTCTCACGTATCGGTAAGAAATGGGCAGACTTGGTTAATCTATCAACAATAACCCAAATCGCATCTATGCCTTAAGAAACTTTGGGAAGACCTATAATGAAATCCATAGTAATGTGTTCCCACATCCATTTTGGAATCTTTAGTGGTTGTAATGGACCCTTTGGCACTTGATGCTCCACCTTTACACGTTGACAAGTTAAACACCTCGAGATAAACTCCGCGATCTCTCTCTTCATATTGTTCCACCAAAATGTATGTCGAATATTATGATACATTTTGGTACTCCCAGGATGTATTACAAACGGGGTGTTGTGTGCCTCCATCATGATTCTATGCTTCAAGTCAGAATCATTAGGAACACAAAGTCTAGAGTTGAATCTAAGTATTCCTTCTTCATCGATTCTCGCTTCTGTAATAGCTCCTTCTTGCACTTTCTTCTTCATATGTATCAGCTCCAGGTCCGTAGCTTGAGCAGCTTTAACTTTATCGATTAAAGTCGGTTCTACTCGTATATTCGCCATCATCATGTGGGTCCCTGGAGTCTTTAATTCTACCTCCATCCTTTGCAAGTCATACAGAAATATTTTTGGGTGAAGAAATATTTGAGGCTTTTATGGTCCGTATAAATCTCCACTTTCTCCCCATACAAGTAGTGTCTCCAAATTTTCAACGCGAATACGACTGCTGCCAACTCTAGATCATGAATAGGATAATTCCTCTCATATTCTTTGAGTTGTCGTGAGGCATAGGCTATGACTTTCCCATGTTGCATGAGAACGCATCCTAACCCTTTGCACGAAGCATCACAGATATAACAAATCCATCCGTATGCGGATGGTATTACAAGAACAGGTGCCAAAATGAGTCTCCTCTTGAGCTCTTGGAAACACTTCTCGCATTCCTCGCTCCATACAAATTTTGTATCTTTCTGAGTCAACTGAGTTAACGGAGTAGCGATTCGAGAAAATCCTTCCATGAATCCCCGATAATAACTAGCTAAGCCCAGAAAGCTACGCACTTCGGTCATCGAGTTTGGTTGCTCCCAACTTTGTACTGCTTCAAACAGATACTCCATGTTTTGATACCATGTGCCCAAGGAATGCTACTTCCTCGAGCCAGAACTCGCATTTCTTCAACTTGACATAAAGTTTGTTTTCACGAAGCCTTTCAAGTATCAGCTTCAAATGGTGCTCATGATCTTCACGGCTTTTGGAATAGATGAGGATGTCATCAATAAAGACAACAACAAACTGATCCAAATATTCCTTGAATACACGGTTCATCATATCCATGAAAGCAGCAGGAGCATTAGTCAATCCAAAAGACATGACTAAGAATTCATAATGCCCGTACCAAGTTCTGAAGGCAGTCTTTGAAATATCCTCAGTTTTAATCTTCAGCTGATGATATCCAGAACGAAAATCAATCTTTGAAAAGAATTGTGCTCCTTGCAACTGGTCGAACAGGTCATCAATGCGAGGTAGCGGATACCTATTCTTGATGGTGACATGGTTTAATTCTCGGTAGTCAATACAAAGTCGCATACTCCCGTCTTTCTTCTTTACGAATAAAACAGGAGCACCCCAAGGAGATGTACTAGGACGAATGAAACCTATGTCTAACAATTCCTGTAGTTGGACTTTTAACTCCTGAAGTTCAATAGGAACCATTCGATATGGGGTTTTAGAATTGGCTTTTGTACCCGGCTCAAGGTCAATAAAGAATTCAACATCACGTTACGGGGTGAGCCAGGGGAAGTTCTTCAGAAATACATCGAAAATTCTCTAACAATGTAAATATTATTCAAATCGACTTGTCTTTGTTCAAATCCATAACGCGTAAGAAAAAGCTTGACATCCGTTTTTCAATAAATGAATAGCTTTATGGCTTGATATGATAGTGACTGATTTTAGTGGTTTAGTTGTTTGAATTCGTATGATAGGTTGGTTAGGAATATGAAAACTAACAACCTTACGAAAACAATCAATTTTGGCATGATGAGTGGTTAACCAATTAATTCCTAAAATCACATTAAAGATATAAGATCAATAGGTAATGTGATAGTGCCAACTTGGATCATGCAAGATTTATAAACTGTAGATGTAACGAAGGTTTCACCCAACGGAGTTTCAATATATAAGTCAAAGTCCAATTTCTCCAGAGTCAAGTTTAAACGTTGAGCACAAGTAGGAGAGATAAAAGAATGGGTAGAACCGGTATCTAGTAAGGTATAAACTTCGAAAGAGTTCAAGATTAGCTTACCCGTAATCACCTCGTTCGGGTTCCTCGCATTTTGGCCAGTCACGACAAACGCTCTTCCAGGAACCGCTGATTTCGACTTATCCAGGACAGCCCTTGGAGTCACCATCCCCGTTGAACTTGGCTTTTCTACAGAACAATCCTGAGCTATGTGGCCTTCCTTTCCACAGTTGTAATATACCTTGGATTATTGTGGACAGTTTGTGTGAGACCCCAGATTTTATCAATAAAGATTTAAATTTTGTCGAAATAATTTTTAATGTTATGGTATGAATTTGAGATAATATTATAGTTGTGGGTAGTATTTATAAATTTTGCAAAGTATGCAAGTGGTTATATTATATTCGATTGGTGGGGAATATTCGGTTTAGCAGGGAATATTCGCACAACTACTCAATCATTGGTGGACCCCACAACGTAATTATTATTGTTTGATTGAGAAAATGACAAAAATATTTTATTGAAATAACTATGGAAGTTTTACCGTTGATCTTGTTGAACTACTTTCGGTAGTAAAAGTACAATGAATACGTGTGGTTGCATAGTAACACACAATTATTGATTATTGATGCTTATGTGAGAAGTCACTCGGGTTTGATTCCATTATTATTTATTAATAATATGAATTATTATAATGATAATGACGTTTTGTTTTTTTCAGATTATTAACGTAATAAAATGTAAACATCTTTTATATAAAAATGAAATACTTTATTAAAGTTATTCTTTAAATAGAATATATTATATTTTATTATGCATAGTGTTGCATAGTGTTTTGCATAATGTTTTACATAGTGTTGCATAGTGTTTGCATAGTAAAATGTTTTTATATAAATAGAATATATTATATTTTATTTAAAAGATTTTGCTTTAAATATGGACCGTCAGATTAAAGTAAATCAATTTGGACCGTTCATGGATTAATTACTATGCATTCTATTTTCCTATAAATAGAAGCTCATTCCTTCATTATTTTCTTACGAATTCATTGAAACTCTAGAGAGAGAAATTATAGAGAGAAGCTATAGAGAGAAAATCTATAGAGAGAAAGAAGAAGAGTATTCTGGTACTTCACTACTTTGATATCCAGTGTCTTTTACGGTAAGGGATATTATTCGTTTGTATTCATGAAGAGAACTTCAATTATTCCATTCCTTATTATTCTGTTGGAATAACCTGTATACGCGGCATACCCTATACTTGGTGAAATCATTCATTATTCCATTATTTATTATTCTCATTGGAATATCCTCAGATCTGCAGACATACCCTATACATAATCTGATAAGTGGTTTACCCTATACTTGGTGACATTCTTCTATTATTCATTGGAACATCCTCGCATGTGTTTTACACCGACACGGTTCCGCTCTTTATTATTATTCTGCGGAGCATCCTGTCATGCATGTGTTTTACACCTGACCGGTTCCGCCTTTATCATTCATTTGGAATATCCTATCGTGTGTTTTACACCGATCCGGTTCCATCTTTATTATTCATTGGAACATCCCGCTTGTGTGAATTTCACGACCTAGTTCCGTTATTATTATTCTCATTGAATAACTCATACATGCAAGTACCGCATGCATGGTGATTTCTTTTGTTATTCCATTCTTTATTATACCCAAATGGTTAAAACTTTGACTTCTATACTCCATTAGTAGAATATCTTTGATATTTGCGTTTCATCCAAAGATCTTTCATGGAAATATTCTTCCGATCATTCTTGAATTTTACTCTACAAAGCGATTATCTTGTTGACAATTTGGACGTTAATAATTCCTAGATAAATTAATTCTTGAACTTGTTTTATTGAATTCTTATATCATTGTCATCATCCTCATGTTTTGTATTATGTTGAAAGTTATCTTTGGCTTACGTGCATAGATGAACTTAGTATGATTATGACCGTGGTTCATTCGGTATAATCATGGCTTGATATAAATGATGTGACAAAAGTCCTCGGTGGCACCTGTAATGCAAAGTGATGGATAGTTTTTGTATGATTATGACCGAGGGTGATTCGGTATAGTCATGACCATTGATAATTTGATGAAAATCCTTGACCGTGGTACAGGATGATTAGATATTGTGGTTTATTCATTAAACCGAGTCTTAGTGATAAAATTGATGAAAAACCTTTTAAAACCTAAAAGATAGTAGACTTTATTTTCTACTTGACTCTTTTAATGGATTGCATATTCCACTGCAGCTTAAACCGATTGTCTATTGTATTTTATCGGTTTAACAATCATTGAAGGCTAATGATAATTTATTCTCGCATTATCTTAGTCATAATATTTCTTCTTGGGCTAGTTGAGCTCACCCTTTCTTTCACCGTTCTCTTGTGAAATGAGAATATAGTTTGGGACGAAGAGTCGAAAACGGAGTAATGGTCCGTAGGATAGCATTAGTAGTCCTCACTATTCGTGTGAAATAGTGTGACAATAATTGTAATGAGGACTTATTCTGAGAATGGATATTGTCTACAAGACAATATTTGTATTTAAACAAATAGCATATGTTTTGTCGTATTGTACACGACAGTTGTATTAGTAAGTTGTATTTGAATTTATGTATCATGTAAGTGGCGACCCAAGATGGGTGACGATACCTAATTTTGGGGCGCCACGGTTGGTATCGAGCTTAGGGATATGATCCACAGCAAAGATGTGAGATAAGAACTAGGAGGGAGAGACGGAAATTCCTTCGCTAGTATGACCTACCTAAGTTTATTTGGTATTTAATTGGTCGGTCGATGTATAGGGATAATATGTGACATGTTAATTAACCCTTGTTTTGTGGCAGTATTTGAAAATGGTATCCAAAAATGTTGAGATAAGCAATGGAGCACAGAAGACCGTTGAATCTCCACAGATCAATAATCAGGATAATGTGCGACAGGATGGCGATAATCCTCCTGTAAACAACAACACTGATCAAATGACGAACGACGATACGTTTAGGAGCTTTTTAGAATTCATGCAACATCGAGACGGCGGCTCTCTGCTCATAAAGCGGTGAAAATAATGGCAACCCACGGTCGGTCACCGCTAAGCGCTTCAAGGAGCTGGGACCACCGGAGTTTTTGGGAAAGCCGAACCACTTAAAGGCGAGAGCGTGGTTAAAGCGAGATCACCAAGATATTTGATGTCTTGGGATGCTCGAGGAGAGCAAAAGGTTCCATTTGCCACCTTTATGTTGCGTGAAGAAGCGACATTCTTGGTGGGAATCTATAAAAGCACCTGCATCGACATACTCAAGATGTCTTGGGAGAAGTTCCAAGAGTTGTTCAACGACAAGTACTTTCCCGAAAGTATTCGTCACATGAAGGAGGTGGAGTTTATCAAGTCGGAGCAAAATAATATGACCGTGTCACAAAAGATGAGGCTAAGTTTGCGAAGTTATCTCGGTTTGCATCCCATTTGGTCGATAATGAGGAGCGAATGACGTGAATGTTTTTAAGAGGTT
Organism: Panax quinquefolius; assembly: GCA_020205615.1. Classification (NCBI taxonomy): domain Eukaryota; kingdom Viridiplantae; phylum Streptophyta; class Magnoliopsida; order Apiales; family Araliaceae; genus Panax; species Panax quinquefolius. The sequence goes on along the minus strand of CM035160.1, from coordinate 85,369,415 downwards.
TGAATCCCGATATACGTCCAATACCTAAATCTCTCATAAACTTTGTTTGTATTCGATATTGTGAATAGGGCTCGCTTATTGGAGCGATAATGAGTCAAGACAACCAAAAGGTAACGACCAACAACACAATAATAATCGTCTCGGCAGTGTAACGGCCATCCATCGAACAACGATAACCATCGTGGGGAAATTATCATTTTGGTGGTAACCATGGCCAAGATAATAGGAATGGAAATTTCAAGAAGAGGAAATTCAACAATGATGGAAAGACGTCAGCACCAGCACCCATTGTAAAGGAAGGAGAACGACCACCTATCATATGCTTCAAATGCGAGGAGAGGGACACATCATCCGAATCGCTAGCCATGCAAATCAAAGCATGTTATAATTGTGGAAGAGAAGGTCACTTAGCTCGATTTTGTCGTTTACCGAAGACAAATTCAACTAGGGTGGAGGCACCAAAGGCTGTCCCAAACAAACCAAAGCCGGTAGTTTAAGAGAGAGCATTTTTTTTCTCTCGTGACGAGGAACCTGAATAAAATTATCACGGGTAAGTTAATCATAAGCTCTTGCGAAGTCTATACCGTGTTAGATACCAGTTCTACCCACTCTTTTATTTCACCTAGTTGTGTTCAACGTTTAAATTTGACTCCGGAGAAGTTAGACTTTGACTTATTGGTTGAAACTTCATTAGTAGGAGCCTTTGTTACCTCTACTATTTTTAAATCTTGTTTGATTCCAATAAACACTTTCACGTTACTTGTCGATCTTATTTTTTTTAAAAATACTGGCCTTTGATGTGATTTTAGGAATCAATTGGTTAACTAATCATCATGCTTTTCGTAAGGTTGTTAGCTTTTATATTCATAACCAACCTGTTATACGAATTCAAAGTAACCAAACCCTAAAGTTAATCACTGTTATATCAAGCCATAAGTAAAGAGCCCCGATCCTTTCGTTGTTGACTTCCTTGTGTGGAATGCACCAAAGCCAAACTTTCTGTAGGCGACGTCGTGAATGACGATGACAAGTTGATAGGTATCATTGTGAGGTGCTATCTAGGTTAAAGGATAGAAGTCACAGTTGGTATCAATGTAACGTACTATCCAAGTCTTGGATAAGAGTAGCAGTTTTAAATGATATTTCTATCATTAATAAATTTCTTGACGTATTCTTGAAGATTTCCTAGCCTACCCTAGAGCGTGAAATCGAATTTAAGATTGACCCCAAAGATAAAAACCCATTTCTTAAACCCTCAAATATTTCTTCAACTAAAAGGATCTGTTTACAAGGATTATGATGAAATTCATAATAAAAGCATTAGACTAATGAAAATCATGGGTATATGAAGTATTAGTAAGTGTTATGATGAGTTATGTTGGTTATTATGTGAAAACATGAAAGTTTCTTAGAAATCACAAAGGGTTGAAAAATCAGATTTTGGTAAAAACGTAACATGAAATTCAATTGACTATATCTCCTATTATATTTTGAATTTTTGAGTGTGGTCAAGTCCTAGAGTTAGATCTATGAGTTACCTAACTAATCCAAGTGGAATTACTGGAAAAGGTGTTGTAGATTTTTGTGTGGACTGATTTTAGCAAAGGAGTGCAAAGCTGCAAAAACCGAAAAAGCTGCTGCCATGATTTTAGAGGGGCTGTTTCGGCCACTTAAATTATGAGAAAATTTCTGGCCTTTTGGGACATGAAAGTATATGGTATAAAGTTCCTTCTGTCCAAAAATGAGCTCATTTTGACTTAAAATGAGCAAGATATGACTATTTCAATATTTAGGTTTTTCCGACGAAAAACGCTATAACTGGAGTTCTATAATTCCGATGACCATGAAATTTAAACTGGAGGCTCACATTAACATGTGTAAGGTCCTGCCAAGATTTGGGAATTTTTGGAGTTAAACTTGAGGTAGCTAATTTCTTAAGGAATTAATTAGAAATTGATTTTTGAAAAATAGTAAATGAATTTTAAAAATTCCGAGAAAAATATATTTTCATTATGGGACTATATTATGCTAAATCCCAGAAAAGAAATATTTTTGGAACTGATTTGGTATTTTTCATAAAAATGATCTAGTTATGAGTAAATGAGTTAAATATGTTATGTGAAGTAACAAAATTGGAAAATAGGATTTTATGGCTAGAGAATCCTATATAGAGTATATGCATATTTTTTGATGAGGGATTTGATCATTGGTGATGATATCGTATGAGTATGGCATTTTTTGAATGATTAAATGCATTATATGGTAAAGCGTAAACAATTGAGATAAATTATTTATAAATTTAAGAAGTGATTAAAATATTGTTATAATATTAATGATATTAGATTATGAGATTATTAAGTGATTGATAACATGGGGATATTCTTGAATCTCGGATAAATTATATTATAAATGTTTAATATTTATCCTTTATCTCATTTGATTGATTCTTTATATCATTATCCTCATGTTTATATTATATTGAAAGTCATTTGTGGCACAGTAGTGCATAGATGGACTTGGTATGATTATGACTGTGGATTGTTCTATAATCATAACCGTAATTGAAAACACGATTATCTTTGGCCGTAGTGCATGGATAATTTGTGGTTGTGATACTAATGAATACACGATTATCTTTGGTAGTAGTGCATGGATAATTTATGGTGCGTGATACTAATGAATACACGATTATCTTTGGTAGTAGTGCATGGATAATTAAATGGTCGTGATACTAATGAATACATGATTATCTTTGGTAGTAGTGCATGGATAATTTGTGGTCGTGATACTAATGAATACACGATTATCTTTGGTCAGTAGTAGTACATGGATAATTCGTGGTCGTGATACTAATGAATACACGATTATCTTTGGTCGTAGTGCATGGATAATTTGTGGTCGTGATACTAATGAATACACGATTATCTTTGGTAGTAGTGCATGGATAATTTGTGGTCATGATACTAATGAATACACGATTATCTTTGGTAGTAGTGCATGGATAATTAAGTGGTCGTGATACTAATGAATACACGATTATCTTTGGCCGTAGTGCATGGATAATTTGTGGTCGTGATACTGAATGAATACACGATTATCTTTGGCCATAGTGCATGGATAATTCGTGGTCGTGATACTAATGAATACACGATTATCTTTGGTAGTAGTGCATGGATAATTTGTGGTCGTGATACTAATGAATACACGATTATCTTTGGTAGTAGTGCATGGATAATTTGTGGTCATGATACTAATGAATACACGATTATCTTTGGTCAGTAGTGCATGGATAATTTGTGGTCGTGATATTAATGAATACACGATTATCTTTGGTAGTAGTGCATGGATAATTCGTGGTCGTGATACTATTGTCGAGTCTCAAAGATTATTGGTTTCTGATTTGTATATCTTTGGCCCAGAGTGCAAAGATGAATTGTTAATGAATATCTTTGCCGGATTGCAAAGATGAATTTAATGTTTTCAACGATAAAGGTATTCAAGGTATCCTTACCTCTTTATCATACCAGTGCGTACCCTAATTTCGAGGGAGAAATTCCATAAGGAGGGAGATTGTGAGACCCCAGATTTTATCAATAAAGATTTAAATTTTGTCGAAATAATTTTTAATATTATGGTATGAATTTGAGATAATATTATAGTTGTGGGTAGTATTTATAAATTTTGTAAAGTATGCAAGTGGTTATATTATATTCAATTGGTCTGGGAATATTCGGTTTAGCGGGGAATATTCGTATAACTACTCAATTATTGGTGGGCGCTTGTAATGTAATTATTATCGATTGAGAAAACGACAAAAATATTTTATTGAAATAACGGCGGAAGTTTTACCGCTTGATCTTGTTGAACTACTCAAGAGTAAAAGTACAAAGAATACGTGTGGTTGCATAGTAGCACACCTGGTATTGATTATCGATGCTTATGTGAGAAGTCACTCGGTTTGATTCCATTATTGTCGATTAATAATATGAATTATTATAGCGATAATGACGCTTTTGTTTTATTCAGTATTATTAACGTAATAAAATGTAAACATCTTTTATATAAAAATGTAATACTTTATTAAAGTTATTCTATAAATAGAATATATTATATTTTATTATGCATAGTGTTGCATAGTGTTTTGCATAGTGTTTTGCATAGTGTTGCATAGTATTTGCATAGTAAAATGTTTTTATATAAATTGAATATATTATATTTTATTTAAAAGATTTTGCTTTAAATATGGACCGTCAGATTAAAGTAAATCAATCTGTAATAGCTCATGGATTAATTACTATGCATTCTATTTTCCTATAAATAGAAGCTCATTCCTTCATTATTTTCTTACTTAATTCAATCAAAACTCTAGAGAGAGAAATTATAGAGAGAAGCTATAGAGAGAAAATCTATAGAGAGAAAGAAGAAGAGTATTCGGTACTTCACTACTTTGATATCCAAAGTCTTTTACTAGTAAGGGATATTATTCGTTTGTATTCATGAAGAGAACTTCAATTATTCCATTCCTTATTATTCTCGGCTGAATAACTCAGATACGCTGACATACCCTATACTTGGTGAAATCCTTCATTATTCCATTCTTTATTATTCTGTTGAATATCCTCAGATACGCTGGCATACCTATATACATAATCAGATAAGTGGTTTACCCTATACTTGGTGACATTCTTCTATTATTCTGCTGGAACATCCATGCATGTGTTTTACACCCACCGGTTCCGCTCTTTATTATTATTACATTGGAGCATCACTCGTCATGTGTTTTACACAGGACTGGTTCCGCTTTATCATTCTCATTGGAATATCCTATCTGCATGTGTTTTACACCCGGATCGGTTCCATCTTTATTATTCTGTTGGAACATCCCGCTTGGTGTGAATTTCACCTGACCTAGTTCCGTTATTATTATTCTGTTGGAATAACCTGTCTATGCGAAGTACCGCATGCATGGTGATTTCTTTTGTTATTCCATTCTTTATTATACCCAGTTGGTTAAAACTTTGACTTCTATACTCCATTAGTAGAATATCTTTGATATTTGCGTTTCATCCAGTATCTTTTCATGGAAATATTCTTCTGATCATTCTTGAATTTTACTCTACAAAGCAGTATCTTGTTGACAATTTGGACGTTAATAATTCCTAGATAAATTAATTCTTGAACTTGTTTTATTGAATTCTTATATCATTGTCATCATCCTCATGTTTGTATTATGTTGAAAGTTATCTTTGGCTTACGTGCATAGATGAACTTAGTATGATTATGACCAGGGTTCATTCGGTATAATCATGGCTTGATATAAATGATGTGACAAAAGTCCTCAATGGCCTGTAATGCAGTGATGGATAGTTTTTGGTATGATTATGACCAGGGGTGATTCGGTATAGTCATGACCATTGATAATTTGATGAAAATCCTTGACCGTGGTACAGGGATGATTAGATATTGTGGTTTATTCATTAAAACGAGTCTTAGTGATAAAAATTGATGAAAACCTTTTAAAACCTAAAAGATAGTAGACTTTATTTTCTACTTGACTCTTTTAATGGATTGCATATTCCACTGCAGTTAAACTGGTTGTCTATTATATTTTATCAGTTTAACATTGTTGAAGGCTAATGATAATTTATTCTGCATTATCTTAGTCATAATATTTCTTACTGGGCTAGTTGAGCTCACCCTTTCTTTCACTGTTCTCTTCAGGAAATGAGAATATAGCTGGGACGAGTCGGGAAACGGAGTAATGGTCCAGAGGATAGCATTAGTAGTCCTCACTATTCTGTGAAATAGTGTGACAATAATTGTAATGAGGACTTATTCTGAGAATGGATATTATCTACAAGACAATATTTGTATTTAAACTCATAGCATATGTTTTGTCGTATTGTACACGACAGTTGTATTAGTAAGTTGTATTTGAATTTATGTATCATGTAAGTGGCGTCCCAAGATGGGTGACGTATACCTAATTTTGGGGGCGTCACAGTTTGGGCTGATATGTCCCTCTTTCCCGCATTTTTAACATCTAACTGGTGATCTTTCTGCTCCTCTAGAATTTGTTGTTGGTTCTGGTGCTGCTGTTGATGTCTTCCCGTCATTGTTGAATCTCCTCTTTCTGAAATTTCTACTTGACTCACCTCTCCTATTATCATGGCCACGATGACCACCCGAGTGGTTACCGCCTTTGTTCGTATTTTTCCCTCCTCGTTGGTTATCATTGCTCTGATGACTGTTGTCACCGGTATGACCCTGGTTGTGGTCTCTCGGTTGAACATACTCATTATCTCGCTCTAATAATTGAGCCACTGCTTACAACATCCTCGAATATAAAGAAAATTTATGAGATATAAGATATTGCAGAATCTCTAAGCTTTAGACCTCTCAGAAACATCCTCGTCATTCGTTCCTCATTTTCGACCAAATGAGGTGCAAACTTGGATAACTTTGCAAACTTCGCCTCGTACTGGAACACCGTCATGTTGTTTTGTTCCAGTCTGATAAACTCCACCTCCTTCATATGACGAATACTTTCAGGAAAGTACTTGTCATTGAATAGTTTCTGAAATGTATCCCAAGACATCGAATATCTTGGTAATTTGGAATCTGCAGAATCAAATAGATCAAATACTCGAAACCTTGAACAATCGCCCTCGAAACAATTGGTGCTATGACATGGACGATGAAACTGATTGAGAGGCAGAGGTGTTCATGCCACTGAATGAACTGAAAGGAGTGAACATTGAGGAGACAACTGGGGGTATGGAAAATGAAGATCATGAGCTAACTTGTATAATACCCCAAGTGCCTTCTCAGTTAGAGTTGCAAAATTCAGTGAAATTTGAACACCCATGTCCCATTGGTAGTCACATCCAAAGCAAGAATTTCTGCGATTATGAGGCCTCTTACAAACCATGGTGGGCTGAGGAAGAGATAATAGAAGAAGAAAATCATGTTGTATCTGTCATGCCTCAATGCAAAAATCTATTCACAGACACAACGGAAGGAGCGCCTGGCTATGCAATAAAACTGGGGGCATCATGTATATGAAATATGCTAGGTTGCTTCAATTCACAGGCACGCATGATGGGGAACCTATGAAAGAACATAGCGGTTCTAATGGATGGATAGTTCCTAGCTTATCGTAGAGGAATTGGATAGCGGTGTCAAAAAAAGAGTCCAGCTAAAGGACTATAAACCGAGCGCTCGATGGGAGGCTTCCCCATCCAATCTTTCTCCCTCCTTATTTAATTCTTATTTATATTTCCATATTTAGTAGATGTTAGATAGTGGTAAGTCTTAATAATAGTTTTATTGTTTCTCCTCTCAGGTTCAATCTAATTGGTATAAGCATTTAGGATTACACAAAAGTTAAAAACTAAAGCTACCAGAGTATGTGGTCGCGCATGATCGCACCAACTACAAGCCAAACACCACAGCACTGCCATGCATTATAGCTCATCACGAAAAAAAAATTGCTAATTTTTTTTTGAATTTTTGACTCAAGCATTCGGACAGTTAGAAGCCCACACTCAGTCTCCAACTATAAAATATCTCAAACTTAGTCATCGCCTAATATACCATCGGATCATGAGGAGGCGAACGGAGATGACATTACCACTTAGGGGAGTATTCTTTCACTTTTAATTACAATGAGGGCATTGTTTATTTTAAGTTTGGGGGTATTGGGTTGTAGTGAGTAGTTGTTGCATATAGTTTGATTGCATGTTTAAGTTGCATAGTAGGGGTATTTGAGTATGATTTTTTTTTAGTTTTCTTTTGTCTTGTTTACTTAGTATGTGTTTAGTTGCATAACATTGCATAATCCCAGGTTTTTAGCTTGTTGAATTCTAATTTGGCCAATGATGAAATAGAAATTTGATAGATTTTTGAATTTGGTTGATATCTTGAGCTTAGTTATAATTTTATGCATGATATAATTCATGCTTGCTGTTTAGATGTTACCGGGTAGCACGACAATGTTCCTATTTGCGTGTTGGTTAAGATTAGCAGGCTTGTCTGCTGAGAGAAAATTGTTGTTTTAATGATAGCATTTGTGTAGGAAGTGAGTAATGACTATGAAGACACAGATACTCAAACTTTGGGAACACATGGGTATGCTTGCTATTGGGACGAGATGGAGCGTAAAATGCACTCATTTAAATGGAAATGAAAAGTGAGATGGAGCGTACAACGCACTCGCTATATACATATAAAAAATATATAAAAAAAATAAAATCAATAAACACCACGGGAAAGTGCGAAAATCGCCCTCGTGAGTAAAAATAAAGTAGAATAAACCCATTGTTGAACCTTAGTTTGTATTGATGTGTTGGAGTAGTTGATGTCTCATTAGTATATGCAGTTCTTGATTTAAACTTCAATTTTCTGCCTTAAGCAATAAACCATGTGGTATCTTCACCTTTGTCAAGTTTATCTGTGAACACACATCACACACACACAACATCTTTATAGCATGTTAGGATTATATGATTGTATGTCATTACGCCTTTAGCTTAGTTTGATGCTTTGTTCTTGAATCTTGATATTTCTCTGAGGCATGTCTCACTAGAATTCATAACATGACTAAAAATCTGGGGAATCATTGTCATAGTAGCGTAGCTTGCATAGCATGTAGATTGCATTATATTGTGTTGCTTGCGGATAAGCAACGGTTTAAGTTTGGAGGTATTTGATAAGTGGATTTTATATACACTTATACGGTGTCTTTGACTTGAATTAGTTGCTTATATTTATGTGTCTTAGTTACTTTTCATGTATTTTGTGTTCAATTTGTAGGTTATACGTTTGGGAGCGGTGTGAGCGACTATTGGTATGGAAAAGCAAGGGAAATGCAAAGAAAAGTAATCTGAATATCATTTGGGATATCGTGTTCATTTCATGTTCTTGGCTTGGAACTTGGACTATGTTGTAGAGCTTCTTCTAAGAGTTTCGGAATATCTTGAATCATTCCTATCGGAGTTCGGATGCAAGAGTTATGATCTTTGTACCAACGGACGTCGAACTTCACTATTTTGGTTAGCCAGTTTCATATCTGTCACTTCCAGACCACTTTCAGCCTTCATCCGTCCCGAATTTCTGAATCATCAAAGAATGAAAGTTGTAGATCTCGTCGATATCTTCGATTTGATAGGTGGCAAACCCCGTAACTCTTCCCAAATCAAAAGTTATGGTCATTTTACCAGAGCACACTGCAAAGAGAAATCAACCTCGCAGCGCGCATGATTTCTCACAGGTCACGACTTGCAAAAAAGCAAAAACGTGATTTTCAGCTTTCGCGTGGGCGTTTCCAACTTTAGGCCAATTCTTGCGCGGCCGCGCGACTTCGTGTGTTAACCAAAGCTGACTTTTCATTAAACAGTGCAATTGAAGCGTAACGGAGAGGGGGATTCAATTAGTGCTTATATATATTAGACGTATCTCAGTCTTAAAGGATATTCCATCCCTTCGGGGCTGAAGGTACTATTGTTTTCTTTGTTCTTTGAATAAGTAGATTAGATTAGATTAGAACCCTAGATTAGATTAGAGTTGAAGATTGAAGCAATCGAAGAGCATTAGAAATTAAGAATTGGAGAAAAAGGAGAATCTCAGATTTGCATTCCTAATTCCCTAACTTCTCTTTACTTCTATCTTTATTTCATAATGTGTAATCTATTGTGGATGATGGATTTTGATTCTATGATGAGCTAAACTCTATTTTGAGATTACAATGGAATCTATTGCTTAGTTTATTTTGATATACTTCATTGTTAACCTTATTGATTGCTATGGGATTGTCTATTAAGATTTATGCTTATTTGCTTAGTTGATTGGCCATCAATTACTGTGATAACTCATATGAACTTGAAAGATGAAGTATGGGTTTAGATTTGATCTTGATAGCTTGTGTTTGTATGTTCTACATGGTGATGAAATGTATGATTCGTGCTTAGGATAGACATATACCGAGGCATCGCTCATAGTCAATTGAGAATTTGGGCTTAAACCCTAATTATTTGTAAATCACACAGACATATAGTCGTTTAGGTAATGTGGGTGTTCATGTGTATTCTATCAATTGTGGATTATATGTGATATGGGTATGGTACATTGAGAGATGGTTGTACTTTACTTTTGTGTTCTCGACTAACAATCTGGTAAAATTAGTTTGGTTTAACATGAAGTGTGTGGATTTGAATGAGTCAATAGATGAAATTATAATCTTAGGTCTTCATTATCTAGTCTCACTATAGAATATAGTTAGTGTGACGCCCCCAAAATTAGGTATACATCACCCATCTTGAGTCGCCAAATACATGGTACAGAATTTAAATACAACTTAATAATACAAATGTCATGTACAATACGACAAAACATAAACTGTGAGTTTGAATACAAATATTGTCTACTAGAGATTATACAAACTCAAAAGGAGTCCTCATTACATTTATTATCACACTATTTCACAGAATAGTGAGGACTACTAATGCACCATCTAGGACCATCACTGCTTTCCTTTAATAGTCTCAAATTACGCTTCTCATTTCCTGAAGAGAACTGTGAGAGAAAGGGTGAGCTCAACTAGCCCAGTAAGAAATATTATGACTAAGATAATGCAGAATAATTTATCGTTAGCCTTCAACAGTGTTAAACTGATAAAATATAATAACTATCAAGTTTAACTGCAGTGGAACAAGCAATCCATTAAAAGAGTCAAGTAGAGAATGAAATCTACTATCTTTTATGATTCAAAAGGTTTTTCATCACTTTTATTGCTGGGACTCAGCTTAATAAATAATCCACATCATCGAATCACCCCTTCACTACGGCCAAGGATATTCTTTAGTATCACGACCACAATTATCCATGCACTACGGGCCAAGAATATTTGTGTATTCATTAATGGTCATGATCATGCCAACAACTGTCCATCAATGCACTACGGGTCAATGAGGACTTTTACCACATCACTTATAACATTACGGTAATGATTACACCGAATAATCCCTGGTCATAATCATACCAAGTCCATCTATGCACTACAGGCCACAGATGACTTTCAACAAAATATAAACATGAGGATGATGACAATGATATAAAAATTCAATAAAACAAGTTCAAGAATTAATTTATCTAGAAACTGATAACTTCCAAATTGTCAACATGATATTATTTTGTAGAGTAAAATTTAAGAATGCTCAGAAGAATATTTCCATGAAAAGATATTGGATGAAGCGCAAATATCAAAGATATTCCACTAATTTCATGGGTATAGAAGTCAAAGTTTTAACCAACTGAGTATAATAAAGAATGGAATAACAAAAGAAATCACCATACATGCGATAGACCGCACAGGCAGGTTATTCCAATAGAATAATAAAGGATGGAACTAGGTCCCAAGCAAAAACGCATGCATGTGATATTTCCGACGTAATAATAAATAATGGAACCAGTCCTGTAAACGCACGACGTGATATTCGGCGAATAATAAATAATGGAACGAGTCCCAGTAGAACGCGACAGATTGTGATATTCCGATGGAATAATAAATAATGGAACCAGTCCCAAGAAACGCACGCATGTGATATTCGACAAAATAATAAATAATAGTAACTCGTGAATAGTAACTCGTGAATAGTAACTCATGAATAGTAACTCATGAATAGTAACTCGTGAATAGTACTTTGACACAAAAAGTGTCCCGAATACCCAATTGAACAATATATCCTCCAGACATCAATTATACTAACACAAATAAGTCCAACACAATGGAACTATAAAATTCCTCTTTAATCAACACGAACTTATTCATCATTAATATTATAATTCACAATATTTAACAACCAAATGTCGCTCCCGGAAAGAGGGCCTTCCCGATAACTATTTCTCCTTATTGGCGCCGCAATTAGGTGACTAAACCTCTCCTCGATGTAACTTCTGAACATTGTTAATATTGCAAATAATAATATGAATAACTTTGTAGTCTCAATTATTGATTTAATAATATATCATATAATGCAGATGATACTGTCACAATAATTGAATCAATAATATGAAAAATATGATGCAGCAATTACTGTAGTAATAATTGAGTATAGCTGAATGACTTCTCACGTAAGCATCAATAATCAATACCGTGTACTATCGTGTAACTACACGTATTTCACTCGTTTCTTTTACTACCGGTAGTTCAACAGCTTTTTAACGGTAACACCTCTCGCGTTATTTTCATAAAGTGTTTTTGTCGTTTTCTCAATCCGAAAATAATTCCGTTAGGGTCCACCAATGATTGTCTTGTTGTATTTAATATTCTCTCGTTAAAACGAATATTCCCCGACCAATCGAATATTATATAACAACTTGTGTACTTTGCAAAATTTATAAATATTACCCACAACTATAACATTATATCAAATCAATACCATAATATTCAAAAATATAATTCGAGAAAATTATTCTTTATTCATAAAAGTTGGGGTCTTACAACCTCCCCTTCTTATGAAATTTCGTCCTTGAAATTAGGGTACATACCTGGTATGTCGAAGATATGAGGATACCTTGACTTCATCTTAGATTCTAACTCCCAAGTCATTTCCTCCGCATCGTGGTTTCTCCATAAAACTTTGACTTGAGGTATAACCTTGGAGCGTAGAACATGATCCTTCTTATCCAAGATTTTAACAGGTAACTCTTCATATGTTAAATCTTCCTCTATCTCGTCTGGTTCTAACTCAATAATGTGGTTCGGGTCTTTCACATATTTACGTAACATGGATATGTGAAAAACGTTATGAACACGAGACATACTTGGCGGTAAGGCGAGTCTATGGGCCAATGAACCGAGGATTGAGCTTTCTTCTCTTTCCAAATCTCGTAACTCCTTTCCATGGAGCAACACGTAACAACACATGATCTCCAATATCGAATTCTACGTCCTTTCGATGAAGATCAACATAACTCTTTTGTCGATCTTGTGAAGTTTTTATACGTTGTCGGATCGTTTTAATCTTTTCTGTAGTCATACGTACCAAATCCAATCCCAACAACGTTGCTTCACCCACCTCATCCCAGCATACTGGAGAACGACATTTTCTTCCATACAACGCCTCAAATGGAGCCATGCCAATACTTGCTTGGTAACTGTTGTTGTAGGAAAACTCCACCAACGGTAAGAATTTGTCCCAACTTCCCTTGAAGTCAAGGACACAGAGTCTTAATAGATCTTCAAGAGTTTGAATAGTCCTCTCCAACTGTCCGTCCAAGTCCGAGGATGATATGCCGAAGCTAAATCGTAAGTCTGTGCTTCATAGCTTTTGCAAACTAACCCAAAATCGTGAAGTGAATCTTGGGTCTCGATCGAAAACTATGGATACCGACATACCATGCGCCTTACAATCTCGCTTTATATACATAATGAGCAAGACGTTCAAGTGTATAAGTTTCTCGTATTGGTAAGAAATGAGCGACTTGGTCAATCTATCAACAATGACCCAAATCTCATCTATGCCTTGAGAAACCTTAGGAAGACCGGTAACGAAATCCATGGTAATGTGCTCCCACATCCATTCTGGAATTTCAAGTGGTTGCAATGGACCTTTTGGTACTTGATGCTTCGCCTTGACTCGTTGACAAGTTAAACACCTTGAGATAAACTCTGCTATATCTCTCTTCATATTGCTCCACCAAAATGTATGTCGAAGATCATGATACATTTTGGTACTCCAAGGATGGATTGCAAACGGTGTATTGTGTGTCTCCATCATGATTTTATACTTTAAATCAGGGTCGTTAGGAACACAAAGTCCGGAGTTGACTCGAGGTATCCCTTTTTCATCGATTCTTTCTTCCGGCATAGCACCTTCTTGCACTTTCTTCCTCATACGCATCGGCTCCGGATCTCAGAGCTTGGCGACTTTAACTTTATCAATTAAAGTCGATTCTACTCAGATATTCGCCATCATCACATGGGTCCCTCGGTTTTTTTAACTCTATCTCCATCCTTTTCAAGTCACACAAAATGGGCTTTTGTGTTGACAATATCTCACTTTTCATTTCTTGCATATGATCTTCTACTTAATGCGCCTACCACGTTCGCTTTTCCAAGATGGTATTGGATGGTATGATCATAATCTTTCAACAGTTCAAGCCAACGTCATTGTCGCATGTTGAGTTCCTTTTGAGTGAAGAAATATTTGAGGCTTTTATGATCCGTAAAGATATCCACTTTCTCCCCATAGAAGTAATGCCTCCAAATTTTTAGTGCGAAGACAACAGCTGCTAACTCTAGATAATGAGTAGGATAATTCCTCTCATATTCTTTGAGTTTTCTCGAGGCATAGGCTATGTGTGACACCCCCAAAATAAGTATACAACACCCATTCTGAGTCGCCAAATACATGGTACAGAAAGCAAACTACAACTTCAATAATACAATTGTCGTGCAAAATACGACAACACATATTGTGAGTTTAAATACAAATATTGTCTTCTAGACAATATCCACACTCAAATAAGTCCTCGTTACAATTATTCAAACACTATTTTATAGAAATAGTGAGGACTGTTAAAACATCTTTCTAGAACCATCACTCCGTACCCCGACTAGTTCCTGCTATGTTCTCACCTCCTGAGAAAAATGGAACAAAAAGGAAAAGGGTGAGCTCAACTAGCCCAGTAAAGAATATTATGACTAGGATAATATACAACAAATTATCGTTAGTCTTCAACAGGGAAAAATCTGATAAAATATAATAGCCAACAAGTTTTAGATCAACAACTGCAGCGGAAAAAACAATCCATTAGAAGAGTCAAATAGAGAATGAGTTCTACTATCTTCTAAGATTTAAAAGTCCATCATCAATATTTTATCCCTGTAACAACAATCAATATACATCTTTAATCAAATATTCATCTTTGCACTACAGACCAAAGATATTCATTTGTATCACCAGTTGGTCATGTTCATCTCAACACCTGTTCATCTTTGCACTACGGGCCAAAGATATTCATCAGTTAATCATTTATCTTTTTCTACAAAGTCAAGGTATTTAGCAATATCATCATTTAGGACCGAGGATGATGAAAAATATTTTAAAGAAAAAACGAATCCAAAGAAAAACGTAAGGACAAATAGTAGGGATTCAGATAACGGTTTATCCAAGATCAATAATACTTCATAAATACCAATTTTGAAGCAGAATTCAAAAATAAAGATCAAAATATGGATACAATTAAAGATAGTAACCATAATAGACATCTTAGACAAAAAGAAAAAAAAATTCATGAATAGTGCCATATTCGTGAATAGTACCGTATACGTGAATAGTAACCCCGACACAAAAAGTTCCAAATTTGATAAAAATTCAGATCAGTACTTCGGCATAATGATATTGAAGAAATAATATCATATATGAAGAAAATAACATCCCTTACCTCAAAATATCAAGATTTCCGATCGGAATATCGGTATAAGGCTGAAGGAAACTTGCACTGATGAATAGAAACTCACAAAGTATCTAAATACTCACAAAATACACTCAATAATCAAGAGAGAGAAAGAGAGAAAACTTGTTTCTGGTGTGAATTTAAATTCTAACTTAGCCCATATTTATAGGAAAATGTTAGCAGACTTGACCTGCAACCTGATGGCTTTACCTGCTACTATTCCCACCCACCACATTTGAAATAAATTCAGCACATTTCTTCACCAACCACAAGTGGGGCCCACTCAATTCTAGAATTTTCCACCAAAATTATTTATAAATCTAATTTCTGAATCAGTCACCTCTTAAAATTCATAACAAATCATACGTTCATTTTTAACGGTTCAAAGTTTGTGGACATATACTCAACTTATATATGTATAAAATATCCAATAATTACAACGATCCAACGGTCGGATTAAAAATTATAACTCACACAATATATCTCAAAAACACTGGTTTAATTTTTAATACCTTCATTCCGACAAAAATACTGATAAACACCTCAACATTAACTCCTTCATTTTTAACCACAATAAATATATCCAACATTTATATCCACATAAAATAAATATTTCCTTATCATATGAATTAATAATTAATTATTCATAAATAATATTACAGAATCACATTTATGACAACCAGGCCGTTCCTAGGAAAGAGGGGGCTTTCCAATAAGAATTTATCCTTATTGGTGCGCAATTAGGTGACCAAACCAATCCTTGACAGAACTTTCTAGACATTGCCAATAATGCAATCTAATAATATTATTCAAATAATATGAATTATTGATCCGATAATGGGAAATCTCATGCAGTGACAATTATTGAAACAACAATAATATAAAATATCAACGCAAAGAATTATTGAATCAATAAAATAAAATATTGAACACTAACTCTCATAACAATTATTGAGTAGTGCCTTCTTACATAAGGATCGATAATTCATCAATCATCATGCATCCACGCGTAGACATCAGATTTTAACCACCGGGTATTCCAACAGTGTTAACGGTAAAAACTACGTCGTTATTTATAAAAACTCAAACTTGTCATTTTCTTCATCCGACAGTTATTCTGTTATGGGGCCCACAAATGACTGCTCCGTCATACGAATATTCCCCGACAACAAGAATATTCCACGACCAAATGAATATTCCTCGACAACAATGATTATTTTATAACCACTTGCATATTTTGCAAATTTTGCACATTTCACCCATAACTAGAGAATTATATCAAATTAATACCTTATTATTCACAAATATAATTAGAGGAAATTCGATTTTATTTATAATAAGTTGGGGTCTTACAACCTCCCCTCCTTATGAAATTTCGTCCTCGAAATTGACATACGTACCTGGTGTTTCGAAAAGGTGAGGATACCTCGCTTTCATTTCTGATTCCAACTCCCAGGTCATTTCTTCAATAGCATGGTTTCTCCATAAAACCTTAACTTGTGGAATAACCTTGGTGCGTAGGACATGCTCTTTCCTATCCAAGATCTTAACAGGTACTTCTTCGTACGTTAAATCTTCGGCTATCTCCTCTTGTTCTAATGCAATAATATGGTTCGGGTCTTTCACATTTTTACGAAGCATGAATATGTGAAAAACATTATGAACACGAGACATACTTGGAGGTGATGCGAGTCTATAGGCCACATTTCCTATTCGGTCAAGAATCTCAAATGGACCAACAAATCGTGGATTGAGCTTTCCTCTCTTCCCAAATCTTGTAACTCCCTTCCATGGTGCAACACGTAACAATACATGATCACCAATATTAAATTCCACGTCTTTTCGATGAAGATCCGCATAACTCTTTTGTCGATCTTGTGGCATTTGTATACGTTGTCGAATCATTTGGATCTTTTCTGTAGTCATGCGTACTAATTCTGGTCCCAACAACATTACTTTTCCCACCTCGTCCTGGCATACTGGAGAATGACACTTTCGTCCATACAATGCCTCAAATGGAGCCATGCCTATACTTGCTTGATAACTGTTATTGTAGGAGAATTCCACCAGTGGCAAGTACTTATCCCAACTTCCTTTAAAATCTAAGACACAAAGTCTTAATAGATCTTCAAGGGTTTGAATAGTCCTCTCTAATTGTCTGTCCGTTTGAGGATGGTATGCCGAACTGAATCGTAAATTCGTGCCCATAGCTTTCTGCAACCTAACCCAAAATCGTGAAGTGAATCTTGGGTCACGTTCCAAAATAATGGATACTGTCATGCCATGCAATCTCAAAATCTCATTCACGTACATGCGAGCAAGACGTTCAAGGGAATAAGTCTCACGATATCGGTAAGAAATGGGCAGACTTGGTTAATCTATCAACAATAACCCAAATCGCATCTATGCCTTGAGAAACTTAGGGAAGACCTGTAGTGAAATCCATAGTAATGTGTTCCCACATCCATTTCGGAATCTTTAGTGGTTGTAATGGACCCTTTGGCACTTGATGCTCCGCCTTTACATGTTGACAAGTTAAACACCTCGAGATAAACTCCGCGATCTCTCTCTTCATATTGTTCCACCAAAATGTATGTCGAATATCATGATACATTTTGGTACTCCCAGGATGGATTACAAACGGGGTGTTGTGTGCCTCCATCATGATTCTATGCTTCAAGTCAGAATCATTAGGAACAAAAAGTCTGGAGTTGAATCTAAGTATTCCTTCTTCATCGATTCTCGCTTCTGGAATAGCTCTTTCTTGCACTTTCTTCTTCATATGTATCAGCTCCAGGTCCGTAGCTTGAGCAGCTTTAACTTTATCGATTAAAGTCGGTTCTACTCGTATATTCGTCATCATCATGTGGATCCCTGGAGTCTTTAATTCTACCTCCATCCTTTGCAAGTCATACAGAATGGGCATTTGCATTAACAATATCGCACTCGTACTCGCATATGATCATCTACTTAATGCGTCAGCTACTACGTTCGCTTTTCCATGATGATATTGAATAGTGTGATCGTAATCTTTTAATAGTTCAAGCCAACGTCGTTGCCGCATGTTGAGCTCTTTTTGGGTGAAGAAATATTTGAGGCTTTTATGGTCCGTATAAATCTCCACTTTCTTCCCATACAAGTAGTGTCTCCAAATTTTCAATGCGAATACGACTGCTGCCAACTCTAGATCATGAATAGGATAATTCCTCTCATATTCTTTGAGTTGTCGTGAGGCATAGGCTATGACTTTCC
The DNA here is from genome assembly GCA_020205615.1 of Panax quinquefolius. Classification (NCBI taxonomy): domain Eukaryota; kingdom Viridiplantae; phylum Streptophyta; class Magnoliopsida; order Apiales; family Araliaceae; genus Panax; species Panax quinquefolius. The sequence continues at coordinate 85,350,704 of CM035160.1, read as the reverse complement.
CATGTTGCATGAGAACGCATCCTAACCCTTTGCACCGAAGCATCACAGATATAACAAATCCATCCGTGCGATGGTATTGCAAGAACAGTCTTAAAATGAGTCTCCTCTTGAGCTCTTGGAAACTCTTCTCGCATTCCTTGCTCCATACAAATTTCGTATCTTTCCGAGTCAACTTAGTTAACGGAGTAGCGATTCGAGAAAATCCTTCCACGAATCCCCGATAATAACCAAATTAAGCCCGAGCTAAGCTACGCGACTTTGGCCACCGACTTTGGTTGCTCCCAACTTTGTACTGCTTCAATCTTCGTCGGGTCGACAGATACTCCATGTTTTGATACCACTTGCCCAAGGAATGCTACTTCCTCAAGCCAGAACTCGCATTTCTTCAGCTTGACATAAAGTTTGTTTTCACGAAGCCTTTCAAGTATCAGCTTCAAATGGTGCTCATGATCTTCACGGGTTTTGGAATAGATGAGGATGGCATCAATAAAGACAACAACAAACTAATCCAAATATTCCTTGAATACACGGTTCATCATATCCATGAAAGCAGCAGGAGCATTAGTCAATCCAAAAGACATGACTAAGAATTCATAATGCCCATACCAAGTTCTGAAGGCAGTCTTTGGAATATCCTCAATTTTAATCTTCAGCTGATGATATCCAGAACGAAGATCGATCTTTGAAAAGAATTATGCTCCTTGTAACTGGTCGAATAGGTCATCAATGCGAGGTAGCGGATACCTATTCTTGATGGTGACATGGTTTAATTCTCAGAGTCAATATGAAAATCGCATACTCCGTCTTTCTTCTTTACTGAATAAAACAGAGCACCCCAAGGAGATTTACTAGGATGAATGAAACCTATGTCTAACAATTCCTGTAGTTGGACTTTTAACTCCTGAAGTTCAATAGGAACCATTCGATATGGGGTTTAGAATTGGCTTTTGTACCCGGCTCAAGGTCAATAAAGAATTCAACATCACGTTCTGGGGGTAGACCAGGAAGTTCTTCAGGAGATACATCAGAAAATTCTCTAACAACAGAAATATTATTCAAATCTGACTTGTCTTTGTTCAAATCCATAACATGGGCTAAGAAAGCTTGACATCCTTTTTTCAATAAATGAATAGCTTTATGGCTTGATATGATAGTGACTGATTTTAGTGGTTTAGTTGTTTGAATTCGTATGATATGTTGGTTAGGAATATGAAAACTAACAACCTTACGAAAACAATCAATTTTGGCATGATGAGTGGTTAACCAATTAATTCCTAAAATCACATCAAAAGCAAGTATCTTTAAAGATATAAGATCAATAGGTAATGTGATAGTACCAACTTGGATCATGCAAGATTTATAAACTGTAGATGTAACGAAGGTTTCACCCAACGGAGTTTCAACATATAAGTCAAAGTCCAATTTCTTCGGAGTCAAGTTTAAACGTTGAGCACAAGCAGGAGAGATAAAAGAATGGGTAGAACCGGTATCTAGTAAGGTATAAACTTCGAAATAGTTCAAGATTAGCTTACCCGTAATCACCTCGTTCGGGTTCCTCGCATTTTGGCCAGTCACAACAAACGCTCTTCCAGGAACCGCTGATTTTGACTTATCCAGGACAGCCCTTGGAGTCACCATCCCCGTTGAACTTGGCTTTTCTACAGAACAATCCCGAGCTATGTGGCCTTCCTTTCCATAGTTGTAATATACCTTGGATTGTTGTGGACAGTTTGGGCTGATATGTCCCTCTTTCCCGCATTTTTAACATCTAACTGGCGATTGTTCTCCTCCTCTAGAATTTGTTGTTGATTCTGGTGCTGCTGTTGATGTCTTCCCGTCATTGTTGAATCTCCTCTTTTTGAAATTTCCACTTGTCTCACCTCTCCTATTATCATGGCCACGATGACCACTCGAGTGGTTACCGACTTTGTTCGTATTTTTCCCTCCTCGTTGGTTATCATCGCTCTGATGACTGCTGTCACCGGTATGACCCTGGTTGTGGTCCCTCGGTTGAACATACTCATTATCTCGCTCTAATAATTGAGCCCAGTTTACAACATCTGAATATAAAGAAAATTTATGAGATATAAGATATTGCCGAATCTCGGGCTTTAGACCTCTCAGAAACATCCTTGTCATTCGTTCCTCATTTTCGACCAAATGAGGTACAAACTTGGATAACTTTACAAACTTCGCCTCGTCTTCGGAACACCGCCATGTTTGTTTTGTTCGGTCGATAAACTCCACCTCCTTCATATGACGAATACTTTCAGGAAAGTACTTGTCATTGAATAGTTTCTGAAATGTTTCCCAAGACATCGAATATCTTGGTAATTTGCTTGACCCACGTTTCCGCCATGATCGGATCCGGCTTTCCCTTAAATTCTGGTGGTCCCAACTCCTTGAACTGCTTGGCTGTGACAAGCCGTGCATTGCTATCATTTCCACCCGTATTTTGTGCACGAGTCTCCCTCGTCTGGTTTTGCATGAACTACAAAAAGCTCCTAAACATTCCATCATTCATCGTTTGCTCGGTAATGTTGTTTACAGGAGGAATATTGCCTTCCTATTGCATGTTCTCCTGGTTTGTAACTAAAGGTTGTTCCACATTCTCATACACTCCATTGTTAACGTTCTCAGCGGCCATTCTGAAATACTTCCATAAAACAAGGGTTAATTGAACAAATTAATATATCACATAATATCCCTATATTATGACTGACCAACAAATAAGCTTAGATAAGACACACTAGCGAAGGATTTACTCATCTCTCCCCTCCTAGTTCTATTCCCCGATCTCCGCCAGAGACCATATCCCTAAGCTCTGATACCAACTGTGACGCCCCCAAAATAAGTATACAACACCCATTCTGAGTCGCCAAATACATGGTACAGAAAGCAAACTACAACTTCAATAATACAATTGTCGTGCAAAATACGACAACACATACTGTGAGTTTAAATACAAATATTGTCTTCTAGACAATATCCACACTCAAATAAGTCCTCGTTATAATTATTCAAACACTATTTTACAGAAATAGTGAGGACTCAAGAAAACATCTTTCTAGAACCATCACTCCGTGCACCCGACTAGTTCTGCTTATGTTCTCACCTCCCGAGAAAAATGGAACAAAAAGGAAAAGGTGAGCTCAAATAGCCCAAAGAAAGAATATTATGACTAGGATAATATACAACAAATTATCGTTAGTCTTCAACAGGGAAAAATCTGATAAAATATAATAGCCAACAAGTTTTAGATCAACAACTGCAGCGGAAAAAACAATCCATTAGAAGAGTCAAATAGAGAATGAGTTCTACTATCTTCTAAGATTTAAAAGTCCATCATCAATATTTTATCCCTGTAACAACAAACAATATACATCTTTAATCAAATATTCATCTTTGCACTACAGGCCAAAGATATTCATTTGTATCACCAGTTGGTCATGTTCATCTCAACACCTATTCATCTTTGCACTACGGGCCAAAGATATTCATCAGTTAATCATTTATCTTTGCACTACAGGCCGAAGGTATTTAGCAATATCATCATTTAGGACTGAGGATGATGAAAAATATTTTAAAGAAAACGAATCCAGTGAAACGGAAGGACAAATAGTAGGGATTCGTATAACAGTTTATCCAAGATCAATAATACTTCATAAATACCAATTTTGAAGCAAAATTCAAAATAAAGATCAAAACATGGATACAATCAAAGATAGTAACCATAATAGACATCTTGAACAAAAAGAAGAAAATTTTATTTTTTGGTGAATAGTGCCGTATTCGTGAATAGTGCCGTATACGTGAATAGTGTCGTATACGTAAATAGTAACCCCGACACAAAAAGTTCCAAATTTGATAAAAATTCAGATTAATACTTTGGCATAATGATATTGAAGAAATAATATCATATATGAAGAAAATAACATCCCTTACCTCAAAATATCGCATTACGATCTAATATCCAGTATAAAATTTGAAGGAAACTTGCACTGATGAATAAAAACTCACAAAGTATCTAAATACTCACAAAATACACTCAATAATCTAGAGAGAGAAAGAGAGAAAACTTGTTTCTGGTGTGATTTTCAATTCTAACATAGCCCTCTATTTATTAGAAAATGTTAGCAGACTTGACCTGCAACCTAATGGCTTTACCTGCTACTATTCCCACCCACCACATTTGAAATAAATTCAGAACATTTCTTCACCAACCACAAGTGCGGCCCACTCAATTCTAGAATTTTCCACCAAAATCATTTATAAACCTAATTTCTGAATCAGTCACCTCTTAAAATTTATAAATCATACGTTCAACTTTAACGGTTCAAAATTTTTGGACATATACTCAACTTATATATGTATAACATATCCAAAAATTACAACGATCCAACAGTCGGATTAAAATTATAACTCACACAATATATCTCAAAAACACTGGTTTAATTTTTAATACCTTCATTCCGACAAAAATATTGATAAAACACCTCAACATTAACTCCTTCATTTTTAACCACAATAAATATATCCAACATTTATATCCACATAAAATAAATATTTTCTTATCATATGAATCAATAATTAATTATTCACAAATAATATTACGTAATCATATTTATGACAACCAGTAGTTCTTAGGAAAGAGGGGCTTTCAATAGAATTTCTCCTTATTGGCGCCTTGATTAGGTGACCAAACCTCTCCTTGTGAAACTTTCTAGACATTGCCAATAATGATATCTAATAATATTATTCAAATAATATGAATTATTGATCCGATAATGGGAAATATCATGCGGTGACAATTATTGAAACAATAATAATATAAAATATCAACGCAGCAATTATTGAATCAATAAAATAAAATATTGAACGAAGAATTATCGTAATAATTATTGAGTAGTGCCTTCATACGTAAGGATCAATAATTCATCAATCTTTCATGCATCCATGCATTATTATCGTATTTTAACCACCGTATTCCAACGGTGTTAATTGTAATAACTACTACTGTAGTTATTTATAAAAACTCAAACTTGTCATTTTCTTCATCCGCCGCTTATTACATTATGGGGCCCACAAATGATCGCAAACTGGTCGCATTTAATATTCCCGAACAACAAGAATATTCTACGACCAAACAAAATATTCTCCGTAATAAATGATTATTTTATAACCACTTGCATATTTTGCAAAATTTGCACATTTCACCCATAACTAGAGAATTATATCAAATTAATACCTTATTATTCACAAATACAATTAGAGGAAATTCGATTTTATTTATAATAAGTTGGGGTCTTACACTATGACTTTCCCATGTTGCATGAGAACACATCCCAACCCTTTGCTCAAGCATCATCAGAGATGAAAAATCCTCCCAGCCGGATGGCATTGTCGTAACAAAAAGCTAAAATGAGTCTCCTCTTGAGTTCTTGAAAACTCTTCTCACATTCTTCGCTCCAACCGAACTTTGTATATTTCCGAGTTAGCTGAGTTAATGGCGTAGCGATTCGAGAAAATCCTTCCACGAATCTCCGATAATAACCAGCTAAACCGAGAAAGCTACGTGCTTGATCATCGATTTAGGTTGCTCCCAACTTTGAATAGCTTGATCTTTCTTCAATTCAATGATATTCAATGACTTGATACTACATAACCAAGGAATGCTACTTCCTCAAGCCAAAACTCGCATTTCTTCAACTTGGCATAAAGCTTGTATTCACGAAGCTTTTGGAGTGTCAGCCTCAAGTGTTGCTCATGATCTGCACGACTTTTGGAATAAATAAGGATGTCATCAATAAAGACGACCATAAAGTGATCCAAATATTCCTTGAATACTCGGTTCATCATATCCATGAAGGCAGCAAGAGCATTAGTCAATCCAAAGGACATGACTAGAAATCATAATGCCCGTCATTGAGAGTTATGAAAGCCGTCTTTGGAATGTCATCGGTTCTAATCTTCAATTGGTGATATCCTAATGAAGATCAATCTTTGAAAAGAATTTGGCTCCTTATGGTGAATTGAAACAGTCATCAATACGTGGCAATGGGTACCTATTTTGATGGTGACATGATTCAACTCCCGATATTCAATACAAAGTCGCATACTCCCATCTTTCTTCTTCACGAATAGAACAGAGCACCCCAAGGAGAAGTACTAGGGCGAATAAAGCCAATGTCTAACAATTCCTGCAGTTGGGTCTTTAACTCCTGAAGCTCAATAGGAGCCATTCGATCGGGGCTTTAGAAATGGGTTTTGTACGTGTTCAAATTCGATACAAAATTCAATTTCACGCTCTGGGTAGGCCAGGAAGTTCTTCAGGGAATACGTCAGGAAATTTATTAACAATAGAAATATCGTTCAAAACTGACGTATTTTTGTTTAAATCTGTGATATGAGCTAAGAAAGCTTGACATCCATTTTTCAATAAACAAATAGCTTTATGGCTTGAAATGACCGTGATTGATTTTAATGGGTTGGTCGCTTGAATTCGCATAATATGTTGATTAGGAATATGAAAACTAACAACCTTACGAAAATAATCAATTTTTGCATGATGAGTATTTCACCAATCAATCCCTAGAATTACATCAAACACAAGTATTTTTAAAGAAATAAGATCGACAGGTAATGTGTGGTTACCGATTTGAACCAAACAAGACTTATAAATAGTGGATGTAATGAAGGTTTCTCCCAACGGAGTTTCCACAGATAAGTCAAAGTCTAATTTCTCCGGAGTCAAATTTAATCGTTGAGCGCAAGTAGGAGAAATAAAAGTATGGGTAACACCGGTATCAAATAAAGTATAGACTTCGCTAGAGTTTATGATAAGCTTACCCGTGATGACCTCATTCGGGTTCCTTGCTTTTTGGGAGGTCACAACAAACGCTCTCCCTTGCACTACCGGCTTTGACTTTTCTGGGACGGCTTTTGGTGCCTCCATCCTAGCTGAACTTGTCTTCGGTGAATGACAAAATTCGGGCTAAGTGACCTTCTCTTCCACAATTGTAACATGCTTTGGACGACATCGCGCAGTTTGGACTGATGTGTCCCTCCCCTCCGCATTTAAAGCATATGATAGGTGGTCGTTCTCCTTCCTTCATTGTTGAATCTCCTCTTCTTGAAATATACATTCTTATTATTTTGGCCCTGATTACCACCGAAGTGGTTACCATTTCTGGCCTGTTGATTCCCTCCACGCTTGTTGTCACCGCTTCGATGACTGCTCCCATTGGTATTATCATTTTGTCGACTGCTCTCTTTTCATTGCGTTAACTCGTTATCGCGCTCCACTAATTGAGCCCTATTTACAACATCTGAATACAAACACAGTTTATGAGAAATAAGATGTTGACGTATCTCCGGCTTCAAACCTCTTAAAAACATCCATGTCATTCTCTCTTCATTATCCACCAAGTGGGACGCAAATCGGGACAACTCGGTAAACTTGGCTTCATCTTTATGACACGGTCATATTATTTTTCTCCAACTTGATGAATTCTACCTCTTTTATATGACGAATACTTTCGAAAAAGTACTTGTCATTGAATAGTTCTTGGAACTTTTCCCTAGACATCTTCAGTGCGGCGGGTTGAGTACGCTTTACCGATTCCCACCAGTAATCTGCCTCTCCTCGCAACATAAAGGTGGCAAAAGGAACCTTTTGCTCCTTAGAGCATCCCAAGACATCAAATATCTTGGTGATCTGCTTTATCCATGCTTCCGCCTTAAGTGTTTTTGGCTCTCCAATAAACTCCGGTGGTCCCAGCTCCTTAAACTGTTTAGCGGTGACCGTCTCAGAGTTTCCAGTGTTTCCACCTATATTTTGGACAGGAGCCACTCTCGCCTGCTGTTGCATGAATTGCATAAAGCCTCTGAACATTTGATCATTCATCATTTAGTCAGTGTTGTGGTTTGCGTGAGGATTGTCACCTTCCTGATGCACATTATCCTGATTATTGATATGTGGTGAATCAACGGTCGCCTGTGCTCCATTGCTATTCTCAACATTCTCAAATGTCATTTTCAGATACTGCCACAAAACAAAAGGTTAATTAACATGTCACATATTATCCCTATATTCTCGATGACCAATTAAATACAAAAAAAAACTGGGTAGGTCATACTAGCGAAGGAATTCCCGCTCTCCCCTCCTAGTTCTATTCTCACATCTTAGCCAGGATCATATCCTAAGCTTTGATACCAACTGTGATGCCCCCAAAATTAGGTATACATCACCCATCTTGAGTCGCCAGATACATGGTACAGAATTCAAATACAACTTAATAATACAACTGTCGTTTACAATACGACAAAACATAAAGTATGAGTTTGAATACAAATATTGTCTACTAGAGATTATACAAACTCAAAAGGAGTCCTCATTACAATTATCATCACACTATTTCACAGAATAGCGAGGATTACTAATGCACCATCTAGGACCATCACTCTATTCCCCGACTAGTCCCAACTACGTTCTCATTTCCTGAAGAGAACAAAGGAAAGAAAGGGTGAGCTCAACTAGCCCAATGAAATATTATGACTAAGATAATGCGTAATAATTTATCGTTAGCCTTCAACGTTGTTAAACCGATAAAATATAATAACTATCAAGTTTAATCTGCAGGTGAACAAGCAATCCATTAAAAGAGTCAAGTAGAGAATGAAATCTACTATCTTTTATGATTTAAAAGGTTTTTCATCGCTTTTATCAATTGAGACTCGACTTAATAAATAATCCACATCATCGAATCACCCCTGCACTACGGCCAAGGATATTCTTTAGTATCACGACCACAATTATCCATGCACTACGGGCCAAGAATATTTGTGTATTCATTAATGGTCATGATCATGCCAACAACAGTCCATCAATGCACTACGGGCCAATGAGGACTTTTACCACATCACTTATAACATTACGGTAATGATTACACCGAATAATCCGTGGTCATAATCATACCAAGTCCATCTATGCACTACAGGCCACAGATGACTTTCAACAAAATATAAACATGAGGATGATGACAATGATATAAAAATTCAATAAAACAAGTTCAAGAATTTATTTATCTAGAAACTGATAACTTCCAAATTGTCAACATGATATTGTTTTTAGAGTAAAATTTAAGAATGCTCAGAAGAATATTTCCATGAAAAGATACTGGATGAAGCGCAAATATCAAAGATATTCCACTAATTTTATGGGTATAGAAGTCAAAGTTTTAACCAACTGAGTATAATAAAGAATGGAATAACAAAAGAAATCACCATACATGCGATGAGATCAAGACAAAGCAAAGTTATTCCAATGTAATAATAAAGGATGGAACTAGGTCCCATGAAAACGCATGCATGTGATATTCGGCGAATAATAAATAATGGAACCAGTCCTGTAAACGTAATGCATGTGATGAGGATATTACGGCGAATAATAAATAATGGAACCAGTCCGACGTAAACGCGAGATGTGATATTCCGACGGAATAATAAATAATGGAACCAGTCCCCGGCGTAAATGCACGTATGTGATATTCGGCGAATAATAATAAATAATGGAACCATGTCCGGCGTAAACGCACAGACAGGATATTCCGATAGAATAATAAAGAACGGAATATTAGAAGAATGTCACCATGTATAGGGTAGCCCGCGTATACAGGTTATTCCAATAGAATAATAAATAATGGAATAACAGAAGTTCTCTTCATGAGTACAACAAATAACATCCCTTACTATAAAAGAAACTGAATATAAGAGTTGGGAAGTAGCAGAATACTTTTCTATAGGTTCTCTTGTAATTCTCTCTCTAGAGTTTCAGTGAATTCGTAAGAAATAATGAAGGAATGAACTTCAATTTATAGGAAAATGGAATGAATAGTAACTAATTCATGAACGGTCCAGATTGATTTACTATTAAATGGACGGTCCATATTAGTTTACTATTAAAACTTAAAACAACGATCCATACTGATTTACTATTAAAACTTTAAACCAGCGATCCATATTGATTTACTATTATAACTCCACCAGCGGTCCATATTGACTTGCTATTATATCTTCAACACACGGTCTGAAAAATTAGCACATCTCCTCATAGAATAATATTGTACCCAAATACCCGAATGCACAATACTAGAGTGAATAGTAACCGGGTAAATAGTAACTCGTGAATAGTAACTCATGAATAGTAACTCGTGAATAGTAACTCGTGAATAGTACTCTGACATAAAAAGTGTTCTGAATACCCAATTGAACAATATATCCTCCAAACATCAATTATATTAAAACAAATAAGTCCAACACAATGGAACTATAAAATTTATCTTTAATCAACACGAACTTATTCATCATTAATATTACAATTCACAATATTTAACAACTAGGTCGTTCCCAGGAAAGAGGGGGCTTTCCGATAAGGATTTCTCCTTATTGGCGCGCAATTAGGTGACCAAACCTCTCCTTGACAGAACTTCTAGACATTGTCAATATTGCAAATAATAATATGACTAACTTTGCCGTCTCAATTATTGATTTAATAATATATCATATAATGCAGATGATACTGTAACAATAATTGAATCAATAATATGAGAAATATGATGCAACAATTACTGTAGCAATAATTGAGTATAGTTGGGTGACTTCTCACGTAAGCATCAATAATCAATACCGTGTGCTACTGTGCAACTACGCGTACTACTGTACTTTTACTATCGGGTAGTTCAACAGTTTTAACAGTAACACCTCTGCCGTTATTTTCATAAAGTATTTTTGTCGTTTTCTCAATCCTACAATAATTCCGTTGTGGGGTCCACCGATGATTGTGTCATTGTACGAATATTCCCTGTTAAAATGAATATTCCCCGACCAATCGAATATTATATAACAACTTGCGTACTTTGCAAAATTTATAAATATTACCCACAACTATAACATTATATCAAATCAATACCATAATATTCAAAAATATAATTCGAGAAAATTATTCTTTATTCATAAAAGTTGGGGTCTTACAGTTAGGTTTATTTAATTTCGTAGTTTGAATACAAAATATAATATCATTCGTTTAAATAAGACTGAAATGGTTATGGGCTAGTGCTTGGTGAATTTTATTAGTTAATTCTTCGTGGGAACGATACTTTACATACTCTTTATTACTTGTTGACCACATATACTTGCGTGTTGTGCGTAACTAGAAATTACCCAACAATTTCCTCGTTCCATATTATGCCATGTCAAGCATTTTACAATACTCATCATCAATTTCACAATTCTCAATCCTCATATAAATTCAATTTACACTAATTGAATAACTCATCTTACTACACATCAATATTTTGATTTAAATAAATATTCATTTTCTTATTATATTAAAATAATTATTTATTCATGAAATTCACGGTTCTTACATCCTCCCCCCTTATAAAAATTTTGTCCTCGAAATCGATACAAGGTTACACGAATAAATGGGGATAATCTGTGACGCCCCCAAATTCAGGTACTTGAAACCCGAACTCGGTGCTTCACGATACCATTTTTATGAGCGGAATAATACTAATAATAATAACAATAAAATAAATACCAAATTTAATTTACATAAATCATAGTCTATTCCCAGGTACGTGACCTTTAAACATTCATTACATGATAATTAATAGATATCATTGTCTTAATAAAGTCAAACTATTACATAAGATAACATAAGATTATTTTATTTGTTTTCCTTTTCCCTTGTTCTGGCTTGAACATTCCAGTTGATAACACTTTGCTGAAAACATTTAAATTTAAAGCAAGAATGAGCATTTGATTACCCAGGAAGTAATAGCAATAATAAATATAAGCTGAAAGGATTAAATGTTTTCTTTGAATGACACTTCTACAATGAATCAATAGTTGTGAAGTAAGCTGAACCAATAATAACAACATATCAATTCTATATCAAATTTTTGAAACTACATACTGACTATAAATGGAGAACAGTCGACAGACTATGAACTTTGTTTTTAATTTTCGCTAAGGTTTAGCAGAACTTCATCCGCAAACCGTCATAACTTACGGGCGCGAGGGTGATCATCCCAATGTCCCCTGTATTGATCAATACTACATGCAAGAACGATATCATCGTTCATCTTATCCACCTTAGGTGCACAAAAGTTTTCCCATATTCGGGATGTTCATACGTAGTCGGGAATCCGAATCAAAACAATTTGGTTGGATACAATAAAGTTCTATCATATTCAACGATATTTTTAAATTTGTGTCTAGCTGGTGTCAAATAGCTTAGACAACTTTTAATTAATGTATACATACCGGAAATCAATAGGTATGTATCAACATGTGATTAAATACAATAATTATCCAAATGAGGTCACTTGTATAACCATGCTTAGAAATTAACGAACATAATATATATCTTGATCTATAATAACAGAATTAAAGAACTTGTACAACAGATTATAATCTAATAACCTACTTATACAGAATCATTGCATAACTATATACAAAAGTTAAGATATTTAAACAATAAAAAAGAGTAATTCAGATATTCACTTACGCATGTCCATTGTATAAAGTATATGCAAAGATAGAATACTTACCTGAGTTGCTGCTTACTATTACGCAACTTAGTTTTATCTTTTATACCGAAACTTATCATTAATAAGATCATTCGTTCGATTAGAATAATATATCATATCACATAGTACTGTTATTTGCAGTTAACATATAACCTAATCACATTGTCACATAAGTTTAACAATCATTGATTCACAAACAAACACTTATCTAGTCAAATTATATAAGTCCAGATCAATTTCAAACACTTATTTGTCATAGCCTTATAATAATTTTTAAATAATTATTATCATTTATTATGAATTTTCAAACACTGAAATTAGTATTAAATGATTTATGTAAGACCCCAACTTATTATAAATAAAATCCAATTTCCTCTAATTATATTTGTGAATAATAAGGTATTAATTTGATATAATTCTCTAGTTATGGGTGAAATGTGTAAATTTTGCAAAATATGCAAGTGGTTATAAAATAATCATTGTTGTCGGGGAATATTCATTTGGTCGTGGAATATTCTTGTTATCGGGAATATTAAATGCGACGCAAGCAATCATTTATGGGCCCCATAACAGAATAACTGTCGGATGAAGAAAATGACAAGTTTGAGTTCTTATAAATAACGGCGTAGTTGTTACCGTTAACGCTGTTGGAATACCCGGTGGTTAAAATACAATAATACGCGTGGATACACAGTATTGATGAATTATTGATCCTTACGTAAGAACGCACTACTCAATAATTGTTACAAATGAGTTACCGCTCAATATTTTATTTTATTGATTCAATAATTCTTTGCGTTGATATTTTATATTATTGTTGTTTCAATAATTGTCATCGACAATATTTCCCATTATCGATTAATAATTCATATTATTTGAATAATATTATTAGATAGCATTATTGGCAATGTCTAGAAAGTTACATCAAGGAGAGGTTTGGTCACCTAATTGCGGCGCCAATAAGGAGAAATTCTTATTGAAAGCCACCTCTTTCTCGGAACTACGGCTGGTTGTCATAAATGTGATTACAGTAATATTATTTGTGAATAATTAATTATTGATTCATATGATAAGGAAATATTTATTTTATGTGGATATAAATGTTGGATATATTTATTGTGGTTAAAAATGAAGGAGTTAATGTTGAGGTGTTTTATCGAGATTTTTGTTTGAATGAAGGTATTAAAAATTAAACCAGTGTTTTTGAGATATATTGTGTGAGTTATAATTTTTAATCCGACCGTTGGATCGTTGTAATTTTAGGATTTGTTATACATATATAAGTTGAGTATATGTCCACAAATTTTGAACCGTTAAAATTGAACGTATGATTTGTTATGAATTTTAAGAGGTGACTGATTCAGAAATTAGGTTTATAAATGATTTTGGTGGAAAATTCTAGAATTGAGTGGGCCCCACTTGTGGTTGGTGAAAAAATGTTCTGAATTTATTTCAAATATGCTGGGTGTGAATAGTAGCAGGTAAAGCCATCAGGTTGAAGGTCAAGTCTGCTATCATTTTCCTATATATAGAGGGCTAAGTTAGAATTGAAAATCACACCAGAAACAAGTTTTCTCCCTTTCTCTCACTAGATTATTGAGTGTATTTTGTGAGTATTTAGATACTTTGTGAGTTTCTATTCATCAGTGCAAGTTTCCTTCAGCCTTATACCGATATTTCGATCAGAAGTACTGATATTTTGAGGTAAGGAATGTTATTTTCTTCATATATGATATTATTTCTTCAATATCATTATGCTGAAGTATTGATCTGAATTTTTTTATCAAATTTGGAACTTTTTATGTCGGGCTTACTATTCACGTATACGGCACTATTCACGAATATGGCACTATTCACCAAAAAATGAAATTTTCTTCTTTTTGTCCAAGATGTCTATTATGGTTACTATCTTTGATTGTATCCATGTTCTGATCTTTATTTTTGAATTCTGCTTCAAAATTGGTATTTATGAAGTATTATTGATCTTGATAAACCGTTATACTGATCCCTACTATTTGTCCTTTCGTTTCACTGGATTCGTTTTCTTTAAAATATTTTTCATCATCCTTAGTCCTAAATGATGATATTACTAAATATCTTCGGCCTGTAGTGCAAAGATAAATGATTAACTGATGAATATCTTTGGCCCGTAGTGCAAAGATGAGCAGTGTTGAGATGAACACGACCAACTCGGTGATACAAATGAATATCTTTGGCTCAGTAGTGCAAAGATGAATATTTGATTAAAGATGTATATTGATTGTTATTACGAGGATAAAATATTGATGTCGAACTTTTAAATCTTAGAAGATAGTAGAACTCATTCTCTACTTGACTCTTCTAATGGATTCTTTATTCCATTGCAGTTGTTGATCTAAAACTTGTTGGCTATTATATTTTATCGATTTTTTCCTGTTGAAGACTAATGATAATTTGTTGTATATTATCTTAGTCATAATATTCTTTATTGGGCTAGTTGAGCTCACCCTTTTCTGTTTGTTCCATTTTTCTCGGGAGGTGAGAACATAGCGAGAACTAGTCGAGAATGCGGAGTGATGGTTCTAGAAAGATGTTTTAGCAGTCCTCACTATTTACGTAAAATAGTGTTTGAATAATTATAACGAGGACTTATTTGAGTGTGGATATTGTCTAGAAGATAATATTTGTATTTAAACTCACAATGTATGTGTTGTCAAATATTTTTTACCTACAATTGTATTATTGAAGTTGTAGTTTGCTTCCTGTACCATGTATTTGGCGACTCAGAATAGGTGTTGTATACCTATTTTGTTTTCATTTAAAATGATTTTTATAATATTAAAATCATTTTTAATTAATTTATTTAATATAATTACTAAATAAATATAATATCATTAATGTTTCATAATTAATGAAATTTATCTTAAAATATTAAAATTTATGTTTTATAACTTAAAATATTATTAAATACCTTGTTATTGTTTAAAATGATTTTTAATATAATAAAATCATTTTTAATTAATTTATTTAATGTATTTATTAAATAAAATAAATATCAATAATATCCAAATAAATAGTAATATATATGAAAAATATGTCAAAATATTAAAACTTAATTTTTATAACTTAAAATAATTTTTCAAACTATTTTTGGAATTTTTAATAATTAATTTTTATTTTTAAATGATTTTTGGAAAATAAATTAAATAAAATTAATAAAACTGTCACTATATCCTTTAGCGACAAAAAACTGTCTCATGTAGGGTGTTCTTGATGAAACCCGAAAATGTATGTCGAATGAAGCGAAGGTGTCACGTCTGACCATCATTTTCTCCATGAGCCTAAGGTATTCTGGTCAGCCTAAAGTGTCTAGATTGTAGTATAAATGTAATACTACCATCATCAATCAAGTTCATGGCCACCATGTATCGCATCTGAGAGATCTAAGCTCTCAAAAGTGTTGTCAGACATGTTCTTCACGTTCTGGGCTGCCCAGAAACGTGAAGTCATGGTCGGTCAACGATTTCAAGTTAATATAAGTATCATACCTATTTCAAACTAATTGATAAACTAATGCATAAAGAGCCAATAATTAAAACTAATACTCTATATATAAATAGATAATGCTCAAGTCACGATAAGTACAAAATTTTTTATTATGTCTTGATCTCCCAAAGATCATTGTACTTACAATATTTAATAACTAACACAAGAAAACTGAAAAAATAACAACCAACTAGATAGAATGAAGTGTACATCATGTTAGGTCCAACGCAAAGATGAAATCTCCAAGGGCAGATAAAGATTGGTTTATATGTTGTGCTTCCTTAAGTCTGTCTCCAGTTGCCTCATAACGGTCTATTCTTTCATTTCCCGCAAGATCTACCAAATGAAGACTGCCCCGCAAGAACGAACCAGTCTTCAGATCCGTCCCACGAGCATGAATTGTTAGAACATTACATGCATGCATGCATGCATTCACATAACTACAATGAGAAACATATGAGACAAATAACTCAGAGACAATATATTATTATTCATAGTAAAGAACCTGTGTGATCGGCTACTTCTTTCATTCATGGCAGTCGAACCTTTAGCTCTATTTTTAAATCCAATTTCCATCAAGTCTAACACATACGAGGTTGATTGGACAGTCTGCATGATAGTATCAAGGACAACTAATCCATTCGATTGTGAGGCTGTCATAATCCCAAGTGTGCGCAAATCAAGGAAAATAAGTTCATATAAGAAATGCTAAACAACATCAGCAATATATGTTAACCCCCCAATCTTCTTCAGTTGCTTCATCAGGGCCCATCTGCAGAAACACATAAGTTCATATAAGAAATGCTAAACAACATCAGCACTATAAGTTTGAAATTATAAAATTGAAAGTGTTCATACCATTGTGTAGGTCATCCTTGAACCAGTTTGGCCATATGCAAATATACATACATTGTATCCATCCAATACCGACTGAATCAAGGGTCGGGTATCTGAACATACATTCATGTTAATAATTAAAATGCATATGCATAATGCGCTTTATTTCTTTGGAAAGGATGCAAGCGAGCTCTTGCAAAGATGTCATTTGAGGACAAAGATCTCAATGGGGATCTCTAGTACTCCTGCAGGCGTATTCGAGATCGATGCCTTACAAGATTGGGAATACAAGTTTATGAGCAAATATGTTTAAGGTTGGGATCACAAGAGAACGATTACCGATGGGGCTACAAGTCAACAACTAATGGAACTGCTAAACCTACTGAAGCCACTGATAGTGATGCTAAGCCTACAGAAGATGCTCCATCTGAGAATGTGGCCACAGAACCAAAGGAAACCACAACCGTAGGTGAACCTGACAAAGAGTAATGTTGTTAATATCCTTGTAATGCAATTGGGAAGGAGGTGAAATGTTGTCTTTGTGATGAAAGACTGATAATTTGGTGCCTGTGTTTATCTTATTCACATTTGTGTTACTTTATTTTCCTAGTATAGGGCATAACTTGAATGTTCAGTTTGTTGTATTAAATAATGAATACTGCGTGTTGGGGGGCGTGAGTGTATGTTATCCAAATTATAGGCATTCAAAATTTTGAGTTTTCCCTCCTTAGACAATCACACTGCTTCTCACTTGAAATAGTGGTTTAGATTTCGAGGCCTTTGAACCTCTTCTAAGAGTCTTGACCTCTTTAAGACAATCACACTGCTTTTCACTTGAAATCATGGTTTATCAAAAAGCTAGCAAAACTTTTTAACCGGTTTTGAATAGACCTGTTTTATAGTATTACCTCCATTTCATATTATTAGTAATTTTAGCTTCATGCACATGAATTAAGACTCAGATTATTATAGTATTACCTCCAAGCTTTAGTTTTGCCTAATATTTGATTTTTATTCAAAATAGTCCATTAAGGACTTTTATCGAACAAGTAGCATACATTCTTTTAAAACTCAGATTTCATGAGGTTTGATTTGAGTTCTAACCTCCTTTTTCCACCTTATTACTCCTCACAGCCCAGCTTATCTCCTTTACTCTATTCCATACAAGAACAGTCTCATATCAGCCACATATATGAATAATCAATACATATAAGGTTAAATAGCTTACTTACCAATCATGACTTATGTTTTTAACATAACTTGTACTATACTTTCATATGATTACCCCATATAGCAATTTCATTGTTTATATCCAATTAGAATTCAAGATTAACTTTGCTCCCCATAATCAGTTTACATAATAGAGTAAGTTAGTGCACAGGACAAAGACATTAAAACAATAAAAAGAAAAAGAAAACATGACAGATACAAACCTCAATGCATGAACAACCATCAAGGTTACAGGGTTAGAGCAATACTTATTACACACTACAAAAGGGCAGGCAGTGGCAGTAGTAAAACTATCACACGTATCATAACACTTATACGTTTATACTTATATATGCATCCATCGATAATGAAAATCCTCTATGCAGGCGCATTATGGTGATTAAGGTTACTATAAGGTGGGAGGGATCCATATATACCCATGTGTTTGAACATAACCAGCTTTTTCCAGCAACTTATATGCTTTCTCTAAGCCTCGGCTGCCTGGCTTGTATGGAATTGATTTGAACTCGCCATTATCTATTATGCGCATAAGAGGTGTGAAAATCTCCCAGGCTTCCTAATAAATTGAAAATAAAAATTAATATTAAAGTTGGCACAACTTCAATGTTCATATATGCATCTCATATTCGTTATGTTTGTACCTTCAACTCATCTATGCGAACAAAATGCTACTGATCACCCCTTATCCTATAAAAACAAACACCAAAAAATTCTCGATTTAGGCTAAAATGTAAAATACCCTCTGTGGCTCTGAAATATTCAAAAACAGCACCTCTTTTAGTTTAGTAAAAATGCAAGCACTGGTCACGATTTTTGGTTTTGTAATAATGGTACAGATAAATAAGAAATTGCAGCACATTCGTTTATGTGGTAAAAGACTAATATAACAAAAGAGAGTTCAATTTCCAAAAACTATAAATAGGCTAAACAAGTATGCACTCAAAATACTCAACTGTCTCCATAAGTGATGCTACTTCCTCACATTTCTTCTCAAACTTACCTTGAACTCTATGTAAAGCATTGTCCTTCATCTCCATTTCCTCTGTTAAAAGTAATATCTTCTCTTCCCTCTCTTTGTTGCACAACTCCATTTCAGATTTTGTACTAAACAGCTTTGAGTAAGCTGCAGCAAATTCTGACTTCAAGATCATCATTACTATAGAAGTCTCTTCATTCTGAACCTCCAACAAAAAATTGTAAACTTCCAAATCCTTGCAGAGTTCCTGTATTTGTTCATTTTTACCCTTCAATTTTAATATGTAGCCATCTACAACTGCTGTCAATTTTTCTATCTCAGAACTCCATTCAACTTTCTTCTTTTGGAGATCTAACAAACAGTTCTTATGTAACTGCTGTAAATCCTGAATATTTTTTTCGAATTTCTTCAATGAAGAGGTCATTCCAGCATTAGTGATTTGAGACTCCTTGAGAGATACATTCAGTCCTTGTTTCTCTTGCTCAAGATGTGCAATTTTGTGTTCCATTTTTTTGAAGAGGGTCTCTTTTGTTCCCAACAAATTTCATAGATTTCCAATTTCTTCATCCCTTGTCAGGGTCAAGTACTCAATCTTTGAGTTTGTTTCATGAGAATTTTCAAAAACATTTTCAAAATGCAATTTGAGCTCAAGACACCTCAACTTCTAAAAATTTTCTTCAGCTTTCTTCATGAGCTAAGGCTTGGTTGTACATCTTCAACTAGGTCTGAAGCGTTTCTGAAGTTCTAGTTTGAGAATCCAAATTTGTTTGCAGAGAAGAAATTTCTTCAACAAGTGTTGATCTCTCCCTCTCCAAATCCGTTTTACATGATCGGAATTGGTCTTGAAGCCTTCTGTGAGCTTCCTCAAGTTGTACAAACTATTCATTCTTCCATTTCAGTTGTTCTTGAATATGCCTATTTTCCTCCTCTTGTTTAAGTATTGTATCCAACCTCTGTTTCAATTCTTTAGACACAATGGCTTTCTGATCTGCTTCAAAGCACTTTTTTTGTTTATTCGATAAAAGTCTCTTTAGACCTTCTACTTCCTCATTTCCAGAACAGATCTTTGATTCCAAAGCTTGGATTCTTGTTGTTGCTTCATCTAAAGCCATTGCCAACTCTTTGTTTTCGCCTTCCAATTTCTGAAATCTCCCGCCATAATCAGCTAGAAGTTTTTCACTTGCAAAATTGAGATGCTCGAGCAACAAGTCTTTCTCATTGAAACTGGATTTGAGGTCCTCATAGAGTTGCTTTAGTTGAGATATCTCCTCAGACTTCACATTCAGTTCTTGGGCCTGTTTCTCAATTTGCACCTTTGCTTCTTGAAACTTGATTACTTGTTCATTATAAACCTTTCTCAAACTATCAGACAACTCTTTTTTGGCTCGACATTCCTCCTTGAACTCTTCCAACTCTGCTCTAACTTCATCCAACTCTTCACAAACTCAATCCATTTCCTTTGCTTCTGGGATTTGTGATTAAGATCTTCTGTTGAACTATAAGGTGATACTGAGGTAGCTGGTCAAGATGCAAAAACCGATAGGTTGAATCTACAATTTTAAATGAAGAAAATAAATGTTAAAACCACTGATCAATTTAATAAATCAATCAGATGCCCATCAATAGCAATTCAACAACAGATTTTAGTCATCAATATATGTGTTCATTTCAGCTCACACTTATTTCAACATACTCCATTGACCATTCTGCAGTAATATTATGTTCAATTATAGCATATCAAAAATGACACAACTTTTCAGGCAATCCAATCATGCAATACAAAAGAAGTGGAAGAATAACAAAATCACCTAAATTATGTCTCATAAACAAAATCACAAAAACATAATTAAAAATGGGCGTTTAAAAAAAAGAAAATAAAAGAAAAAATCAGATAAAAAGAGAACAATTAAGAACCCTATAAAAAGGTTATGATTGCATATAAATATACATCTGGGTGTGTTTGTAAATGAACCCTAGAAGCACGTACCACAAATGAAATTAAAATTAAAGGCCAAATAGGAGAAGATTCGATCACCTGTCTTTTGAGTAACAAATTTGTGACTTCTGTTTTTTTCCTTTAGGTCTTCTGAAATCAAAAAGTATATTATATGAATATATGTGGAGAGAAAGAGAAATGTAGAACGATGATCCCCTAACTTTCTGTTCTATCGATTTGTTTGGAATCTCATATGAGGTTATAAATGTTAAAAGTAGGAAAACCAAGAACAAACGATCCTTTCATATTGGGATATGCTAAAACCTATTCCAAACATGTCTGATTAATAAAATTAACTGATCTAAAAACAAAATAAGATGAGATAAGGCCTTAGCTCTTACACGTGGAGTTGAACTAACAGTCGGAAAGGCAGAAATTCGAGAATCAACATGGCTCAATCTTCCTACCAATTTTTTCCGATCAGATTATTAGTTCAGCAAAATATCATTGTTCATAACTCGTTCGTTCACAAAGGAAGCTTTATCAGTGGCAACGAGATCTTCCTTGAACGACGTCGTATAATCAGACTTTACTGTTTCTCGTATAATCAGATTCCTAATTTAATACTGTAAAAAATTTAATGTATTTATATTATAATTTATATTCACTATAATTAATTTTAAAAAATTATTTAGAACAAAACAGTGACTGATTTTATCCCTCGCAAAAAACTTTTGAATAATGATATATAGTGAGTAATAATTCCTTCACTAAATAGATTTTTTCCTCTTAAATTTTCATCATAAATTGGCTCCAAAAATCTTCCTATTGCCTCAATTTTGCGAGGAAAAAAATATAAATTGTGAAGGATGTTTCTTTCACTAATAACTATATTGTCACTGTACTTTTTTCCTTCATTGTTCCTTCGCTAAACAACTCCTCATGTGAAGGAATAAATTCCTTCACAAAATTTCCTTCGCTAGAGGCCATTTTTGGTGTAGTGTGTGTACAAATGGGGTAAATAATTAACTTTCTCTCTCTTGATCCTTATATAAAACTCATATGCAATGAATTTGGATGGGGTAATGACTGAGAGCTGGAGTTTTTTAGCTCCTAGCTAGACTAGGGTTGGTGATTTGCCAAGATATATATGGCAAGATTTGCTAGCAATCAATTCAAGAATGTGACAAAAGGGCATTGTGGTCATTAGCCTTGAAATTTAATGACAAACTTGCCAATTGTACCAACCCTTAGGGTTTACAAAAATATATATGACTTTTCTAGGATTTTGAAATTAGGTTTAAAAATGAAAATTTAGTTTCTTAATTTCTAAATTAGGATTCCTTAATTAACTTAGGTTTTCTAATAATATTAGACTTGAAATTAAGTTTAATAATTCACTAATTAGCAATTAGTTTTCCCATTTAGCAATTAGGATTTTCCATTTGAAAATTAGGATTTCAAATATAGAAATTAGGGTTTATAGATATTAATTAGGGTTTTCAAAAATTATGGTTTCCCTAATTAAGGTTAATATCTATAACTCTGGTCGTTAATCACAATATCACGATTACATAACAATCGTGTACTGTAAATTGAGTTTCAAATTAGGGTTTAATACAGTAATACCAGGTTTTCTAGTGTTTCACTATAATTGACCAATTATCAGTCTACACACATACAGTACACATTTATAGCACTGAAATATAAATAATATTATATTATTATTCTCATTCCTAAGTCAAAACATAGAATTTGGGTTTGGACTCCATATCTCAATTATCTTGCACATATATCATTATTAATTAAGTTATAATAATTACTTAATTAGTCTGAAATAAATTCATATATTAAAATATTTATTATAATAAATCTATAATCATCTCATATATTATTTAAATAATATATAATCATATTTTCATGGAAAATAAATAATAAAAATATTTCTACTATAAAATTAATTACTATAAGAATATAATTTATAATGATTAATAATTCTTAAAAAAAATTATTTATAATTATTCAGGTAATAAATATATTTTCATTTATCACAAAAATACATACGTTTTGTCATATATATATTCCCACCTTTAAAAATAAAAAATATTTATACGCAAAATTTCTTATTGAATTATATAGAAAATATCGGGTTATTACATTCACCCTCCCTTATAAAGATTCCGTCCCCGGAATCACCGTTTTAAAACTTATACATATTAGGGTGCATAGCATACACAATCATTGCAAGTAGATCTCGATCATATTTGATCGAACTAATCTTTAACTATTCAGCATAAAGCTTGTATATCTGATTATACAAAATTTTGATTTCTAACAGAGCTCAAATTCCTCCTTCAAAATTTCTTTATAAAATAATTTGTTATATATAGGAAAATCATATATATATGAAAATAAAAGTTATTCGAATAATACGTGAAGTTCCATTCCCAGCTGCCACGGTATACTGGACCGTCATATTGAAGACTGATGCAGTTGATTCTATTGGTTTGTTTGTTGAAGTTGGTTCTCCTATCGCTACAGTCCCTCTGCCTTTTCCCGTATTCGCACTCCCTGTATCCCCTCCCTTTTTTCGGACAGTCCTTCACCTTATGCTTCGTTGATCCACACCTGAAACACCCTCTGTTCATCCTTGGATTGGGGCAGTTGGGAGAGATATGTCCTTCCTGCCCACACTTGTAACACACAAACTTACCCTTAAGACACTTTCCCGAGAGATTATTTTCGCATTTCCCACACTGCACAACCTGTTTCTTTCCACCTCCTGGCCTATTTCTGGTATTCCCAAAATTATCTCCTTTCCTTTTTCCAGTCCTACCTCCACTACTCCCTTCTCCGGCTCTAGCTTGATTTGCCTCCCACCAACAATTTACCTTCCCCTTTTATCGTATAGGTGGAAAAAACTGTCTTTTTCCCCTCCATTACCTTAGCTATCACAAACGCTTCTACAGGGTCAGTTGGTCCTCTAATCCTGGCGGTTCGACTTCCTTGAAGTCTTTGAAGTTTGTCGATCTATTTTCTGGCTAATTTCTCACTGCTAATATTCCACTCTCCATAGCTTGAGCGTCCATACTCGCCAAATTCTATATCACGTCAGGTTTTTCTCCAGCTTTGTTGACAGGTTCTTCTTTCTTTTGATTTCGTTTTCGTCTTGACGGCATTATCTAATTAAATAAAATCATGTTCATCCAACTAATTCTTAGTACTTTACACCATACATCATAACACATATTTCTTTAAACATCTGTTATCCCTTTGTGACATAAAAGTCGGGAATCGGTGCCATAACTTATGCAAAAGTTGAGAATATTACATTACACAGACATACATATCATATATACCTAATAGAACACACATATTTAAGTAATACTAACACTACTTATTTCATACGCCTTCACTAAGGATCAAATGCTTAGTAATCTATATATTCATATTGTCCTCAATAATCTATTCACACATAACTATACCAAGTTTGTCAAACTTACCACACATTATGAGTTCATGAACTTACCAAAATCATATGAATTTAAGAACTTGTCATAGTCAGACATTTGGCGTCTATTCGCTGAGGGGTTCAAAAATTTCATATAATTATGAGTCATGAACTTACCATAAGTATGAGTTTTAAGAACTTGAGCTTAACCTTATATTCCCTAACCATACTCTATCTGTCAGTTATATTATCGTTTCTGGGTCTGGTACTACATTTTCCAGTATAATCACCTCATTAGGGTTACTTACGAAGTGAGCCTCTATTTCAGTTATTTACTTTGATATTGGCTCGATTATGGAGATCGGCTCCTTCTTTATGATCTAAGAGTATCCTAATCCTTTCCCACCTAATATCTACGCAAAAACTATCTTGATTAGCGCATATTATAATAACACAGCAAATAATAATTTTATACAAGTTATCTTTTATTTTGTTTAACGATAAATTTATTCAATTCATCTCCTTCTAAACTTTATATGAGTTATTTGTATTTTCAACGTTTCCCTCTGTTCTAAGGTTATAACCTAAGGTATATCCCACCTAAGGTTTCTAACCCTAAAGCTCTGATACGAACTTGTGACGCCCCCAAATTCAGGTATTTGAAACTCGAACTCGTTGCTTCATGATACCATTTCTATGAGCGGAATAATACTAATAATAATAACAATAAAATAAATACCAAACTTAATTTATATATATCAGAGTCTAATCCGAGGTACGCGACCTTTAAACATTCATTACATGATAATTAATAGATAGCTTTGTCTTAATAAAGTCAAACTATTACATAAGATAACATAAGATTATTCTGTTTGTTTTTCTTTTCCCTTATTCTGGCCTGAACATTTTGGTTTATCACGTTTAGCTGAAAATATTTAAATTTAAAGCAAGAATGTGCATTTGATTGCCCAACAAATAATATCAACAATAAATATAAGCTGAAAGGATTAAATATTTTCTTTGAATGACACTTCTATAATGAATCAATAGTTGTGAAGTAAGCTGAACCAATAATAACAACATATCAATTCTATATAAAAATTTTGAAACTACGTACTGACTATAAATGGAGAGCAGTCGACAGACTATGAACTTTGTTTTCAATATTTGCTCAGGTTTAGCAGAACTTCATCCGCAATACATCACATTTGACGCCCCCAAAATAGGTCCAATCCATCCAACCTATCCTGTCGCCAAAAACATGGTACAGAAAACAACTACAACTTTATTATCACAAATGTCGTGCAAAATACAACAACACATATGTTGTGAGTTTTGATACAAATATATACCAACTGTGACTCATGTCCCAACCTTGGATAGAACATCACAATGGTACCTTACATAAAGGTATTGTCAATAACTGTTTTAGAAATTAAAATCTTTGGGAAGTGCTCAAGGAAACCTTCGTACATGGGAGGCCATGCGTCTAGTTTATGATAGATATCATATGCCCACAGAATTATCCTTGGTTGACCCAATAGACCCCAAAGAAAAATGAGAATATTACTATCATATTCTTTCCAATGGTGAGTCTTTTCTTGACATATCATTATCTCCACTGTCTCCAATTAAGAATTATACTTCAACCAAACACCAAGATTATACAGGTAGTGCTCGTAGATATACTCCGCAAGTGGATGTGTACAACCCTGTCTTATAATAACATGAAGTCGCATGTCATTAGACATCTTGTATGATAGTGGCAAAACACCCTTCCAAGGTTGGGTTGGCCTCACCCTATTGGATGCACCAAATATAACTACTAAATGATGTATAAAATAGAACACAATTTTTTATACTATTTAGGGAGAACCTCCACAGCTAAAGACAACCGTTCTATTCTCCTGTTACCCCCACTCGACCCAGCTACACTTTTATTACCTGAAAGGAATTGTGAAGCAAAAGGGTGAGCACAACTAGCCCCATAAAGAATATCATGACTAAAGATAAATAAATTATCAATAGCCTTTATCAGTAATAAATCAGAGATTTAGAACATACGGTAGATGATAAAAAAATTCAACCATAGTTGCAGCAGAACGAGCAATCCATTAGAAGAGTCAAATAGACCATAAAGTCTATTATATTCTCCATTTTAAAAGTCCACCAACAATGTTTTATCCCTGTAACATCAATCAACAGTTCCTGTCCACAATCATGTGAATAATTCATATTCATAATTGTGATTCTAATTTCCTCTTCTTCATCCAAGACGAAGATAATTTTCATCACATGTCTTTACCTAAAACATCAAAGATCATGGTTATACTAAATCACAATTCCTGTTCATAATCTTAATAAATTCATCTTTGTACTACGGGCCAAAGATATTTGTCAATAGTTCATCTTTGCAATACTGGCCAAAGATATTCAACAACAGGTCATCTTTGCACTACATGCCAAAGATATTCAACAACAAATTATCTTTGCACTACATGCTAAAGATATTCAACAACAGGTTATCTTTGCACTACAGGCCAAAGATATTCAACAACAAATCA
Organism: Panax quinquefolius; assembly: GCA_020205615.1. Lineage (NCBI taxonomy): Eukaryota > Viridiplantae > Streptophyta > Magnoliopsida > Apiales > Araliaceae > Panax > Panax quinquefolius. The sequence continues at coordinate 85,323,592 of CM035160.1, read as the reverse complement.
TCTTTGCACTATATGCTAAAGATATTCAACAACAGGCCATCTTTGCACTATAGGCCAAAGATATTAATATCCCAAAGAAATATATAATCATTTCAGAAATTATATTAATTATAACCATGTTGATCAATTCACCTTTGCACTTAAGCTAAAGATATTCAATTATAAATTCAATGGTCATGATCATACCAGTCAAATTCAACTTTGCACTACTGGCCAAAGAGAATCTATAGTCATGATCATACCAATAATCTGCCCATCTTTACACTCAAGTCAAAGAGAAATTTCATCACCAGGATTATAAAAATGTTATAAATGATAATAAAAACAATATGATCAACAACTGCATTTAATTTCTAGAGTAAGATTCATAAATCAACGATAATTTGGTCAGAAAAAGAAACCAATTTTGTCGTCACCCGTGAATAATAACTCGTGAATAGTAACTCATGAATAGTACTCCGTATTCATACATAGTATCGTATACGTAAATAATGGCATACACGTAAATAGTGCCATATACACGAATAGTGTCGTATACGTGAATAGTATCGTATACGTAAATAGTAACCCCGACACAAAAAGGTAGAAATTCCACAATAAAATCCATACCAATATTTCGGTATAATGATATTGAAAGAATAACATCATTATGAAGAAAATAACATCCCTTACAATCCCATACCATAATAATGACAATATCCCTTATCTCAAAAGAGGAGTACTTCTGACTGGAATATCGAATATGACTGTTGGGTAAAATCAATACGCGCAAAACACGCAAGTGTACGTGGTCAACAAGTAATATAGTAGTGAATAAAGTATCGTTCCCACGAGGACAAATTAGCAAGAATTTTAACTTCACAATTATCAATTTTCTATTAATCCTAATTCTATTAAACTATTCAAATCAATGGTTTAAAATTATTGAAACTAAATTAATAAATAAATAAACTATCACAAAATAATCACTAATATCAAAATCCGGAATTTCAAACAATTAATGGAGAATTAAACTTATGATTTCACCCTAAGTTTTAATCTGATTTTCAAACCTTTATTCTAACTCAATTTAATATTCAAGTTTGTTAATCAATAATACTAATGTAATACTAGCCACCTCTCGATGCACTAATACCATATTAACTTAAATCCATAATTAAGATAGAAACAAGTTAAACACCTAAATCAACCAACTCACTATATCTCTATGTGAACTTCAATTAAAGAAGGTTTAAGCTTAAGTTCTCTATCCGATTACATGTGATGTCAAACATATCTCTACCTTAACAATAATCAAAAATCTGTTATTCATAAAATTCATAACACATGCTACATTAACTAGGTCTAGATTTGAATATCCTCTCTCGATTCCATTCAAATCCACGAGGAATTGTTGATCAAGCAATTCATAAGTTCACGCTCGAATTAACATAGATAAACTGAAAATATTTTATTGAATTGAAAATCAAAGTTATAGAATCATTGTTTCACCCAAGGATCCATCACACGTCTAATAAGCGAATTAGTTCATAACGAACGAATTAAAAACTGAATAATCTAATGAAACCATCCTTTCAATTACGATAAAGACTAAAGAGAAGAAGAATAATGAACACCCTTCACGTAGCCTAGAATTGTAACCGTTACGATAATCTCTTCAAATTACTCCTCCAAAGCTCGCACTTGAATCCTGGAATTTATCTCTGTATGATGCTCCTTGTGTTCTGTGAATTGTTGTTTTCAACATAAAATTAAGCTCTCCTCTTTGTTCTGGTCGAGATCCCCTTATTTAGAGTACAGACGCCTCACAAAACATTAACAATCCTTATTGTAGCAGTCTTCAAAAGCCAGCAGGATTCTTAGGATTCGGCACCCCCTCCCCGACGGGGGGTACAAGCTTAAAAAGGCCCGCCCAGGCGGGCATGGCTACTACTAAAGCAAAATTCCAACTTCATGCGTTTTTCCACTTTTGCTCCAAAACTCCGTCTTTCTTCACCACTTGCATCCATAACCACCCTACACATAAAATGACATGAAACAAGTGAAAACGAACACAAAAAAAAAAGATAACTACGAATTTAAACTTGAAATGAATATCGATTTGTGTATATTAAATCCACTTATCAAAATCCCCCAAACTTAAACCGTGCTAGTCCTCGAGCATAAAACAAACTACATGATATGCAATGCAATGAAATGAAATAAATAAAATCTAAATGCCTAAGAATCCAACAATATCACAGAAACTAACTTATCCCATCAGCCTCAGAGAAAACAAGCAACTTTACAATACGAATTACCAAAACCAATCCACACTTTCGTATTAATTCTCAAATCTTGAACAATTTTCACTGGTATAGCGTGTGTGTGTGATCAACATCTAAGGTAACTAATACGGACCCAAATTCATACATAAGCAACTTCTTAGAAGGAATCATAAAGTGCAATCTTAAAAATTTCTAAGATAGGCACAACCCAACTAAAATTAAACAATACCAAATTCAAAGGTACATGCAGGATACTTATACTTTCTTCTTTTTCTTTTTTTTACACGGAGGCTTTTTGCTCTTTTCCCATCATTATTCCCCTTTTTTTAGATAGATGGTTGGTGAGTGCGTTTTACATTCCATCTCACACTTGTGTTTATGGGGAGTGTTTCTCCTCAACCCACCACAAGACTCAACAAGTTTCATATATTTTTCTTTTTTTAAAATTTTTTTTTTCAATGCTTATATACCCCGCATATACTCCTCCAAACTTAGGTTCTTGCCTAATTTTAGCCTTAACTGCCTATCTTTGTTGTTTTCTCATTCACCCTAGATTATCCTTTAGAAACTATTTATGTATCAATTTGAACCGACCGGTCAACATAGATGTTATTAGTGCTAACCTTTTTATAACAGTTTCAAACAAGTTCAAGAGTCGATTCATATCAGAAATTGTATCACAGTTCCAATAATCAATATTGTATTGGTTAACTTATTCTTAATCTCATCATTGGCCCACAAATAACATAAACTACAGCACTATTGGACATATGCAAACACAATATTAAACTAAATTTTTTTATTTTTTTTATTTTTTATTTTTGAAAATAACAGAATTGACAACAATGCAAAATCCTAGACTACTATGCAAACATCTAATACTATGCAAACTATAAATGAAAACAAAAATAACAAAATGCATGCAACTAAATAATTAAATCCCCCAAACTTAAGTAATACAATGCCCTCAGTGGATAAAAATAAAATTAAGTGCATGAGGACTTCCCTGCAATCGTCTAAGTCTGGGGTGGGGGTTGGTGCTCTTCATGATCAGAATCACTTGGAGGAAATCGAAGCAGTGGTCCGGGTTGTTGATATATATAGATATGGAACCGCCGGGTTGATGCTTTGGAGTGTTGTGTTGAGTGAGGTGAAAGATGTGTTCATAGCATCAAACATGTGATCTTGTCGCATCGCCAATCGCCGCATTTCCTGACGTGCTGCCCTATTGTGCGCATTCATCTTATTTTGGAACTCAAGGAAATGAGGACTGGATATTGCCTTGGTCTGCGGTACCTGCTCGGTTCCTTGATCTCCCATAGCTTCATCCTCATCCCCCGAGGTATCTTCTGCATCGACTTCGTCTTCTGACGCCGATGGAAAAATAAAACCCAGACCTCGTGGATGTGACTCGCCTCCCCACCCATACGCTAATACCGCTATCATTCTAGAATCAAGCAAAGCGAGCGGCATTTGAGTAGGCTCATCATCGGACCATCTCACCCTTGCATTGTGACACAACGCACAGATGAGTGATGGGTGTGGCAAGCCGCCCAAAAAATTTCCACGTAAGCACCGGCGGATGGAGAAACTGATAATTGCCCCGACGTCAATAATGAAATCTTGCACAATTGCTTACAACAGTAAAGCCTTCTCTTTGATGACGTCCGAAGTGTGTTGGGACGGAAGCAATTTAGCACAGAAGAAGGCATACCATATTTTGCCATACCGGCTAAGGTCCTTGCTATGGAACACTGTACCTCCCTTTCGACCTTTAATCCAAGATGTTCCCGGCTTTGTCATGTTCGTGATAACCTCCTCGTAGTCAGGGTCAAAATCCCTCAATTGTGCATACTGACACTGTCGTGGCACGCGCAACTGATAATATGCATTAATGGCATCATCACTGAACGGGACCATGCGAACCCGCACAAACGCATTGAATGGGGCTTTGTCTTCGGCGTTTGCATAAAACTCCTTGACAATGTTGACAATGGCAGGGACCGGATGTTCGGTGAGTTTGAGCCACCCATTTTGATAAATTTGAGACATCATTTCCCCATCATTTCCCTCGGGGGCCAATCCACGCTCTGACATAAGGGCTTTGGTTAGCATGTAGTCATACCGGTCGGCGGCAGCGGCACTCACAAATTTTTGTCGATCATATGTTCGTGTCAGTTGAGCGGATCTTGAACTCTCTCCCTTTTGGTGTTTAGATGTCGGTTGTGAAGCCATTGATTTCTGGATGTTAAAACTTGCTAGCACACACTACCTTCCCCTTACACTTGGTTCACTCAATTTGTCAAACACTTGGTGTGCACAGTCCGTTCTTCCCCCGAAACTCAATTGTTTCTATGGTACTTCAGTGGAGAGAGGATGAAAACTCAATAAAATGGTAACTTACTCTCAGGTGTTCTATGTGTTCCCCAATTTCTTGATGAATTCAAAATTTGTGGTGATGAATATGGGAGGTATGTGGTAGGGTTAATATAGAGGTGATGTAAGGGAGAGGAAGTGGCCCAATCTTGATGATGGGATTCATGGATGTATGTTTGGTAATGGGGTGAAAGGGTGAATTCTAGTATAATCGAGAGTAGAAGGAGTGGGTTAAGTGGTCTTGTAATGGAGGGTGGGTGGTTTGGGTGAAGGAGAATGAGATAAACAAAAATCATGTAGTGGGGAAATAAGAAGGCAGCGTGTGTGTATGCTGAACGTGTCCGCCCAGAATCAAGGACCCCCGCCCCGGTGAGGGGTATAAGGTCATTTTGGCCAGCCCCGGCAGGCATGCCCACTAACTTTGAATTTTTGGCTTCTAAAAGTGCAAATCAAAATTATCCGATTTTCCTTCTTTTCTTGCCCGTTGTTGCTCTTACTCATGTTAGATTATTGACGACTTGGAGTATGATTGAGAGTTTTAGCAAAACTTTTACTTGAGAATACCTACCTAGTGCTTAATAAAAACTACATCCTAACAATTATAAATAAAACTATGAAAAATAACAAAATATTGGGTTGCCTCCCAATTAGCGCTTGATTTTAAGTCTTTCAGCCTGACTACTCCCTGTTTTACTGTGTATCGGCTAGGGTGATGTTGACGACATCCCAGTTTGATTCGCCACCCCAGTAATGCTTTATCCGTTAACCATTGACCTTGAACGTCTCTAATGAATTACGACTGTAGAGTTCAACGCCGCCATGAGGGAATACTCGCATTATAGTGAATGGTCCTGACCATCTCGACTTAAGCTTTCCTGGGAACAATCACAGTCGTGAGTTGAACAAGAGGACTGATTGTCCTGGCTCAAATGTTCGATGCACAATCTTCTGGTCGTGCCATCTTTTATCCTTTTCCTTGTAAAGCTTGGCATTCTCGTATGCATGAAGTCGAAATTCGTCGAGCTCATTTAGTTGGAGTAGCCACTTTTCTCCTACGGCGGATTGATCAAAATTCAATTTCTGTATTGCCTAGTAGGCTTTGTGTTGTAGCTCCACCGGTAAGTGACATGCTTTTCTGTACAGGAGTTGATATGGTGACATCCCGATTGGTGTTTTGTATGCAGTCCGATAAGCCCATAATGCGTCATCCAACCGAAATGACCAATCTTTCCGACTCAGATTTACGACTTTTTCCATTATCTTCTTAACTTCTTTGTTTGATACCTCAGCCTGTCCATTTATTTGAGGGTGATACGATGTAGCCACCTTGTGGTTAACCCCATACTTAGCCAACAGAGTTGTAAAAGACATTGCAGAATTGACTACCTTCGTCACTGATTATTGCTCTTGGCGTGCCAAACCTCGTGAAAATGTTTTTCTGTAGGAATTTGAGGACCACCTTGGCATCGTTGGACGGTAATGCTGCAGCTTCAACCCACTTCGAGACATAATCCACCGCGAATAGAATATATTGATTGCTCAAGGACGAAGGGAATGGTCCCATGAAATCGATGCCCCATACATCAAAGATTTCCACTTCAAGAATTGTTTGTATGGGCTTCTCATTCCGTTTAGAGATGTTTCCCACCCTTTGGCATCTATCACATGTTTTCACAAATTGGTGGGCGTCTTTGAACAATGTCGGCCAATAAAACCCGGCTTGAAGCACTTTTTCTGCGGTGCGCTCTCTCCCATAATGTCCCCCATATGCCGATGAGTGGCATTCCTGCAGTATGTTGTGCACTTCACTGTAGGGGATACATCGTCGAATCATCTTATCGGCGCACTATTTGAATAGATAAGGCTCATCCCACATGTACCACTTGACGTCATGAAGAAACTTCTTTTTCTGTTGTCGTGTAAGATCATGGGGAAGCATGTTTCTCACCAGATAATTCACGAAGTCTGTATACCAAAGAAATTCTGCATGTAACCCAAATAGTTGCTCATCCAGGAATGACTCGTTGATTGCGCATCTATCTTCATCCTTTTTCTTCGGATTTTCCAGCCTTGATAAATGGTCGGTAACTTAATTCTCCGTCCTCTTTCTATCTTTAATTTCTAAGTCAAACTCTTGAAGTAGGAGAATCCATCGGATAAGGCGTGGCTTAGCATCTTTTTTCGCTATTAGGTACCGAATCACCGAATGATCCGTGTAGACTATCATCTTAGTCCCGATCAGGTATGCCCAGAATTTGTCAAACGCGTACACCACTGCAAGAAATTCCTTTTCCGTGGTAGTGTAATTCATTTGAGTCTCTGTGAGTGTTTTGCTTGCATAGTATATAGCGTGAAACACCTTGTCTCATCTTTGTCCCAAAACAGCCCCTATCGCATAGTCGCTTGCATCACACATAAGCACGAATGGCATATTCCAGTCCGGTGCGACTATCACGAGGGCTGTAGTTAATTTCTTCTTCAATAATTCAAATGATGACTTGCATTCCGCAGTAAAACTGAAAGTAACATCCTTTTCTAAAAGACTACATAGAGGTTTTGCAATCTTAGAGAAATCTTTTATGAACCTTCAGAAACCCAAAGATGCCCCGTAAAACTTCTAATACCCTTAACTGAGCTCGGTGGAGGCAGTTTCTCGATCGTACCCAGCTTCGCTTTGTCCACCTCTAATCCGCGAGCCGTCACCTTATGGCCCAAAAATTATGTCTTCTTCAACCATGAAGTGGCATTTTTCCCAATTGAGTATGAGGTTTGTATCCTTACACCGCTACAATATCATAACCAGATTCCCTAGGCAAGTATCAAAGTTGTCTCCATAGACCGAGAAATCGTCCATGAAGACTTCAACATTCTTCTCCACCATATCCGAAAAAATGGCCATCATACACCATTGGAAAGTTGCAGGTGCATTGCATAACCCGAATGACATCCTCCTAAATGCAAATGTGCCGTAAGGGCATGTAAATGTTGTCTTCTCTTGATCCTCGGGAGTGATGGCGATCTGGTTATAGCCCGAGTATCCATCCAATAAATAGTAGTACTCATGTCCCGCTAATCTGTCTAACATTTGATTAATAAAGGGCAGCGGGAAATGATCTTTTCGTGTTGCCTTATTCAACCTCCTATAATCGATGCACACCCTACATCATGTCACTGTTCTTGTTGGAATTAACTAGTTGTCCTTGTCGACGTCAGGATTTTTGGATATCCCTTTCCGTTACTTGTTCTTTGGTGTTCTCATTTTAGGTGAGATTTTTTTGAAAAAACAAGTGAAAAAGTTCCGACATGTATAATGTCGACGATGGGACTGTTAAGAGTCGCCAGTTGGTTTTTTAAATGGTTGTACCAACACAACTGAGAAAAGGTTTGCACATTGACTCAGTGATGTGACACTGATATACGGGTCGGTGAAACTGAGATTCATTTACGGTCCGGGACTTGGTTATGCGGGGGGAAGGTATTAGGCACCCCCCGACATCCGTGTTACCACGGTGACCGCCTCTTTTCTAGAAACTATTATCTGAGTGTGTGTGTGTGTGGGTCAATGTGTTGTTATATGGAAGTTGTGCGAGGCCTCGTTCGAACCTATATACGGGGTTTGAATTTATGTAAAAATTCGCTTTTTAGCAAGATATAAGCGGTGATATTTTATAAAGAGGTTTTTCAACTCGATGCTCAATAGGAATTGAGACCTTTTACACTCCCATTTTTATTAAGTGAGCTAATTTGAATTGATTTTATTTGATGAATCATGCAGGCATCCGTCTTTAAAATAATATACAAAAATAATGTCGACTTCCTCGTGGGTATGAAAACCATCCGAGGAAATTCGGACACCGCAGAATAATTTACAAGTCGCTTACTGTTGAAAATGTCCATCACGAAATCGAATATAGATCCAATGAGATGAATCAGTGATCACATGATTCTAAAGCGCACGAATATTGCAATTTGTATAAAAGCAATAAGCGTGTATATATATAAAAGCGGTAAATATATATATATGCATTGGATCACCAACCACGAAAGCACCTCCATGGGGATCGAAATGTAAATAAAGATGTAGATATTGGCCAACCGCCACGAAGGAAACTCACAGGCGGGATGTAATGTAAATAAAGTCATAAATGCGGTCAATTGCCACGAAAGTAAGCGATCAATCGCCACGAAGGAACTCGAGCGAGGACAAAATAAATATATATATATATATATATATATATATATATATATATAAAAGCAATAAACGCACTGATGTAAAATCGTGCTAATCGAACATAGTTCGACCACATACGCTTATATATATATATATATATATATATATATATATATATATATATATATATATATAAAAGCATAAACGCACTGCATCAAGTCTAGGCTCATCGAAGAAGTCGACACACAGTTGATATATATAATATATATATATATATATATATATATATATATATATATAAGCGAATAAATGCACCGCATCAAGTCTAGGCTCATCGAACAAAGTCTGATAGACAGTAAATATATATAAGTATATATATATATATATATTAAAGCATTAAACGCTCCAAACCGAAATCTAGGCTCAATCGAGACATAACTCGATAATGTTAGTCAATATATATAAATATATATATATATATATATATATATATATATATATACTGATCGGGATGAAACCACGCAATCAAAGTCCGGGCAAAAGCAAGCAACACGACTCTCAACGTGTAGAAGGGTGTGTGCAAAGATGAAGAGAAAGACTCTAAAGTATGTGAGAAGGCTTACAGCTGACTGATAAAAAGGGCTTCTATATCTTTAGAGTGGGTAAACACTAGGCTTTTGTGGGTACAAAAGAGGCTATATATGAGCTTACATGTGTTTGAAATTGAGAAAATACACTGTATGGCAAGTGCAGAGCAAATTGTTCAGGGTTAACCCGTCTTTTTTCTCTTAAAAATCAGCACCCCAAGCCTCTTATTTATAGGCAAAGGGTGCCGCAGGTGTAACTGCGGCTCAGCCGCAGGCGTACTAGAGGTGGGTGGGGTCGGCCCGGTTCTGTCGGGTCGGGTCGTCTCGAAGTACGTGCACTCAGGCATTGTAATGTCAACTCGGATTTTGAGAAGTGCAATTCGGGCATCCGTTTTGAGGTATTCAGGACCTATTTCTAGCCGCCGTTGTCGAGAGTTGTACGATGACATGGGATTATAGTTTGTACGAAGTCTTTAATGATGGGACGATGCCCTCCGGTCTTCAAGCTTCAACTTTCATTCTTTACCCCACACAATAGTCACTCAGGATTTGTTAGCCTTGTGGGACATTATTGCGTAGAGACGAGACATGGCATCGTGTTGGATGAGATGGCGATGTTGCCCCTCACCGGTGTTACTGCCGGATTGGGCTGATAAGCAGACGTTGCTCAGACATCACTGAGATTAGACTGATGCATTTGTTAAAGGTCCTCATTGTCATCTTTGAGGTGTGCCTGTCTTCCCGATGTGATTGCCAGGTTGGTACAGTGTATCTCGTTGTGAGTGCCGAGATTGAAGTTGATCGCACTTGCAACAAGCATTTTCGGGGTTAATGCCGAAACTGCATTCTTTGGGGTTATCACCAAGGTTGGTGGCTATTCCCATGGTTGGGACTGAGACTGGATACCTCGGGGTTATCTCCAAGATTAATCGGTCTTCTCCGGTGTGTGTTCCGGTATTGTATCTGCAGGTCTCGGGGTTAGATCCGAGGTTGAAACCGTTACTCCCGTTATCATGATCCGGGTTGATCTTTGAACTTCCAAAGAGTATCCCGGATGGATTTGGATTGTCTTTCGTGGTTCTCTCTTAAAAGACGAATCTGTCCTCCTGCAATGTTAGTAACAGTATAAGAAAATTTTGAGTGTCTACAGATGCCCCTCTTTATCATGTTCATGCAATGCAATGGAATGGACATGATAAAGATTAGTAGACACTTGAAACATGAAAAAGTATTTTCAATGATGTAAATCGCAATGTAGCGAATGTTTATGATGACTGTGACAATGTTTTCGCAAATCGCAGTTCGTAAATCGCACATCGCTTTTTGCACATCGCACATCGCTTTTCGCATTTTCCCAAATCGCACTTCGCAACTCGCACATCGCATTGCATACCGCAAACCGCATATCGCATATCCCAAATTACAATGTAATGAATATTATGATGCATGTTAAAATGTATTCGCAAATCGTTTTACCTTTACTGATCATTGTTGATGCCTATGATGGTGTTGACTCCAACGGTTTGGCATTTAATCGCTGATGCTTGTTTGATGAAGATAAGTTGAGATGTTTTCTACATCTCTGATGGGGATGACGTTCTAAAATCACCAGTCCCTCCCGATGTATTCGCTGGTAGTTTGCAACGGTGACTATCCTGCTGATCGCCAAACTTTTTGGGTTCCCACTCGAATGGTGGTATACGAAGCTTTCACCGCTGAACTGTGTTGATGTCGCACTGTGTTGATGGCAATGGTTTAGAATACCAGATCTTTCGGTATTGTCGCTGCTTCCAAGATTGCCCCAATCTTGTTGTAAGGGACCCACTATCCGGTTGTCGCCAATTTTGAAATTGCCCCAGCCTTGCTTGTTGTCTAGGATAGTTACTTTGACAGATGAGTTGATAAGATGACGAGATCACAAGAGGCTTTTACTTCTGTACCATCTGGTGAACAGGTAGTGGATGTGGGCTTTGATGTTGACAGCTCTTTCTGGTAAAGATGTCGCTTTGTTAGAGAGATGATGCTCTAACTCATAGGGATATCGTCGTTGCTGAGCGGGATGACGCTATATCTACCCGAGATATCGCATGTAGTTAGCGGTGGATCTGTTGGCTCGTGTAGAAACCCTTAGGCAGGAGATCATAGTGTTACTTCCTTCTTCTGAGAGGGAATCCATGTTGGACTTGATAGCACTCGTGATATACACCGATTTGTAGATGGGCTTGTATTTTCCTCGCATGCACTAGCTTAGCCATTTTGTTATGTACAGTACACATTGTATATATCAAATAGCATTATATATGGCAGGGAAATATATGTTGATTCACTTCCCTTTTAGTTGTGCCTTGCTACTTGCTTGATATTTGCTTATTTCTCCAAGACTTTGTGATTTGGATGTATTCTGAACTCCTCCTTGATGAATGGACAGTGAGCTGTCTCAGGATTTTTAGAATGGATCGTCGATCTGTGTGTATTCCCTACCATCTTTGGTGTCTTGGGACTTGTTTCTGTATGTGGTTATGGATAGAAGTATGTTTGTTTTTGTTTTTTTGTGGTGAGACCGGACCATATAACATGGCTGCCTACGTATTTCCGTGTATTGGGGAGATCAGGTCGACGTAGTTCGCCCCTCAGGACGAGTTGAAAAGCGTGATCCCATCAGCAGGTCAGACTGCGGGGAAGAGAAAGTTTGATCCTAGGTTGAGGATAAACTGAAGGTGTGAAAAGTTTGATCCCATGTATGGGCAGCCAAACTGCAAACGTAAGAGGTTCAATTCACGGTGAGATGACCTAAGTGGTATGATCATAGTGAAGCTAGGCTGCTGGCTTGAAAGGATGTTTCCCTGAGGGGCAAAGCGTGGAAAGGAGTTGTATGTGGTAAAGGGTTAAAGAACCGGAATGACTGGTGATCTGATGATCCAAAACCAGGATGTTCGCTTGATGGCAACCTTAGACATAGTACTGTTTCATGTTATCCGACATGATAAGCTGTGGAAATTTATCGCCGTCCATTTCCTGTAATCTAAAAGCGCCTCTTGTCAATACCTCCTTGCCAATAATCGGGCCTTCCCAGTTCGGGGAGCATTTTCCTTTAAACTGAGCTTGGTTATCAATGATCTTTTTCAAAACCAAGTCGTATTGTTTAAACTGCCGTAGTCGGACTTTTCTATTTTAGGATCTTCTTTGCAAGTAGAGGGACGCTCATGTGTGGGCCACATACTCCCCAATGGATTTTATCCATGAGCCTCTGAGCTTGGTCCTTGTCCAGACATCTGAGGAGACCTCGTTCTGCATCTCTTTTCGTATAGTGCATCTCCGTTCAGGTAGAATTTTATAGCAAGTTGATGGATCCGCCCTTTCTCAGTCGTGCTCGCCTCAGCGGGTGTAGATCCATCTCGTAAGTACTTCTTGATGTGTTGATACCAAGGATGATGGATGGGAGGTAGGTCATCCGATACTTTTCAATGGAATTTCCATAGGCTGGAGCTTTTTGTTGCGCAAATGTGAGGGTTGGCATGTCTTCCTTGTCATGTATGTTGATCAAGGAGTCCCAAGTTGCTAGAGCATCTGCAAAACCATTCATATTCCGAGGAATGTGGAGGAAGAATTTTTCTTCAAACTCCGAAGCCATCTGTAGAACCTGCCGATGGTAAGTCAACAACTGTAGAACCTTTTGAAGAGAATTTTCTTTTTCTTCTTTCTTTTTTATTTTCTTTTTTCTTTTTCTTTTTTTTATTAGATCGTGGAAAAGAGCCATATGGCTCACTGATAGGTAGCTCCGACATTGATGATGCCGAATGACAATCGTATGCAGCAAAGGGCTCCCCAAGGCGTGATGAATGAAGTTTTCTCATGATCATCTTCAGCAACCATGATTTGATGGTACCCCACGGAGCAATCAGCAAAGGAGTACATGTCGTATCCAGCTGTATTGTCTATGAGTATGTGGATGAACGGCATGTGAAAGCTATCTTTGAGGCAAGCTTTATTCAAATCTCTGTAATCCACACAAACTTGCACCTCCCTTCCCGGTTTCGGCACGGGGACTATGTTGGATAGCTATTCAGGTTATGTTGACACCATGATGATGCCGGCTTGAAATTGTTTCACAATTTCTTCTTTAACTTTTAACTTCCACTCAGGTTTTAATCGCCTGAGCTTCTGCCTGGGAAGGCGGTGAATGATAATGTCCGTGTATAAACCGACCATGTCTTCGTGAGACCATGCAAACACATCCTGGAATAGGGTCAATAAAGTAACCATGTCATTCCTTCGGTTTGGAGTGAGGTCCGTACCAATCTGGATTTGTTTGGGGTTTTCTAAGATTCTGAGGTTTAAAAGAGGTGGTTTGATCAAGATTTAGATTGGGTTTATCTTTGACCCATTCTTTGATCTCCTGAGGTATCTCATAGTCATCTTGTATTTCCATCAAGTCTGAGTCCAACTTTACATCAAAGTTACAGTCCTTGTGGAGAATAGGCACCTCATCAGCAAGTACAGGCACATCTAAATTCAGAGTCCTGAAACAAAATATGCTTTCACTTAATATATAACACTGATCAATCACACAAAGTGTTAGCCTATAATGACAAAAGTAACTGCTAATACTGTACAGAAAAAGTAAGCAGTTATTGCTATCTACAAGGTAGAGAGAGTTTCTTCCCTTTTTACCCTCATCGGCTAATGCAAGGAGTGCTTCTTCAATTGTCGAGGGCAAAGTCTTGATGGACTGCAGAAAAAGTAAGCAGTTATTGCTATCTACAAGGTTTGCACATTGACCCAGTGATGTGACACTGATATACGGGTCGGCGAAACCGAGATTCATTTAGGGTCCGGGGACTTGGTTATGCGGGGGGAAGGTGTTAGGCACCCCCCGACATCCGTGTTACCATGGTGACCGCCTCTTTTCAAGAAACTATTATCTGAGTGTGTGTGTGTGTGTGTATGTGTCAATGTGTTGTTATATGGAAGTTGTGCGAGGCCTCGTTCGAACCTATATACACAGGGTTTGAATTTATGTAAAAATTCAGTTTTTAGCAAGATATGGTAGTGATATTTTATAAAAAAGGTTTTTCAAACCCTGATGCTCAATAGGAATTGAGACCTTTTACACTCCCATTTGTATTAAGTGAGCGGCTGAATTGATTTTATTTGACGAATGCGAGGCATCCGTACGAAAAAAATATACAAAAATATTGTCGACTTCCTTGTGGGTATGAAATCCATCTGATGAAATTCAGACACCGCAGAATAATTTACAAGCTGCTTACAGCTGAAAATGTCCATCACGGGAACCCAATCTAGATCCAATGAGATGAATCTGTGATCACATGATTCCTAGGCGCACAGAATATTATAATTTGTATAAAAGCAATAAGGTATATATATAAAAAGCGGTAAATATATATATACGTACGGATCACCAACCACGAAGCACCTCCATGGGGATCGAAATATAAATAAAGTCAGAGATACGGTCAACCGCCACGAAGAAAACTCCAGACGGGACAGAATGTAAATAAAGTTGTAAATGCGGTCAACTGCCATGAAGTAAACTCCAGGCAGGACGAAATGTAAAGAAAGATGTAAAAACGAACAACTGCCACGAAGGGAACTCCAGACAGGACAAAATAAATAAATATATATATATATATAAAAGCAATAAACGCACCAGATGTAAAATCCAAGCTCAGCGAACATAGTTCGACCACAGTTCATATATATAAGTATATATATATAAAAGCGAGTAAACGCACCAGACCGAAGTCTAGGCTCATCGAACGAAGTCTGACACACAGTTGATATATATAAGTATATATATATATATATATATATATATATATATATATATATATATATATAAAAGCTAATAAATGCACCGCATCAAGTTCAGGCTCATCGAACAAAGTCCGATAGATTATATATATATATATATATATATATATATATATATATTAAAGCGATAAACGCTCGGATCGAGTTCAGGCTCAATCGAGGCATAACTCGATAATGTTAGTCAATATATATATAAATATATATATATAATATATATATATATATGTATACAGACTAGGATGAAACCACGGACCGATGTCTGGGCAAAAGCAAGCAACACGACTCTCAACGTGTAGAAAGGGTGTGTGCAAAGATGAAAAGAAAGACTCTAAAGTGTGTGAGAAGGCTTACAACTGACTGATAAAAAGGGCTTCTATATCTTTAGAGTGGGTAAACACTGGGCTTTTGTGGGTACAAAAGAGGCTATATATGAGCTTACAGGTGTTTGAAAGTGAGAAAATACACTATATGGCAAGTGCAGAGCAAATTGTGCAGGGTTTCCCTGTCTTTTTTCTCTTAAAAATCAGCACCCCAAGCCTCTTATTTATAGGCAAAGGGTGTCGCAGGTGTACCTGTGGCTCAGCTACAGGTGTACCAAAGGCGGGTCGGGTCGACCCGGTTCTGTCGGGTCGGGTCGTCTCGAAGTACGTGCACTCAGGCATTGTAATGTCCACTCGGATTTTGAGAAGTGCAATCCGGGCATCCGTTTTGAGGTATTCAGGACCTATTTCGGACCGCCATTGTCGAGAGTTGTACGATGGCATGGGATTAGAGTTTGTACGAAGTCTTTGAAGATGGGACGATGCCCTCCGGTCTTCAAGCTTCAACTTTCATCCGTTACCCCGCACAATAGTCACTCGGGATTTGTTAGCCTTGTGGGACATTGTTGCGTAGAGACGAGACGTGGCATCGTGTTGGATGAGATTGCGATGTTGCCCCTCACCGGTGTTACTACCTGATTGGGCTGATAAGCAGACGTTGCTCAAACTTCGCTGAGATTAGACTGCTGCATTTGTTGAAGGTCCTCATTGTCATTTTTGAGGTGTGCCTGTCTTCCCGATGTGATTGCCGGGTTGGTACAGTGTATCTCGTTGTGAGTGCCGAGATTGAAGCTGATCGCACTTACAACAAGCATTTCTGGGGTTAATGCCGAAACTGCATTCCTTGGGGTTATCACCAAGGTTGGTGGCTATTCCCATGGTTGGGACTGAGACTGGATACCTCGGGGTTATCTCCGAGATTAATCGGTCTTCTCTGGTGTGTGTTCCGGTATTGTGTCTGCAGGTCTTGGGGTTAGATCCGAGGTTGAAACCGTTACTCCCATATTGTGATCCGGGGTTGATGCTGAACTTCCGATAGTATCCGGTATGGATTTGGATTGTCTTTCAAGGTTCTCTCTTAAAAGAAGAATCTATCCTCCTGCAATGTTAGTAACAGTAAAAGAAAATTTCGAGTATCTACAGTTCCCATTCTGTATCACAGTCATTCCCCCCTTTTTTGGCACACAATGAACCAGACTAACCCATTTATTGTCTGAAATTGGATATATGATACCGGCATCCAATAATTTCAGAATTTCCTTCTTTACCACTTCCTTCATAATTGGGTTAACTCGATGTTGATGCTCCACCAAATCTTGTGCATGCAGAATGACGGACTAATTCCCTTTATATCCACAATCGTCCAACCAATCGCTGATTTGTGATCTCTAAGCACCCTCAGCAACTTTTCTTCCTGCAATTCATTAATTGGAACAGAAATAATTACAGGTAAAGAATTTGAATTGCCTAAGTATGCATACCTGAGATGTTTAGGGAGTGGCTTAAGCTCCAATGTTGGTGGCTCCTCCAATGACGGTTTCAGTTTTTTAGCTGCTTTTTCCTCCATGTGCAAAGGTTCAAACTGCGCTCTGAATCTGCTAACTCGTGGCAATGAGTCTAGCATCTGTAAGAAGTCCACAAATTATGGGTCGTCCTTTTCTTCATCCCCCAGTAAGGTTGTTTCTAATGGATCGTTGACCAAACTCTTGTTCATATCTTCACTGATGATTTTCTTAATTAAATCCATCCGAAAACATTCTTCCTCATCCATAGGGAATTTCATGGCCTTATACACATTAAAATTGATTTCTTGATATTGGACTCTCATAGTAAGTTCTCCTTTTTGCACGTCTATGAGTGTCCTTCCCGTAGCCAAGAAAGGTCTCCCTAGGATAATCAATATGTTCTTATCCTCCTTGAAATCCAGAATGATAAAGTCCGTAGGGATTATAAACTTATCCACCTTCACTAAAATGTCCTCTACTATTCCTCTCAGATATGTGACTGGCCTATCTGCCAATTGTAATGAAATGTTCGTCGACCTTGGTGCAGGTAAACCCAATTCTAAGTATATTGACAATGGCATCAGGTTTACACTTTCCCCCAAATCACATAAACACTTGCTGAAATGCATATTCCCGATTGTGCATGGGATAGTGAAGCTCCTCGGGTCCTTGAGTTTTGGTGGTAATTTCTGCTGTAATACCGTACTACACTCCTCTGTTAGTGCCACAGTCTCAAAATCTTCCCATTTCTTCATCTTTAACAGAATCCCTTTCATAAATTTTGCGTAGCTTGGCATTTGTTCTAGGGCCTCTGCAAATGGTATGTTGATTTGAAGTTTCTTAAAAACTTCCAAAAATTTGGCAAATTGTTTGTCTAATTTTTGTTTTTGAACTCATTGCTGGAATGGTGGGGGAGGATAAACAGCTGGTTTGTTCTTTTCCATGTGTTTTTCGTGCCCTTGCTTAACCTCACCCACTGTATTTTCTTTCTCTGGTTCAACCTCCTTTGTAACCGAAATTTCTGGCTCTTAACCATAAAGTTGTTTTCCACTTCTCAACATAATAGCTTGACACTGCTCGTGATTACCCTTAGGATTTCTCTCGGTGTCACTTGGTAATGTCCCTTGTGGTCTATTATTCAATACCAACGCAATTTGACCTATCTGATTCTCTAGATTTTTGATAGCCATCTCCTGTGATTTCATAGCCATAGCTTGATTTTTTATAGCCAAATCGGTGCTAGTCATCTATTTTGTCAACACTTACTCCAGATCGGATTTCCTTTCTTGATATTGAGCTAGTTGTTGCTGGTTCTGAAATCATGGTGGATATGATTGTTGTGAAGCTTGATTTTGTTGGTTGTTGCTCCATGAGAAATTCGGATGATTCCTATTTCCTTGATTATATGTGTTCTGATATGTCTTTTGCGGAATTCTATTGTAATTGCTGATGAACTGCACAGCTGCTCGATTAATCGCACATTGCTCCGTTGGGTGCTCTCCCGCGCATAACTCGCATATTATTGCCGCTTGCTGTACTTGTTATACTTGTTGTGTTTGTTGTGCTTGTCCTGCTGTTACCGACTCCAACTTCTTTGAAAGTGCAGATATATGTGTTTACATCGC
This sequence comes from Panax quinquefolius, assembly GCA_020205615.1. Lineage (NCBI taxonomy): Eukaryota > Viridiplantae > Streptophyta > Magnoliopsida > Apiales > Araliaceae > Panax > Panax quinquefolius. Next base: position 85,304,906 of record CM035160.1, on the reverse strand, counting down.
TGTCATACTATCTACTTCTAACACCCCAGCTGCCTTTGCTTGTGTCATTCTTGTTGTGGGCCACTTGTAGTTATTATTTGCCATGGTTTCAATCAACTCATATGCTTCCTCGTAACTCTTAGCTATGAATGCTCCGCCCGACGCTGCATCAATTCTTGTCCTGAGATTCCCATGTAACCCGTTGTAAAAGGTGTTCATTTGCAACCACTTGGGCAATCCATGATGTGGGCATTTTCTGAGAAATTCTTTGTATCTCTCCCAAGCCTCATATAACGACTTCCCATGTTGCTGTTCAATCATCGTTGTCTCGTTTCTCATCTTCCGTTTTTCGCCGGTGGAAAGAATTTAGCAAGGAATTTCTGAGCTAAATCCTCCCATGTAGTTATCGAACCGGATGGTAAAGAATGTAACTAGCTCTCCGCCTTGTCCCATAAAGAGAATGGGAACAAATGAACTATCACAGCTTCATCCGACACCCCATTGAACCTAAAGGTGTCACACAGTTCCAAAAAACTGACTAGATGCTCGTTCGGATCGTGATTTGCCAATCCCCTAAACTGAACTAAATTTTGAATCATTTGTATCATCCCTGGCTTAATTTCAAATGTATTCACTGCTATTGCGGGCCTGGTGATGCTTGATTGCAGTTCAGTCACCTTGGGCCTGGTGATTCTTTCTAAGGTGTTTCAAATTCTTGTCTCGTTTCCTTGATCCACTTGCTCAACCTCTGAAACCTTTTCTCAATGTCGTCGTCAAAAGACAGCAAATCTAGATTTTTGGACCGAGTTTGCATAAACTGCTTCCACACCTGAAATAGAAGAAAGAAAACAAAAATAAAAATGTCTAAGTAAAACTGGATTAATTAAACTGATATTGTAAAACTATTAAGATTTATACTAAATTGTCCTCGGCAATGGCGCCAAAAACTTGTTGGGTAAAATCGATACGCGCAAAACACGCAAGTTTACGTGGTCAACAAGTAATATAGTAGTGAATAAAGTATCGTTCCCACGAGGACAAATTTGCAAGAATTTTAACTTCACAATTATCAATTTTCTATTAATCCTAATTCTATTAAACTATTCAAATAAATGGTTTAAAATTATTGAAACTAAATTAATAAATAAATAAACTATCACAAAACAATAACTAATATCAAAATCCAGAATTTCAAACAATTAATGGAGAATTAGACTTATGATTTCACCCTAAGTTTCACTCTGATTTTCAAACCTTTATTCCAACTCAATTTAATATTCAAGTTTATTAATCATGAACACGAATGTAATACTAGTCACCTCTCGATGCACTAATACCATACTAACTTAAATCCACAATTAAGATAGAAACAAGTTAAACACCTAAATCAACCAACTCACTATATCTCTATGTGAACTGCAATTAAAGAAGGTTTAAGCTTAAGTTCTCTATCCGATTACATGTGATGTCAAGCATATCTCTACCTTAACAATAATCAAAAATCTATTATTCACAAAATTCATGACACATGCTACATTAACTAGGTCTAGATTTGAATATCCTCTCTTGATTCCATTCAAATCCACGAGGAATTGTTGATCAAGCAATTCATAAGTTCACGCTCGAATTAACATAGATAAACTGAAAATATTTTATTGAATTGAAAATCAAAGTTATAGAATCATCGTTTCACCCAAGGATCCATCACAAGTCTAATAAGCGAATTAGTTCATAACGAATGAATTAAAAACTGAATAATCTAATGAAACCATCCTTTCAATTACAAATAAAAGACTAAAGAGAAGAAGAATAATGAACACCCTTCACGTAGCCTAGAATTGTAACCGTCGCGATAATCTCTTCAAATTACTCCTCCAAAGCTCGCACTTGAATCCTGGAATTTATCTCTGTATTATGCTCCTTGTGTTCTGTGAATTGTTGTTTTCAACGTAAAATTAAGCTCTCCTCTTTTTCCGGTAGAGATCCCCTTATTTAGAGTCCAGGCACCTTACAAAACATTAACAATCCATGTTGCAACGGCTACTGCTAAAGAAAAATTCCGACTTCATGTATTTTTCCACTTTCGCTCCAAAACTCCGTCTTTCTTCACCACTGGCATCCATAACCACCCTACACATAAAATGACATGAAACAAGTGAAAACGAACACAAAACAAAAAGTTAACTATGAATTTAAACTTAAAATGAATATCGATTTGTGTATATTAAATCCACTTATCAATGACGCTGAAGGAAACTTGCACTGAATAGCAACTCTCAAAGTATCTAAATACTCACTAAATACGCTCGATAATATAAAGAGAAAAAGAGAGAAAACTTATTTCTGGTGTATTTTTCAATTCTAACTTAGCACCCTATTTATAGGAAAATGTTAGAACGCCGAAGCAGATTTAACCTGCAACCTGATGGCTTTGCCTGCTACTATTCCCACCCACCAAAAATTTTAGCACATTTCTTCACCAACCAAAGGTGGGGCCCACTAATTGTAGAATTTTCCACCAAAAATCATTTATAAACATAATTTCTGAATCAGTCACCTCTTAAAAATTCATAACAAATCATACATTAATTTTTAACGGTTCAAAATTTGTGGACATATACTCAACTTATATATGTATAACATATCCAAAAATCACAACGATCCAACAGTCAGATTAAAAATTATAACTCACGCAATATATCTCAAGAACACTTATTTTTCGGATTATGAGTCCTTTGGACCAGTTTCATTCAAACAGTCACCACGAAAAATCCACAAAGTATATTTGAGTGATTCAAATTTCTACGATTAGCTTACTTACAGGGCTTTCTTTTGATATATGACTCATTGACAAATAGGATTTATACCTACTTATGGAGTACCAATTCATGCGAACTATGCCCATCTCAAGTACATTTTAGTAGGTTTTAGTTGCATTTCATGATAATTTGCATTTCGCTTACTTAAAACTCCTTTTGGTGAATAAGTGCAGGAATCGGCCTATTTTGGTGGTGTTATTGAGCACACAGCGAATGGATACTTGAGACGAGGCAAATGATGGGATATGCATGGCATGAAGGTGCAATGGAGCAAGGAGATAAAGCATGACTACACAAGTAGCAGTAGAAATAGCATAACAGAAGTCAGGATCTACAGTTTGCAAGCCGCATTTGGTCACATGGCGGCAAAATAGCCTTAAACGCTGCGTGCCGTAGCGATTACTCGAGCAGATCTTGGAGCCTCTCGCAAGTTCTTGCGCGGTCGCGAGAGGGACAAGCCTAGAGAGCGCTTCGCACAAGGCCATGACCAATTTCACAACACACAAAACTCTACGCAAGTCTCGTGGCGAGAATATCAAAGCTGAGAGGAGGCCCATGGCATTGCCCGAGCCTAAGTCGCTGACTTTTTTTATTTTATTTCAAATTTTAAAGGTTGTAATTGATTTAAAACGATTCATGACTGGTGTCAGGGGTATCACTTGACTTTTTACTAAGTTTTTCACGTATTTTAGATCGTAATTAGGGTTTTTACTCTCGGGGGAAGATTCCAACGTAGAGGGAGGCCACAACTCTATCTTTTTGTTCCTTCTTGAGATTTTCTACCAGAGTGGGATTATTATTATTAGTTTTGCTGGAATCGTATGAGAATTTGAATTTTGATTCGTATTCAGCAATTGGGTTTGATAGTTTCATCTTTCATCTTTCAATTGTCGTTTATTGATCATGTTTAGATTTGATCCCGTAATGGCTTTTGGTTCCATCATGAACTAAACTCCATTATGGGATTCTAACGGATTTGAATATGTAGTTTGATTGCATGTTTAAATGCTGGATTGTTTTGCATATCATATGGGATGTCTATCATGATTGTTTTGCATGTATGAATGCTTGATCACCATTCGTTTCAGTATTTGTATGGAATTGACAATGAACATGCAAATATGGACTGTAATCATGATAGTATACGTATATAGGGCTGTGTTATATGGCTTATGTATTTCGTGAACCAGATAGGCATATACTGTTTCACCGTATAAGTTAGAATAAGGGCTTGAACTTAAAATTAATATAATTGCAATATTACATAGACATATAGTGATATTGGTTGTATTGATGATTACATAGAGTCTATCATCTGTGGATGCTGTGTAAGTAGGTCTTAGTGCATTGAAAAATGGCTAATACTCTTTTAGTGCTCTTGGCTACTTTCATGTGATATGTGAGCAAGTCATGCATGATAGTGGCGATTGAATGAAGTATTAAATGAAGTTAGAATCCCATTAGTTCCAATATCATTTATTCTATCGTTATTATTATTTTAGTTGTTATTTGCAATTCGAGAACAAACCAAGTTTAATCAATAGTTTGAGCAAATAAATATAGTGATTTAATTAATGAATAATAGTTTAAGTTAAACAACTTTCTCTGTGGGATTGATACTTTACTTGCTCTGTATTACTTGTTGACGCATGTATACTTGCATGAGTTAGAGCTCTTTTGTTAGTCTTAAAAAAGAGGCAACACTCATCTCATAACTCATTATACACAAAGAGTTATAGATTTTACAAAATCAACTAATAAACTAATTTTCTAAAAAATTCCAAATTTTGTTCCTCATTTCGACAAAATATTAATAAAACACCTCAGCATTTATTCCTTCATTTATAACCACAATAAATATATCAATCCTTTATATCAAATAAAATAAATATTTTCTTATCATATAAATCAATAATCAATTATTCATAAATAATATTACAGGATCACAATTATGACAACCAGGTCGTTCCCAGGAAAGAGGGGGCTTTTCGATAAGGATTTCTCCTTATTGGCGCGCAATTAGGTGACCAAACCTCTCCTTGACAGAACTTTCTAAACATTTCCAATAATGTTATCTAATAATATTATTCAAATAATATGAATTATTGATCTGATAATGGGAAATACTGTGCAGTGACAATTATTGAACAACAATAATACAAAATATCAACGTAGCAATAATTGAATTAATAAAATAACATCTATGTACTTAAGCCAAAGATGACTTTCATCACAATATAAGTATGAGGATGATGACAATGATATAAGCATTAATCAAACGAAATCAAGGATAAATATTAAAGACTTTAAATTTACCCAGAGTTTATAAATATCCAAATTGTCAACATGATACTACTTTGTGGAGCAAAATTCAAGAATAATATTATATCAAAAATGATTTGGATCGAAAAGAAATCAATTTTGTCATGAATATTACTCTGGGTGAATAGTACCCCGTGAATAGTAATTCGGGAATAGTACCCCGTGAATAGTACTCGTGAATAGTACTTCGTGAATAGTACCCATGAATAGTACTTTGTGAATAGTACCCCGTGAATAGTACTTTATGAATAGTACCGTATACATTAATAGTACTCATGGACAGTACTCCGGCATGAAAAACTTAAAATTTAACAAGAATGTGCAGAAAATATCCTTGTGAAACTATACTAGATGAAGCACAAATTTCAAGGATATTCCACTAATTTCACAGAGTATAGAAGCAATACTTTAACAAAATGAGGGTATAATCAGGAATACGAGATGAAATAATATTACTCGCACACTACAGAATATGGAAGAAAATATTATTCCTATGAATACTGAAAAAAATAATATCCCTTACCTCAGAAGAAGATTGGATATTGGAATAATGAGGTAACAGACTTCTCTTCTACTTTCTCTCTAAAGCTTCTTTCTCTATAGCTTCTCTTTCTATAATTTCTCTTGTGAGTCTTAGTGAATTGGTGAGAATGAAGGAAAAATGAGCTTCTATTTATAGGAAAATATAGTTTCGATAATTGCACGTTTTGGGGCTCGAAATATTACAATATAATACCTTTATTTTTAATTTAGTCCTGCAAGTATTATCAAACCTGCACCACCTCCCCTAATAGTATATCATGTGAATCAATAGTACAATCATGTGACTCAAATAGTTATAAGCATGTGAATTAATAGCAATTAATTGCTCATTTATCCGATTAATTACCCGATTGATCAATATAACTTCCAGACATCAATTATTATCGAAATAAATGTCGATTTGCACTAACACTAATAATCCCAACACAATAGAACTATCAATTTCATCTTTAATCAACACGAACTTATTCATCATTAATATTATAACTCACAATATTTAACAACCTGGTCGTTTCCAAGAAAGAAGGGGCTTTCCGATAAGGATTTCTCCCTATTGGCGCGCAATTAGGTTACCAAACCCCTTTCCTCGACAAACCTTTCTAGACATCGTCAATAATGCAAATAATAATATGAATAACTTTGTCATCTCAATTATTGATTTAATAATATAAAATATTATGCAGCTGATACTGTGACAATAATTGAATCAATAATATGAGAGATATGATGTAGCAATAATTGAGTATAACTGAGTGACTTCTTACGTAAACATCAATAATCAATACCGTGTGCTACTATACAACCACGCGTATTACTGTACTTTTACTACTGGGTAGTTCAATAGTTTAATGGTAAAACTTTTGCCGTTATTTATAAAAATATTTTAGTCATTTTCTAACTATGACAATTATTCTGTTATGGGGTCCACAAATGGTTGCGCCGTCGTACGAATATTCCGCGACAAAAAGAATATTCCACGACCAAACGAATATTCCCCGACAACAATGAATATTTTATAACCACTTGCTTATTTTGCAAAATTTGCACATTTCACCCATAACTTTAAACTTTTATCAATTTAACCATTTACTAAATAAAATAATAATTATAATAAAATTGAATACTTTCATTTCGTAAAATTCGAGGTCTTACATCCATCACTTAAACTATATATAAAAACATCACAATTAACAAATATCGTCCGGTCAAACCCTATCAGATGACACATTCATATGTTTTCTGGGTTACCCAGAAAATAGAGAATGTGATCGACTTGGCTAGTTTGACCGGCCACTGAATCCAGTCAGTTAGAGGTTTATGCATTCTAAAGGACTTAACATGTAGTCTATATAACATATTACAGATTAGACACAATAATAATAACATATCATCAATCTATTATCAGATCCGAGCCCATGAAGATCTTGTCAGAGCCTTCTCGGCACGATATGAGTTTTCCAAATTTGGAAAGTCATGCTCGGTCAACTAGGTTTGACCAGCCATAACTTTTAACCTGTTCATAATCTGGGCTAGATTCCAGTTTTAGATCAAAGATCTCATAGCATACTACAACTACAAACTTTTAAAACACAAAAATAATTAAAAATAACTGAGATCTGAGGTCTGACATTCATTTTCAGACAACAAAAATAAAATTTTCCATATTTTAAAAAACTTCAAATCCGAGCCTCTAGATGTTATGATCTAACATCTAGTAACCCAGATCATCAATATATACTACATACAACATGTTTTAATATTAAAACACAACATTTAACATATGATCAAAGGTCAAATTTCGTTTAGGGTTTATACCTCTTTCGAATAAATTCTTGAATCTAGGGACCTGATCTGTTTATGGAAGTAGTGGGGCTTGTTCTTCGGACAGATCTAGTAATAGAATTCATGGGTTATAGAGAGAGAGTGTCTAGGATGTGTGTATGTGTTTAAATGGGGTAAATAATGAACTTTCTCTCTCTTGATCCTTATATAAAACTCATAAGCAAAGAGTTTGGATGGGGTAATGGCTGAGAGCTGGAGTTTTTTATCTCCTAGCTAGACTAGGTTTGGTGACTTGCCAAGATATGGCAAGATTTGGTAGCAATCAATTCAAGAATTTGACAAAAAGGGCATTGTGGTCATTAGCCTTGAAATTTTAATGGCAAGCTTGTCAATTGTCCCAACCCTTAGGGTTTAAAAATGAAATTTTAGTTTCTTAATTTCCAAATTAGGATTCCTTAATTAACTTAGGTTTTCTAATTATATTAGACTTGAAATTAAGTTTAATAATTCACTAATTAGCAATTAGGATTTTCTTTTTGAAAATTAGGATTTCAAATATAGAAATTAGGGTTTATAAATATTAGTTAGGGTTTTCAAAAATTAGGGTTTCCCTAATTAAGGTTAATATCTATAACTCCGGTCGTTAATCACATTATCACGATTACATAACAATCTTGTACTCTAATTTGAGTTTCAAATTAGGGTTTAGCACAATAATATCAGGTTTTCTAGTGTTTCACTATAATTGACCAATTATCAGTCTACACACATATAGTACACATTTGTAGCACTGAAGTATAATTAATATTATATTATTATTCTCATTCCTTAGTCAAAACCATGAATTAGGGTTTGGACTTCATATCTGAATTATCTTGCACATATAGCATTATTAATTAAGTTATAATAATTATTTAATTAGTCTGAAATGAATTCATATAATAAAATAATTATTATAATAAATCAGAATCATCTTATATATTATTTAAATAATATATAATCATATTTTCATGGAAAATAAATAATAAAAACATTTCTACTACAAAATTAATTACTATAAGAATATAATTTATAATGATTAATAATTCTAAAAACAATTATTTATAATTATTCGTAATAAATATATTTTCATTTATCACAAAAATACATACGTTTTGTCATATAAATATTCCTACCTTTAAAAATAAAAAAAATTATACGCAAAATTTCTTATTTAATCATATAGAAAATATCGGGTTATTACTTAATCCTTTTGCATCTTATCTTCTAACTCCCACGTGGCCTCCTCGAGATTGTGGTTTTGCCAAAGTACTTTTACAGAAGATATACTCTTATTCCTTAATGTATATTCTTTCCTATCTAATATCTGGACAAGAATTTCTTCATAAACTAAATTCTTCTCTACTTGAATTGGCTCGTAAGAAATCACGTATTTGTAGTCAAGCTTGTACGGACGCAACACGGAGATGTGAAACACATTATGGATGTGCTCCAACTCATGTGGTAATGCAACTTTGTACGCCACTTCTCCCACTCGCTTCAGTGTCTCAAATGGTCCTATGAACCTCAGACTCAATTTTCCCTTCTTGTCGAATCGTATTTTTCCCTTCTAGGGAGATACCTTTAATAAAATGTAACTTCCAACTTCAAGGTCGCGGTCCTGTCGATGCAAGTATGCGTATTTCTTATGGCGATCTTGTGCAACTACTAATCTAGCTCTTATCAATGTCACCACATCTGCAGTTTTTTGGACTAATTCTGACCCTAGCATCTTTCGTTCTCCGACTTCATCCCAATATAATGGCATTCTACACCTTCTCCCGTAAAGAGCTTCGTACGGTGGCATGCCTATACTCGCATGATAACTATTATTGTATGCAAATTTTACTAGGGGTAGATGATCGTCCAAACTTCTTTTGAAGTCTATCACACAAGTTCTAAGCATGTCCTCCAGCGTTTGTATCGTTTTCTCACTTTGTCCATTCATCTGCGGATGATAAACGATACTTAACCTTAATTGTGTTCCCATCCTCTCTTGTTGGCTTTTCCAAAACTTTGATGTGAAGCACGGATCTCGGTCAAAGACAATCGATACCGACACTCCATGTCGTGAAACAATTTCGTTTACGTACAGGTTCCCTAGCTGATTCAAACTATATCGGATCTTGATTGGTAGAAAATGATCCATTTTCGTTAGTCGATCTACAATAACCCAAATGGCGTCAAAACCTTTCTGCGTGACTGGAAGCCCCACCACGAAGTCCATCGTAATGTTCTCTCATTTCCACTCTGGTATTTCCAACGGTTTGAGTTGACCACTCGGCCTCTGGTGTTTTATTTTGACCCGTTGACACGTAAGACATCTACTAACGCACTCTGCGATTTCTCGTTTTAGATTGGGCCGCCAAAAATGTTGCCTCAAATCTTGGTACATCTGTGTGCCTCCTGGATGAACGGAATACGTCGTATTGTGTGCTTCATGTAAAACTTCTTCCCTCAACTCGATTATCACTGGCACCCACACACTCCCTTGGAATCTCAAAATAGCATCTCTGTGACGCCCCCAAATTCGGGTCTCTTCCAACCCGACATATGGTGTTACACGGTGCTACAGTTCACACAAACATTCAATTAAATTGCCTCAAAAGAACAGATATGTCTTACATATATTCCAAAACAATACTACCATTTCCTAGGTTCTTTATAACCGTTACATTTGTTCTTGTCATAATTTCAAATATTATCATTACAAACCTATACTATTACATAGGTAAGCTACATGTTCGCCTTAGCCTTCCCTTTATCCTTGTTAGATCCTTTGGTCCGTTCAGTCTAAGCTGCATTCATATGGTTCAAGCAAGAGTGAGCATAACAAACTCAGCAAGTACAACAATTTCTTTTAAACAACCTGCTTGAAACATAAGAATCGTATATATTTAATAACTGGATAATAGTTACGAAGTATTATCAATAATTCAAAATAGCATTTCTTTTTCTTCAAAACGTTTTATAATGATAATATTCAATAAAACGTCAATTCTGGTTCAAGACCATGAACGTTTCATAATTTCTTTGAAAAGGACAACCCGACACTAAGTCCGTAAGTCCGGCATAGCTTACAAGCACTTCTAGGTGATCAGCCTATAGTACTCTATGTTGATCAACACTACATCCATTAAACGTGTGTACGTTTAAGTTGTGGCAACCTCACGTGCCCATCGAATACTCGATGAAAATATATTTCTTTATTCATATTCAGGCTTACCTTGAATCTGTACCAAACAATTGGCGTAGGATAGCGTTAGCAATTCTATATTGAAAGACTTGCAAATAAATCAATCAATCTATCAAGATTAGTCTAGCTGAGTTAAAACTGGCATCGACTCTCTCTTTAAAACCATACATGCATCTTATAACTTGAATCATTTGAAAACCTAGCTAACACGAAGGTTAGACAAGTGTTTAGAGAAACTTGCAATCAGCGTCTGCTATAGTAAAATTACGTTTCCTTTGAGCCTTTACAGTCTCTACAACACATAATCACATAACATACCACATTAGGTCATGAATGAACATACATGGTTCCTAATGAATCTTACCCTTCTTCTCAATCTATTCATGTAGTAGATTTGTTATTATTGGTTACGGCTTGACGCCGTTCTTTTACATCGTTCTTTACCAACTTATTTCCTTTCTATAACTTAATTGAAATTATTTCATTAATACAACTCGGTCTGAGTTAACCATCATCCCTCGCGGCTTACTAACGTTCTTACATCATTATCCGAAACTTGAGCATCATTGGTTAAGTACATCTATTGCATACCATTCATATTCACATTCGACTTATCTTCAACCTTTAATGTATTACTTAAGGTTTACAATTATCTTAATGATGCTACATTAAGTTTAGTAATGTATTGGTTCATTACTAATCAATTATATTTATTTCCTTACTTGTAAGCTTTTATTACTGTGCATGATCTAGTGTTGGTGCTGTGGCACCAGCTTCTCCTCTGGCTCGAGTCATTTGCGGCGGAGCTTTTGGTTCTAGAATTGATCACATGGCTGCGCCTATGCCCATGTATTTGGCCGTCTTTGCAAGATCAATTAACAGGGGCTATGGTCCGGTCTCGCGCTGCAACGTGGGACTTTCTGCCTTGAGTTGCGCCACGGCGCGGACTCTGTGCATCAGACAATTTAAACAGATTTTTTATTTTGTAAGATTCCCGGGCTCGTAACTTCTTCGTTATAAATCCGAATTTGCTCATTCAAGAGCCTACGGTTCACAAATTACATACCTTACAGTTTTTATGAAAGAATTTTATCTATTTGACTTCGTTAACTAAAAATTCACCTATTAGTCCATTTTTAGCGAAAACGATAAACGTTCGTGAACGTTCAATGCTCGTTTCTTCGTTCTAAGTCGAAATTAAGTCATTCTTGAGTCTGCAACTCTATAATGCTGAATAAGACATGTCTCCATCGAAAACCAACATTTCTAAGTTCAAACACAAAATCCGACTTCCATTCCGAGAATTTCACGAATTCGACGATTATCGTCCAATCGTGTGCATTTCGGCAAAACTTCGTTACATAAGATTTGTTCTTCGTTTCAAATGGATTCATTCCGTTATACTAACATCTTAACATATATACTTTGTTAACTTATAAACATGTTAAGTTATTACTTGTTCTTTGTGAGTTTGTAACTTATAAAAGTATAAACTACTATGATACCATTTCTAATGACTTATCATGATCTTAATCTTTTAACCCTCATCCTTGCATCTTCTTATCATACCAATTTTATTAATGTAAACATGTTACAAGTTCTACTTAAGTTCATAGCTTAAATGATTATGAATAGCCTATTCATGACTTATACGGCTTAAGTCCATTGAATAATCATTCTTATTATTCATTAGCATACATGTTCTACCACTACCCACTTCTCTAACAATAGAAGAGAAAGAGAATCATGGTTCAAGATTGATTACCGTTTTTTGATCACTTGCAAATCCTTAATCTTCTTCTTGCTCCTTTGAATTAACAAAGGCTAACTTCTAGCTTTTCTAGCTTTTTCTCTCAAGCAAATAAGCTATAAGTTTTTGGGGTTTTTGAACAAAGAACAAATGAAGTCCAAGGCCCTCTATTTATAGGAAAGCCAAGGTTAGGGCATAAGGGTCATTAATCCACTTCCACCTCCTTAATCACCTCCTTACTATTCATTACTTCCTATTTAAGTTAACTTGGCTACCACATTTACTTAGCCACCAAGTCACTTGCTCACCACTTATCTTAGCCATTAAGTTACTTTACTTGGTCATTACATTATTTGCTTAACCATTAAGTATTCTTGCTAATCACATAACTTAGCCATTAAATTTTCTTAACTTATCCTTTACTTGATCCTTAAGTCTACTTGCTCATCACACTTGTTTCTTGGGCACCAAGATCACCCATGTGATCATAGGTTGCCCCATGGATCCTCTTAACCCATTGGATTAATAGTTTGGGCTTAAGGTTTAATTAGTTAGCTTATTCATTTGGGCTTGCAATAATTTGTTTTGGGCTTTACATGAACAAACATTTGGCTTGTACCTTAATTCTATTGGACTTTCATATTTAATCATATTGGACTTGTACATCCCACATAATCCACAAGTCCATTCACAAATGGCTTAAAGCCTTATACGATATACGCTACGTATAAATCTCGTATTCCAATCCATATGCTTATTTATATACGACATATCATCATTCATACATATTCGTATAATACATCATATCATACTAGTATTCATTACCTCGTAGAATACCTACGTTTTATATGATCATCACTTAATTCATTAATCGCATTATATTTCCTTCTCGTAAATCACTTTCTCTTAATCATTAGGTTTTAAGTCCGCAGGCGAAAAACTGTGTTTGCCATAACTGAAATATTATTGGATATTCCATCTCACCTCGATATTTTATCGTTACGTATTTCTCAGAAATTCAAAATAGTTCCCGAGCAGAAATGCGTGAATAATATTTTTTAGAAAATTTCTCAAAAAGCTTTTATTTTTCGTATTGGAAATTCAAACACTTAAATTCTATCACGTAGCCAAAATCCTACGACGTTCCGACATATCTAGGTCATAGAACGACCTTCAATTCGCTAATTCCCATAAATAATCAATTAAATTTATTTAATACACATAATTAAATAAAAGTATAACCTTCGTTTTGAGGGAAGAATTTGGGTTCCAAATAATTCCGAGTTGAACGAAGAGATTATGTGTGAGGCTCACAGTTCGCGGTACTCGATACATCCTGGTAGTACTAAGATGTATCAAAACCTTCGTCAGAACTTTTGGTGGCCGAACATGAAGAGGGAGATTGCAGAATGTGTTAGTAAGTGCTTAACTTGTCAGAAAGTTAAGGCTAAACACCAAAGACCAAGTGGACTGATACAACCACTGGAGATTCCGGAGTGGAAATGGGAGCATATCACCGTGGACTTTGGGTAATAGTGGATCGGTTAACTTAATCTGCTCATTTTCTACCAATAGGAGTTAGGTATAATTTAGAGCAGTTAGTTAAGCTTTATGTCAAAGAAATCATTTCTAGACATGGAGTACCTGTTTTGATTGTGTCCGATCGTGATCCACGATTCACGTCGAACTTTTGGAGGAGTTTGCAAGAGCAAATGGGAACACAGTTAAGATTAAGTACGGCGTATCATCCACAAACGGATGGGCAAAGCGAACGGACAATTCAAACGCTAGAAGATATGTTAAGATCTTGCGTTATGGATTTCAAAGGGAGTTGGGACGAACATCTACCGTTGGTAGAATTCACTTACAACAATAGTTTTCACGCTAGTATAGGCATGCCGCCTTACGAAGCGTTGTATGGACGGAAGTGTAGAACACCACTTTGTTGGGACGAAGTAGGTGAACGTCGAATGTTGGGACCTGAGATGGTACAACAAACGATAGACATGGTAAAGCTGATAAGAGCTCGATTAATGGTAGAATATGACGATATTATGGAATATCCAATAATATTTCCGTTATATCAAATGAAGTTTTCGCCTGCAGACTTAAAACCTAAGGGTTTGTAAAAGAGGTCTCCGAAAGGGAAATGTAATGCGTATAGTCTTTTCGATTATTATACGTAAGGAATATTAGTATTATACTAGTATGTATACAAGTATGGTATAAAGAATAGTACCACGTATAATACGATTATTATATGAGTATTATACAAAGAGAATATGTGAGTAATACGTGTAGAATACGAGTTGTATTATTAGAGTATGAGTTAAGGATTTTATCCAATCCAATTGGACTTGGATTAATAAATAAGCCCAATGAATTAGTATACAAGCCCAAGTCAAGGCCCAATATTAGATTGGTTAAAGCCCAATGTTTTTATGTCAAGCCCAATCCAAAAGGTAAATCGCGGGTCGAACCGGTGGCTCAAGGGATGGGTAAAACCCATGGGGCAACCCATGGGGATGACCCATGGGAATGGTGGGCCGGCCAATTGGTGTGCAAGCCAAGTGTATCACTTGGTCACCAAGTAATTTACTTGGTGACAAAGTGGTAATTAAGTAAGGAGGTGGAAAATTGGACATTTTTGCCCTCATTTGGTTTTCTATAAATAGAAAGCTAAGAGTTGGATTTTTGTTGTTTTACAAAGTTTGTCCAACATATTTGAGAGAGAGAAAAGAGCTAGAATCCTATAATCCTTCTACTTCCAAGCAAACCAAAAGACGTTTATCAAGAACATTAACTACTTCAAAGTTAAATTCCTATAAATTGTAATCTTCATCCTTTTCGATTTCTTTCTCATATAAGAATTATAGATGAGTGGAGAATGTTTATAGAGATGATAAAAGAATGCCTTTTAATAACGAAATCATTGATAGGTCATGACCAAATAGAAATCGTAAGTGTTTACGTGAGTTAAAACCATAGAAAGTCATGAAAGTTAACTTAGTTATAATTGAACGTTTTGGAAACCGTTGTAACTAAGATATGTGCATCTTGATTTGTTAGGATGTAGATATGAAGTCCATGGAGTATTCCATGTGATTTGGCTTAGAGAACATTAGTAACGAAGTTATAGCGGATTTTGCAGAAATAGACGTTAAACGTCGAAAACGTATAAAGTCCGGATTAAAGGTTAAAAGTTGCCGTGTGACTTGAAAACGTCAGTTTCCAATGTCAACACGTGAGATAAGGTAATTAAGAGTCGTTGGCAAAGGAATCGTCGCATTCCGAATTATAACGAAGAAAAAGAGTATTGAACGGGCGAAAAGATTAAACGAACGCTTAAAAACGAACTTAAAGGTGAATTCCGAGTTAACGGATTCAAAAATATGAAATTCTTATATGAACACGTAAAGGATGTAATTCCTGACTTGTAGGAATTCGAATGGGTCAATTCGGATGTAAAACAAACATATTAGGAAGCCAGGAGTTTTATTAAGAAACCTAATCTGTTTTGGCTAACTGGTGCACAGACTCGGAACCGCAGCGCCAAAACAATTACAAAGTGGTGGCGCCATAAGGCGCACTCAAATTCGGAGAGTACCACCTAACTCGCTACAGTCAGATCGCCACTAATATATACAAAGGATGCTTGCGCCTTGTACTTAAAGAAGTGGAAAAAAAGTTGACCAAGTTAGGTTTAGTTCCCTTTTGAATGTAGACCTAAAGTAAGATGTTAAAGGTACTTAAAGTACATAATGAGACTTACTTTAAAACACTTATAAGATGTTAATGTAAGAAGAATGGGTAAGGTTTAATGGAAATTAAACGAAGAACGCAAATACGTAATGAGTGAACCGTGAACGACGTTCAATATTTGTAATTAACCATTAATGATCGAATGTCGGCTAAGGACGTAAGAACGTTAATAAAACGTAATGAAGTATAGAAAGTTGAATCGACTTTAATAATGGAGTTAAAACAAGTAAGACATAGAAGAGAAAGAAGTTGGTTAGAACCGTAAAGTGAGTTTGTTTGATAACTAATTACAGTGTACTATGTGAATGTATCATGTAGATCCTGTAAAGACTGAGAATAGTTGGAATATATATTTGAAAGACGCTTGAAGGCAAGCCTTTCTGAACTCTTGTCTGACCTTCGTGTTAGCCAAGTTTTTACGTAATGCATGAATAGTAAATAGAAAAGAGTCGATGCCTATTTTATCTGGGCTAGACAAGTATTGAAGGATAGATTGAATTGGTTACAAGTCTGTTGATATAGAAATGTTAACGCTATCCTATGCCAAGTATTTGGTACGGATGAGAAGATAAGTTTGTCTATGAACAAACAAAAGTATTTTCATCGATTATTCGATGGGCACGCGAGGTTGCCACATGTTAAACGTAAATACGTTTGACATAAGAGTGTTGATCAACATAGAGTACAATAGGCTGATCACCTAGAAGTGCTCGTAAGTAAAGACGGGTGGATGGCCTTAGTGCCGAATATCCTTTTCAAGTATGAAAACAAAAAGAGTATGTTCATGGTCTATTGATCTGTTCATCATTCCTAAGCTATTATATATACTCTGGAATTGTTGTAGTAGAAGTATTAGTCAAATGATTCAGGATGCTTAGTAAATAATTGTTCTGATATTGATATAAAGCATGTACTTACTGATGTGATATTCATATGTTTCGTTGTTAAGACTTGCTAAGCTAGTTATGCTCATTCTTGCTTGAACCATATGTTTGCAGCTAAAGCCGAACGAACTGAGAGTTCTATGAGAGATAAAGGAAAGGCTAAGATGGATAATCAATCGTCCTGTAATAGACTAGTATATTTGTATGTAATATACTTATGAAGAACAACGAATGTATTTGGTTATGAACCTGGGAAAGGATTTATTACAGATGTAATACAAAGATAGTTATTGCACTCATTTTATTGTTATTTCAATGTAATGATTGTATGAAATGTAGTATCGTCGAGCACCATCTGTCGGGTTGGAAGATACCCGAATTTGGGGGCATCACAGGTTGGTATCAAAGCATTAGGTTATAAAACTTAAGGGGGGGAAGAACCTTAGGCTAATAACCTCGTAGGAAAGGAGGAGTCCGAAGAAAGCTAACTCGAGTCAAATGAGTTAATAAGGTATTGAGGAAACTCTGTACCAAAATATTTAAAAGATGGAAAGTAACCCTAAATGGATTAAATGTGATTTGTGCTTATATTATTGTGTATTATGTACTAATCAATTTGTTATGTGTTATTGTAGATGTCGGTTGATAGCTTGATGTATAGGGATATACATGTGATCAGTGAGGAGTCCGTGAACCGAGTTGAGACAGTACATGTGCCTATAGCAGACATACCTGTAGTGATTCTAGAAGAGTCAGAGCCCGAGGAATATTACTCGGAGGAGGATTATTCGGAGGAGACCATGGGGATAGCATCATATTTGAATATGATGATTGATATGGAGGATGACATGGAGGTAACATCGATTAATATGGTGATGCCTGCCTTAGAGTCTACACCTACAGAGACTATAAGGGCAATGTACCTCTCAGTGCTTGATCGTAACGTGCAACTGCACAATATGGTGCAGCACCAGAAGGAAGACATCAGTGATCTCTATGGGGCGAAAGAGTCTGTAGAGTCAGACTATGAGATAGAGCATGATGAGAAAGTGCTCATGAATGACAAGGCCCAGGACTATAAGAACGAGGTCATAGAACTTCGCAAGACACTGGTTGAAAAAGACCAGAAGATAGCACGAATGTCATATATAAATGACAGTGCGCACGAGGATTTCAAGCTTAAGATAGCTTGTTATTCTATTGAGTCGGGACAGACTCGACATACTATAAGTCGGGATATTGTGTTAAGCAATATTAAGAGTAGTATTGTGAATACTTTTGTGTAGTGACGTAAAACCCTCTTTTGTATAATTAAAGGGTAGTCTTTTTGTAAATCCCAATTTTTGTAGAAGTCAATTGCGGGATGTATATGTAATAGCTTTTGGGCTATTTAAAGCAACTTGTAAATAGTTTTGAACTATGAAGAAGCATTTTAATATAAGAAAGTTTTTATTTTGAATTGCTTTGTTGAGTATGAGTTATTGTCCAATTGTTTGACGACTAATAACGAAGTAAGTAAATGAGTAATAACGGAACTTGATTTATTTAATCAGAAATGCCGCCAAGAAGAAGACAACGTAAACAAGAGGCGGAATCGCATAACACTACTAAAAAAATGGTCATTTGTGATGGCCTAAATCCATCACAAAAAGTAGGAAAATCATCACGAAAGGTTTACGTGATGGCTTTAAGCATCACAATGGTCGTCTTGTATACGCCCATCATGAAAGGTTTTACGTGATGGTTTTGTCAATCACGTAAACGCTTAGTGCTTTTCTGATGATTAATACAATCACATTAACATATAATCTATTGTGATTGTCAAAGTCATCACAAAAAAAAATAAGACTTTAGGGATCAAATGTAAGAACGTGAATCTCTATTTACGTATAATTTATTTCACTATATTAATTATATCTATATTAATTGTATCAAATGATACTTGTAAGATTTGAACCCTATCCCATTTGCAAACTAAATAACGAGTATTACCACTACACCAAAGTCCAGATCATGATTATAATTTTAAAACAAAATATAAAAGGAAACATATATGAGTTGACTTACTAAACAAAATTACTTTTAAATAAGATTTGGTGATTGCAATGGAAGTCACAAATACTCTATAATGATGGTAAAATTAGTCATCACTAAGAGCCATCATATATTGTATTGTTTTGTGACGGCTTGAAAATTCCATCACAAAATACCTTCTTTTTGTAATTGCAAATAAAAGTCGTCACAAAAATCTAACTTTTTAATGATTGTCACGACCGTCATAAAATATTATTTTGATTATTTCTTATATTAAAATATTAGTGATAGCTTAAATGCAATCACGAAAAGGGTATATCTATAAGTGATGACTTAGTGCGTCACAAAAATAAAATTTATTTTGCGTGAAAAAATTGGTGTGATTGACATGGCCATCACAATTATAATACATTGATGGCAAAATTAGTCATCACTAAGAGCCATCATATATACTATTATTTTGTGATTGCTTAAAAAGTCCATCACAAATTACTATCTTTTGTGATGGTTTTTAAAAACTGTCACAAAATTCCGTCACGTATTCTTATTTTTCTAGTAGTGTAATGATAATGAGGGGGGCCCTAATAACCCAATGCAGGAGTTCGTTAATTTATTAACGGCTGCATTTAACCAAGCCGGGGGTAGAGCACCCGCAGGATCTAGAGTAGCCCGAAAGACTACTTTTAAGGAATTTAAAAGTGTAGGTCCACCCGAATTTAAGGGAACAACGGACCCAATGGAGGCCCAGACATGGGTCAAGGAAATAGAGAAGGCGTTTGTTATTACAAACGTAGCTGAGGCGCAAAAGACCTCTTTTGCGACCTATATGATGAAGGGGGAAGCCAACTACTGGTGGGAGGCTCACCAGGGTGGGGCTGGAGCGAAAGCTGTTACATGGGAACAGTTTAAGAAGGTATTCTTCGAGAACTATTTCCCTACTAGCATGCAAGGGAGAATGGAGATTAAGTTCTTAGAACTTAAGAAGGGGGACATGACTGTTCCCCAATACGCGGCCAAATTCAATGAATTGGCAAGGTTCGCTCCACACCAAGTGGACACGGAAGAGAGGAAGGCTCGTAGGTTTGAGCAAGGCCTAAAACCCTGGCTCTATAGTAGGATATCGGTTTTTCAGAATGCTTCCTATGGGACCATTCTGGAAAAGGCGATAATAGTAGAGGGTGGTAGCGAGGCGTTGACCCAATACCACAAAGATAGGAAGAATAAGAGTAAGGGAGAGGGAGGAAATAAGGAAGAGGTTGCCAGTGGAAGTGGCAATATGCCTAAGAGGAAGAATTTTAACCCTGGGAATACTGGGGCAAGACAAGGGGATCCTAAATTGAGGATGGAGGCATATAAGACATGCGGTAAGACTCATCTGGGAGTCTTCCTGAAAGGGAAGACTGGTTGTTATAACTGTGGGCAGGAGGGTCATATATCCCCCAATTATCCTAATCCTAAGAAAAGCCGGGGATGTTTTGTTTGTGGGTTGGTAGACCACATGGCAAGAAATTGCCCGAAGAAAGGGGCGGAGGGTAATAAGGGTTCTAGTAGTGGTACTTTGGCCATTACTGGACCAACACCGTCAGTGGGTAGACCCTCAGCCCAAACGTTTAATATGACAGTCCAAGATGCGGTTGCATCAACTGGATGTAATGTGAGTATCATTCCATTAATCGAAATAAATGCTTACGTGTTATTTGACTCGGGTGCTACTTGTTCTTTTATAGCATGTGGATTTGTTCAACGATTGGGATTAAATCCTGAAAAGTTAGAAATACCTTTAGACGTTAAGGTAGCAAATGAGGAGATAGTTCCCATTGAACATATTCATAGAAATTGTTTCGTAGATATCAAGGGTAATAGATTATCAGTAGATCTTTTACCGATAAGGTTAAGGGAATTCGATGTGATTCTTAGTATGGATTGGTTAATTAACCATAAAGAAATAATAGATTGTCATAAAAAGAGTGTGAACCTAAGGCTTTCTAAGGAACCTGAGGTGGTGTTTTATAGAAATAAATCACCGGGACGTTCTTGTTGTCTAACCATGACACAAGCTAGGAAGATGTTGAAGAAGGGGTGTAAGGGTTATCTGTGTCACGTGGTGGATACCCAGAGAATGGGAACATCATTGGAACAGATAGCGGTGGTTCAAGAATTTGTGGATGTATTTTCGGAGGAGTTACCTGGTATTCCTCCAGATAGGGATGTAGAATTTGTAATTGATTTGTTGCCGGGAACGGCACCAGTTTCAAAGGCACCATATAGAATGGCGCCAGTTGAGATGAAGGAGTTAATGGTTCAGTTACAGGAACTATTAGATAAAAAGTACATTCAACCAAGTGTATCACCGTGGGGAGCACCGGTGTTGTTTGTAAAGAAAAAGGACGGATCGTTACGACTTTGTATCGACTATCGGGAGTTGAACAAGTTAACGATTAAGAATAAATACCCGTTGCCCAGGATTGATGATCTATTTGATCAGTTGAAAGGGGTAAAGTATTTTTCTAAGATAGATTTGCGCACGGGGTATCATCAACTGAAGGTGAGGAAGGAAGATATACCTACGATGGCGTTCAGAACTCGTTTTGGGCATTACGAGTTTTTGGTTATGTCGTTTGGGTTGAGGAATGCGCCAGCCGCATTCATGGAAATGATGAACAGAGTGTTCAAACAGTATTTGGACCAGTTCATCATAGTGTTCATTAATGATATTCTAGTCTATTCTAAGACACCAGAAGATCATGCTGAACATCTAAGAATAGTGTTGGAAACCCTACGGAAGGAGAAGTTGTATTCGAAATTCAATAAGTGTTAATTTTGGCTCAAAAAAGTGCAGTTTCTAGGACATGTTATAGAAAAAGATGGCATATCCATAGATCCAGCGAAGGTAGAAGCGGTGAATGAGTGGGAGCAACCAAAAATGCCAACCGAGGTTAGGAGTTTTTTGGGGTTATCGGGATACTATAGAAGGTTCATTCAGGACTTTTCTAAATTAGCAACTTCGCTGATAAATCTGACAATGAAGTCGGTAAAGTATGAGTGGACAGAAAAGTGTGAGCATAGTTTTCGAGAACTAAAAAGGAGGTTGAGTGAGGCACCTGTATTATCTTTACCAGATGATAAGGGGAATTTTGTAGTTTATAACGATGCTTCGCATAGAGGACTAGGTTGCATGCTTATGCAGCATGGCAAGGTCATTGCATATGCGTCACGTCAGTTAAAGGATTATGAGAAGGTCTATCCTACTCATGACCTAGAATTGGCGGCAGTAGTATTTACTTTAAAAATATGGAGACATTATTTATACGGGGAGAAGTGTGAGATATATACGGATCATAAAAGTCTAAAATATATCTTCACACAGAAGGAGTTGAATATGAGACAGAGAAGGTGGTTAGAATTAATAAAAGATTATGATTGTGGTATCTTATATCATCCGGGGAAGGCTAATGTAGTAGCAGACGTGTTGAGTCGGAAGGTTAGAGATAAACTGTCAATGTTAACGACTCAGAATGAGTTAATCACAGAGATGGCGAGGAGGGAATTAGAAGGTAAGTTACCAAGGGAAACGAGGGAGATGTTATTTGCAATAGAAACTCGGCCAACGATAATGGAACGGGTTAAGGAAGTACAGTTGAGTACTGAGGAATGTGAGCGGATGAAGAAGATAATGAAGGATGACATGAAGACTAAGTATAACCTGGATAAAGAAGGTTTACTTCGTTTTGAGGGAAGAATTTGGGTTCCAAATAATTTCGAGTTGAAGGAAGAGATTATGTGTGAGGCTCACAGTTTGAGGTACTCGATACATCCTGGTAGTACTAAGATGTATCAAGACCTTCGTCAGAACTTTTGGTGGCCGAACATGAAGAGGGAGATTGCAGAATATGTTAGTAAGTGCTTAACTTGTTAGAAAGTTAAGGCTAAACACCAAAGACCAAGTGGACTGATACAACCACTGGAGATTCCGGAGTGGAAATGGGAGCATATCACCGTGGACTTTGGGTAATAGTGGATCGGTTAACTTAATCTGCTCATTTTCTACCAATAGGAGTTAGGTATAATTTAGAGCAGTTAGCTAAGCTTTATGTCAAAGAAATCATTTCTAGACATGGAGTACCTGTTTTGATTGTGTCCGATCGTGATCCACGATTCACGTCGAACTTTTGGCGGAGTTTGCAAGAACAAATGGGAACACAGTTAAGATTAAGTACGTCGTATCATCCACAAACGGATGGGCAAAGCGAACGGACAATTCAAACGCTAGAAGATATGTTAAGATCTTGCGTTATGGATTTCAAAGGGAGTTGGGATGAACATCTACCGTTGGTAGAATTCACTTACAACAATAGTTTTCACGCTAGTATAGGCATGCCGCCTTATAAAGCGTTGTATGGACGGAAGTGTAGAACACCACTTTGTTGGGACGAAGTAGGTGAACGTCGAATGTTGGGACCTGAGATGGTACAACAAACGGTAGACATGGTAAAGCTGATAAGAGCTCGATTAGTAACGGCTCAAGATAGACAATGGAAGTATGCAGATCCTCATCGAGAGAAGAGGGAGTTTGAAGTAGGGTCTTATGTCTTTCTAAAAGTATCGCCTTGGAAAGGGAAGATACGTTTTGGAAAGAAAGGGAAGTTAAGTCCGAGGTTTGTAGGACCTTTTGAGATTTTAAGAAGGATAGGGGAGGTAGCTTATGAAGTAGCCTTACCTCCAGAAATGGAAAGAATACACAACGTGTTTCACGTGTCTGTGTTGCGTCCATATAAACCGGACTATAAGCATGTAATAGAGTATGAGTCTATCCAAGTAGAAAAAGACTTAAGGTATGAAGAGCTTCTGATTCAGATTATTGATAGGAAGGAACAAGTCTTGAGAAATAAAGTAATACCTTCCATAAAGGTAATTTGGAGTAACCACGATGCTGAAGAAGCAACGTGGGATCTCAAAAGTAAAATGAAGGAAAAATTTCCTCATTTGTTTATGTAAGAATAAGCGAGATTCGGGGGATGAAATCCTTATAAGGAGGGAAGAATGTAACGCCTTGAAATTTCAATTTTCAATGAATTAAATTTTTATTTGATTATGTGGATTAAATGAATTTTATTGAGTTATTATATGAGTAAGATGTTCGAAGGTCGTTGTATGACCTAGAATGTGTAGATGTGGTTAGTATTCTGGCTTTGTGCTAGAATTAATTGTTCTGAATTATCAAGACGAGAACAAAGGTTTTCTGAGATTGTTTGCGTAAAAACACTATTCATCCGATGACGTTCGGAGCTAGGGTTTGAGATTCTGAGAAACGCGTAATGGTAGAATATGACGATATTATGGAATATCCAATAATATTTCTGTTATGGAAAACGAAGTTTTCGCCTGCGGACTTAAAACCTAAGGGTTTGTGAAAGAGGTTTCCGAAAGGGAAATGTAATGCATATAGTCGTTTCGATTATTATACGTAAGGAATATGGTTATTATACTAGTATGTATACGAGTATGGTATGAAGAATACTACCATGTATAATACGATTATTATATGAGTATTATACAAAGCGAATATGTGAGTAATACACGTAGAATACGAGTTGTATTATTAGAGTATGAGTTAAGGATTTTATCCAATCCAATTGGACTTGGATTAATAAACAAGCCCAATGAATTAGTATACAAGCCCAAGTCAAGGCCCAATATTAGATTGGTTAAAGCCCAATGTTTTTATGTCAAGCCCAATCCAAAAAGTAAACCTCGGGTCGAACCGGTGGGTCAAGGGATGGGTAAAACCCATGGGGCAACTCATGGGGATGACCCATGGGCATGGTGGGCCGGCTAATTGGTGTGCAAGCCAAGTGTATCACTTGGTCACCAAGTAATTTACTTGGTGACAAAGTGTTAATTAAGTAAGGAGGTGGAAAATTGGACATTTTTGCCCTCATTTGGTTTTCTATAAATAGAAAGCTAAGAGTTGGATTTTTGTTGTTTTACAAATTTTGTCCAACATATTTGAGAGAGAGAAAAGAGCTAGAATCCTATAATCCTTCTACTTCCAAGCAAACCAAAAGACGTTTATCAAGAACATTAACTACTTCAAAGTTAAATTCCTATAAATTGTAATCTTCATCCTTTTCGATTTCTTTCTCATATAAGAATTATAGATGAGTGGAGAATGTTTATAGAGATGATAAAAGAATGCCTTTTAATAACGAAATCATTGATAGGTCATGACCAAATAGAAATCGTAAGTGTTTACGTGAGTTAAAACCATAGAAAGTCTTGAAAGTTAACTTAGTTATAATTGAACATTTTGGAAACCGTTGTAGCTAAGATATGTGCATCTTGATTTGTTAGGATGTAGATATGAAGTCCATGGAGTATTCCATGTGATTTGGCTTAGATAACATTAGTAACGAAATTATGGCGGAATTTGCGGAAATAGACGCTAAACGTCAAAAACGCAAAAAGTCTGGATTAAAGGTCAAGTTGTCGTGTGACTTGAAAACATCGGTTTCCAATGTCAACATGTTAGATAAGGTAATTAAGAGTCGTTGGCGAAGGAATCGTCGCATTCTAACTTATAACGAAGAAAAAGAGTATTGAACAGGCGAAAACGTTAAACGAACGCTTAAAAACGATCTTAAAGGTGAATTCTGAGTTAACGGATTCAAAAATATAAAATTCTTATATGAACACGTAAAGGATGTAATTCCTAACTTGTAGGAATTCGAATGGGTCAATTCGGATGTAAAACGAACAAATTAGGAAGCCGGGAGTTTCGTTAAGAAACCAAATCTGTTTTGGCTAACTGGTGCACAGACTCGGCGCCGCAGCGCCAAAACCAGTACAAAGTGGTGGCGCCGCAGCGCCAGACTCGGCCGAGTACCCTGCTAACTCGCGCCGCAGTGCCACTAATATACAAAGGATGCCGCGCCGCAGCGCCGACAGTGGGAAAAAGTTGACCAAGTTAGGTTTAGTTCCCTTTTGAATGTAGACCTAAAGTAAGATGTTAAAGGTACTTAAAGTACATAATGAGACTTACTTTAAAAAACTTATAAGATGTTAATGTAAGAAGAATGGGTAAGGTTTAATGGAAATTAAACGAAGAACGCAAATACGTAATGAGTGAACCGTGAACGACGTTCAACATTGGTAATTAACCATTAATGATCGAATGTCGGCTAAGGACGTAAAAACATTAATAAAACATAACGAAGTATAGAAAGTCGAATCGAATTTAATAACGGAGTTTAAACAAGTAAGACATAGAAGAGAAAGAAGTTGGTTAGAACCATAAAGTGAGTTTATTTGATAACTAATTACAGTGTGCTATGTGAATGTATCATGTAGATCCTGTAAAGACTGAGAATAGTTGGAATATATATTTGAAGACGCTTGAAGGCAAGTCTTTCTTAGCTCTTGTCTGACCTTCGTGTTAGACAAGTTTTTACGTAATGCATTATATACAATGCATGAATAGTAAATGGAAAAGATTCGATGCCTATTTTATCCGGGCTAGACAAGTATTAAAGGATAGATTGAATTGGTTACAAGTCTGTTGATATAGAACTGTTAACGCTATCCTATGCCAAGTATTTGGTACGGATGAGAAGGTAAGTTTTTCTATAAACTAACAAAAGTATTTTCATCGATTATTCTATGGGCACGCGAGGTTGCCAAATGTTAAACGTAAATACGTTTGACGTAAGAGTGTTGATCAACATAGAGTACAATAGGCTGATCACCTAGAAGTGCTCATAAGTAAAGACGGGTGGATGGCCTTAGTGCCGGATATCTTTTTTGAGTATGAAAACAAAAAGAGTATATTCATGGTCTATTGACTGGTTCATCATTCCTAAGCTATTATATATACTTTGCAATTGTTGTAGTAGAAGTATTAGTCAAATGATTCAAGATAATTAGTAAATAATTGTTCTGATATTGATATAAAGCATGTACTTACTGATGTGATATTCATATGTTTCGTTGTTAAGACTTGCTGAGCTAGTTATGCTCATTCTTGCTTGAACCATATGTTTGCGACTAAAAAAAGCGAATCAACCGAGAGTTCTGTGAGAGATAAAGGCAAGGCTAAGATGGACAATTAATCGTCCTATAATAGACTAGTATATTTGTATGTAATATACTTATGAAGAATAACGAATGTATTCGGTTATGAACCGGGAAAGGATTTATTACAAATGTAATACAAAGATAGTAATTACACTCATTTTATTGTTATTTCAATGGAATGATTGTATGAAATGTAGTATCATGGAGCACCATCTATCGGGTTGGAAGATACCCGGATTTGGGGCCGTCACAGTCACACTCTTCCTCCCTTATAATGATTTTGTCCCCATAATCTCGCTAATAATACATACACCATATAGAAAAAAATTTCCTTTATTTTAATCTCGAGTCCCCACGTTGCTTCTTCGGCATTGTGGTTCCTCACATTCACCTTTACCGAAGGTATTATCTTATTTCACATTACTTGTCACTTACTATCAATAATTTGAATTGGAAGTTAAACACTTATTAACATATTACGTTATCTTACTTGTATTAGTCCTTCTTTTAACTTAGAATTATATGAAACTCAAATTCCTCCTTCAAAACGAGATGATACATGATCTTCTCTTCATCTTGCATCTCTTTCTTCATTCGATTGTATTCCTCATTACCTATTTGTACTTACTTAACTCGTTCCATTTTTCGTGGATTGAGTCTATATTGTGAATAACATTTCTACCACTTTATTCCATAATTTAACTTCTAACTCTGATCTTGTCATCTCCGTTATTAACTCATTCTAAGTCGTTCACATTGATAGCTTTTCCCTACCCATCCTACACAACGTGTCGGCTTCTACATTTACCTTCCCTGTATGATATACGATATCTCAGTCCTTCTCTACTACATATTCAACTCCTTATGTGTGGAGATATATTTCAGACTCCTATAGTCCGTGTATATTCAAAACTTCTCCCCGTATAAATACTATCTTCAAATTTTTAATTCTAAAACTATAGTTTCCAATTGTAGATCATAAGTAGGATAGACCTTCTTATAATCCCTTAACTGGCATGATGCATACGCAATGACCTTGCCATGCTACATGAGCACGCAATCTCGTCATCCATGCGAAGCATCGAGATACACTACAAAATTCCTCGTATCATCTGATAAAGACAATACAGGTGCCTCACTTAACCTTCCTTTTAGCTCCTGAAACTATTTTCTCATTTCTGATCCCCAGCATACTTCTTAATAACTAATGTATCTATCTCTTAAGCTACAATTCTCACGTAGTGAATCCTGTATCCAACTTCTCCCTCCGTAGTGTTTCTCACACTATCTTCAAATGTTCAGCGTGATCTTCTAGCGTCTTTAAAATAGACTAGAATATCACCAATGATCATTATGACATCATTGTCCAAATATTATTTGAATACTCTATGACGCTAATGGTACATTCAACCATAGCACCTCATAAGAGAACCTATCTGTTTGCCACAGACTTGCTTGGCGCCCCTTACAGAAAGTCTAACTTCCGCACATTAGTCAACCCAAACGACATTACCAGAAACTTGTTATAACTATAACGAGTTCTGAACGTCATCTCAGAAAATCTATCCTCCTTCTTCCTTACTTTCAACCGACTATACCCCATACGCAAATCTATCTTAGAAAAATTCTTTGCCCCTTTCAACTAATCAAATAGATCATCGATCATGGGCCATGGGTATTTATTCTTAACTGCTAATTTACTCCTATTAAGATAGTCAATACGTAACCTTAACGACTCATCCTCTTCCTTAACATCCTCCTAACTTGTGTCATGGTTAGACAACAATAATGTTCCGGTGATTTATTACCGTAAATTACTACCTTGGATTTTCTGAAAAACTGAAGATTCACACTTTTCTTATAACCGTACTCCTCCTCAACTTAACAGTACTTATCTACCCACACTTACTTACCTTTATTATCCATGAAACAATTTTCACGAATATAATTATCGAAAGTTATTTCCTCCTTCTCTACCTTAATGTTTAAAGGTACTTATACTCCCTTTCAGACAGACTCCTAGATGAGTCTTTCCACATGTCTTACACGCTCTGATCCTACGCTTAGGATCCCCTTGCCCCACTCCAGTATTCCCGAAGTTAAAATTCTTTCTTTTTGGCATACTTCCACTGGCATTATCTGCCTTGGTTCCTCCCTCTCCCTTGCTCTTATTCTTCCTCTCTTTGTGGTATTGAGTCAACACCTCTCTACCACCCTCTGCTATAATCACCTTCTCCAGAATGGTCCCATAGGAAACAATCTGAAACACCGAAATCCTACTATAGAACAAGGGTTTCAGGCCCTGCTCAAACCTATGAGTCTTCCTTTCCTCAGTGTCCACTTGGTGTGGAGCAAACCTTGCCAATTCATTGAATTTGGCTGCGTATGGGGAACTGTTATGTCCCCTAGTTTAAGTTTTAAGAACTTAATCTCCATCCTCCCTTGCATGCTTGTAGGGAAATAATTCTCAAGGAAAACCTTCTTAAAATATTCCCACATTACGGTATATGTTCTAGCCACACCCTGGTGAGCCTCCCACCAATAGTTGGCTTCCCCTTTCATCATGTAAGTCACAAAAGAAGTCTTTTGCGCATCACCTACGTTTGTAATAACAAACGCATTCTCTATTTCCTTTACCCATGTCTGGCTTCTAATGGGTCCGTCGTTCCTTTGAACTTTGGTGGACCTACGCTTTTAAACACTTTAAAGGTAGTCGTTCTGGCTACTCTTGGTCCCGTGGGTAATCTACCCCCGGTTTGGTTAAATGTAGCTGTTAATAAATTAATGAACTCTTGCATAGGGTTGTTCTGACCCCCATGATTATCATTATCTAATTTCGCTTCCTGATTACGTTGTCTTCTCCTTAGCAGCATTTTCAGATTAAATCAATAGATTTTCATTATTATCTATTTACTTACTTCGTTATTATTGCCACATACCAACTCATACCATAACAAAGCATATTAAATGAAAACTTCATTATATTCATATGCTTCTTCATAGTTTGAAACTATTACAATTTGCTTTCATAGCCCAAAAGCTATTACATCTCTATCCCGCAATTGCACTTCACAAAAGTGAAGATTTTACAAAAAGACTAACCTTTTATACAAAAGAGGGCTTTACATCACTACACACATATTTATGAATCTAGATTTCTAATAATGCATAATAGCGTCCTCGTGTTTCTCATTCGCAATCTTCGCTACAGTATCCCGACTAATAATATGTCGAGTTTGTCCTGACTCATTGGAATAACAAGCAACTTTTAGCTTGAAATCCTTATGAGCACTCTCATGGATGTAAGACATTCGTGCTATCTTCCGGTCCTTCTCCCCCAGTTCTTTACGAAGCTCATCGGCCTCGTTCTTATAGTCTCTAGCCTTATTTATCATGAGCACCTTCTCATCATGCTCTGACTCAAAATCTGCTTCTGCAGATTCCTTTGCTATATAAAGAGCACTAATCTCTACATTTTGTTTCTGCACAACTATACTCAGTTGCACATTCCTATCAAGCACTGCCAGAAACAATGATCTCATTGTATCTCGAGGTGATGACTCTAGTGTAGGTACCACCGTATCAACCGATGTCACCTCCATTTCTTCCTCCGCATCATTCATCATACTAAGGTATGACGCTATATCCATATCTCCCTCGGAGTAGTTCTCCTCTGAAAAGTACTCCTCTGGCTCCGACTCCTCTATAATCACTAATGGTACCTCCGCCACTGGCATGGGTGTGACGCCACCAAAATAGGTATACATAACCCATTCTGAGTTGTCAATACTTGGTACAGAAACAACTATAACTTTATTATTACAACATATAAACTGTGAGTTTAAATACAGGTATTGCCATCTAGACAATATCCACAAGCAAATAAATCTCCATCATAATTATTGATACATTATTTTGCAAAAATGGTGAGGACTACTAAACAACTCTCTCTAGAACCTTCATTCCATACCCCGACTAGTACTCGCTACATTCTCGCCTCCTGAGAAGAAAAATGGAACAACAAGGAAAAGGGTGAGCTCAACTAGCCCAGTAAAGAATATTATGACTAAGATAATATACAACAAATTATCGTTAGTCTTCAACAGGGAAAAATCTAATAGAATACAATAGACAACAAATTTTAAATCAATATTCACAGCGGAAATAATAATTCATTAAAAGAGTTAAGTAGAGAATGCAAACTACTATCTTCTATGTATGAATTTAAAAGTTCATCGTCTATCTTTTATCCCTGCAACATCAATCAACATACATCTGGAATCAAAAATTCATCTTTTCACTACAGGCCAAAGATATTCATCAGTTGGTCATGCTCATCTAAACACCTGTTCATCTTTGCACTACGGGCCAAAGATATTCATCAGAAATCATTCATCTTTGCACTACAGGCCAAAGATATTCAATAATATCATCATTTAAGACTGAGGATGATGAAAAATATTTTTAAAGAAACGAATCCAGTGAAACAAAATGACAAGGATTAAGGATTAAGGATTCGTACTTTGTTTTATCCATGTCCAAAAATACCTCAAAAATAATCATAGTGGTGTAAAATTCAAGAATGATCAAAACATGGATACAATCAAAGCTAGTATCCACAATAGATATTTTAGACGAAAAGGAAAAATTTCATTTTTCGATGAATAGTTTCTGTATTCGTGAATAGTGTTGTATACGTGAATAGTGGCAGAGATCGTGAATAGTAACTCAGACACCAAAAGTTCCAAATTTGATAAAAACTTCAGATAAATATTTCAGCATAATGATATTGAAGAAATAATATCATTACGAAAAAAAATAATATCCTTTACCTCGAAAGATCAAGATTTTTTAAATTTGAAACACCGGATATAGGCTATGACTTGAACTTGCACCGTATAGCAATACTCAAATTATACTCAAAATACTCACAAGAATACGCTCGATAATATATAGAGAGAAACTTGATTTTACGGTGTGATTTTCAATTCTAACCTAAGCACCTATTTATAGGAAAATGCTTAGAACACCAAAGTAGAAAATTTAATATAATAATAATATATATAATCAAATTTCCTACTCACACAAATCTGGTCCAAACTTCAGTCACACATGTGTCAAAAACAATAAAAACGTTTTCTTAATAAAATAATTAAAACTTCCAAAATCAATTATTTGAGACTTGAACTTCAATAATTCGTAATAAATAGCCCTTTATCAAAAAATTCAAATCTCGTGGCTTTTTATAGGAAATTCAATTCTCTACAACTTTGCGTAAGAAAGTTTTTCCAAATTCCAAACAGTAAATTGACCAAATCCACAAACGCAGGCGATTTTACAAGCTATAATCAAATTTCAGTCAATAAATGGGGTCCACCGACATGTTTAACATGTTTTAAACATTTATTGCAACAAAAATACTCTTCCTCCTCGTATACTCATATATCCTACATTCGTTGTAAAAATATCACCATTATTATATTATTAAAATAATATATTTAAATGAATTATTTTATCAGAAAAAGATAAAATATAAATTTTCAACAATTGTCATTTTAAAAATTTTCTCCATCTATATCCATATAAAATCAATATTTTTCTCATCATATAAATCAATAATTAATTATTCACAAATAATATTACGAATCACAAGATCGGGCAACTGTGCCGTTCTGAGGAAGAGGGCTTTCCAATAAAGATTTCTCCTTCTTGGGCGCAAGAATTAGGTGACCAAACCTCTCCTTGGATGTAACTTTCTAAACATTGCCAATAATGTTATCTAATAATATTATTCGGATAATATGAATTATTGCTTCGATAATGAAAAATACTTGTGTAATGACAATTATTGAAACAACAAAGAATATAAAATATCAACACAAAGCAATTATTAAATCAATAAAATAATCGAGCGAGAATTATCGTAACCATTATTGAGTAGTGCCTTCTTCACGTAAGAATCAATAATTGGTGCAATACCTGCAAAGCACTTGTGTTTTATCCAATTTAGTATTTTAACAATATTAATTCAGTAACAACTACGCCTGCTATTTTTTAACAACTTATATTTATCATTTTCTTCATCTAATCACTTTCCGTTATGGGGCCCACACATGGTCGCTACTGTCGCATTTAATATTCCCGATAGTATGAATATTCCACGACCAAACGAATATTCCCCGACAACAATGAATATTTTATAAGCACTTGCTTATTTTGAAATATTTATGCGTATTTTACCCATAACTATCCACATTAATCAAATCAACCCTTACTATTTCAAAATAATAAATAGAGAAAATTAAATTTCATTAATAATAAGTTGGGGTCTTACAACCTCCCTCATTATGAAATTTCGTTCTCGAAATTGACGACGACACTGGTGTTTTCAAAAGGTGAGGATACCTCGCTTTCATTTCCGCTTTCCAATTCCTGTGTCATTTCCTCTATAAAGATGATTCCTCCACGTAACTTTAACTTGTTGTATGACCTTTGCTGCGTAGGACATGCTCCTTCCTATCCAAGATCTTGACAGTACCTCCTCATATGCGTTAGGTCTTGGATATTTCGTCCGCTTCTAACTCTATAACGTGGTTCGGTCTTTCACATATTTACGAAAGCACGATATGTGAAACACATTATGAACACGAGACATACTCGGAGGTAACGCAAAGTCTATAGGCTACATTTCCTACTCGGTCAAGAATTTGAAATGGACCAATAAATGCGTGGATTGAGCTTTCCTCTCTTCCCAAATCTTGTAACTCCCTTCCATGGAGCAACTCGCAACAATACATGATCCCCACACTAAATTCCACGCCCTTTCGATGAAGATCTCGCATAACTCTTTTGTCGATCTTGTGCCATTTGTATACGTTGTCGAATCATTTGGATCTTTTCCTAGTCATACGTACCAACTCGGGTCCCAACAATGTTGTTTCACCCACCTCGTCCCAACATACTGGAGAGCGACACTTTCGTCCATATAATGCTTTAAATGGAGCCACACCTATACTTTCCTGATAATCTGTTGTTGTAGGGAGAATTCCACCAATGGTAAACACTTATCCCAACCGCCTTTGAAGTCTAGGACACGAGTCTTAATAAATCTTCAAGAGTTTGAATAGTCCTTTCGATTGTCCGTCTGCTTTGAGGATGGTATGCCAAATCCAGAATCGTAAATCTCCGTGCCCATAGCTTTTTGCAAGCTAACCCAAAATCTTGAAGTGAATCTTGGGTCACGATCCGAAACTATGGATACAGGCATGCCATGCAACCTCACAATCTCATTCACGTACATACTAGCAAGACGCTCAAGGAATAAGTCTCCGTGATCGACAAGAAATGAGCGAGACTTGGTTAATCTATCAACAATAACCCAAATAGCATTGATGCCTTGAGAAACCGTAGGAAGACCCGTGAACGAAATCCATGGTAATATGTTCCCACTTCCATTTTGGAATCTCAAGTGGTTGCAACGGACCCTTAGGTACTAGATGCTCCGCCTTTACACGCTGACAAGTTAAACACATTGAGATAAACTTTGCAATCTCACTCTTCATATTGTTCCACCAAAATGTATGTCAAGATCACGATACATTTTAGTACTTCCGGATGGATTGCAAATGGTGTATTGTGTGCCTCCATCATAATCTTGTACTTCAAATCGAAGTCGTTAGGGACACAAAGTCCGAGGTGGACTCAAGTATTCCTTCTTCATCAATTCTCGCCTCGCAATAGCTCCTTCTTGTACTTTCTTCTTCATACGCATCAGCCTCCGGCCGGTGGCTTGAAAGCAACCTTAACTTTTTCTATTAAAGTTGGCTCTATGTCGTATACTTGACATCATCGCACTCATTCTCGCATATGATCTTCTACTCAACGCGTCAGCTACCACGTTCGCTTTTCCAGGATGGTATTAAATAGTGTGGTCGTAGTCTTTCAATAGCTCGACCCAACGTCGCTGCCGCATGTTGAGTTCTTTTTGAGTGAAGAAATATTTAAGGCTTTTATGGTCTGAATATATCTCCACTTTCTCCCCATATAGATAGTGCCTCCATATCTTTAAGCGAAACGATTATTCCGCTAACTCTAGATCATGAGTAGGATAATTCCTCTCATATTCTTTAAGTTGTCGCGAGGCATAGGCTATGACTTTCCCACATTGCATGAGAACACATCCTAACCCTTTGCCTCAAGCATCATCAGAGATAACAAATCCATCCGTACTGAGATGGTATTGTTAGAAACAGTGCAAAATGAGTCTCCTCTTAAGCTCTTGGAAACTCTTCTCGCATTCTTCGCTCCAAATGAATTTTGTATCCTTCCTAGTTAGCTGGGTTAATGGAGTAGCGATTCGAGAAAACCCTTCCACAAATCTCCGATAATAACCAGCTAAGCCCAAAAAGCTACGTACTTCAGTCACCGACTTCGGTTGCTCCCAACTTTGTATTGCCTCAATCTTCGCCGGATCAACAGATACTCCATGTTTCGACACCACGTGCCCAAGGAATGCTACTTCCTCAAGCCAGAACTCGTATTTCTTCAATTTGGCATATAGTTGGTTTTCACGAAGCCTTTGGAGTACCAGCTTCAAATGGTGCTCATGATCATCACGGCTTTTGGAATATATGAGGATGTCATCAATAAAGACAACAACAAACTGATCCAAATATTCTTTGAATACTCGGTTCATCATATCCATGAAAGTCATAGGAGCATTAGTCATCCGAAAGACATGACTAAGAATTCATAATGCCCGCATCTGAGTTCTAAAGGCGCCTTTGGAATATCCTCGCCTAATCTTCACCGATGATATCCGAACGAAGATCGATTTTTGAAAAGAATTGTGCCCTTGCAATCGGGTCAAACAAGTAATCAATACGAGGTAGAGGATACCTATTCTTGATGGTGACATGGTTCAATTCCCGATAGTCAATACAAAAGTCGCATACTCCTGCTCTTTCTTCTTTATGAATAAAACAGAGCACCCCAAGGAGATGTACTAGGATTTAATGAAACCGATGTCCAACAATTCACGTAGTTGGACCTTTAACTCCTAAAGTTCAATAGGAGCCATTCGATATGGGGTTTTAGAAATGGGCTTTGTACCAGTTCAAGATCAATAAAGAATTCAACTTCACGCTACGGGGTAGACCGGAAGTTCTTCAGAAATACGTCGGAAAGTCAATAACAACAGAATATTATTCAAATTTGATGTGTCTTTATTCAAATCCATAACATGGGCTAAGAAAGCTTGACATCCGCTTTTTCAATAAACGAATAGCTTTATGATTAGATATGACAATGATTGATTTTAATGGTTTAGTTGCTTGAATTAAATACAACAAGTTGGTTAGGAATATGAAAACTAACAACCTTTCGAAAACAATCAATTTTGGCATGATGAGTAGTTAACCAATTAATCCCTAAAATCACATCAAAAGCAAGTATCTTTAAAGAGAAAAGGTCAATGTGTAAGGTGATGGTGCTAACTTGAATCAAACAAGATTTATAAACAAAGGGATGTGATGAAAGTTTCTCCTAACAGAGTTCCACGAGATAGGTCAAAGTCTAATTTCTCCTGGAGTTAAGTTTAAACGTTGAGCACAAGCAGAGAGATATAAATGAATGGGTAGCTTCGTATCAAGTAAGGTATAAACTTCGCAAGAATTTATAAATAGCTTACCCATGATCACCTCGTTTGGGTTCCTCGCATTATGACCAATCCTGACAAACGCTCTTCCGGAATCGTTGACTTTGACTTTTCTCGGGACAATCTTTTGAGTCACCGTCCTCATTGAACTAGGTTTCGCTACTGCATAATGAATCTCGAAGCGATATGTCCTTCCTTTCCACAATTATAGCATACCTTGAACTATTGTGGGCGGTTTGACCGATATGTCCCTCTTTTTTCGCATTTGTAGCATATAATGACCGTGGTCGTTCTCCTCCCTTAGAACCGATTCTTTCAAACCTTCGTCATCATCACATGGTCGTTGTTAAATCTCCTTTTTTAAAATCTCCTCCCGACTCACTTCTTTTATTTTCATGGCCATGATTACCACCAGAGTGGTTACCATTTTGTCCTTTGTTTCTTTCTCCGCCGGTTATTGTTATTACGCTGATCGCTATCTCCGGTATGATCCTCGGTTATGGTCCCTCGGTTGAACATACTCATTATCTCGCTTCTAACAATTGAGCCCTCGTTAACAACATCCTGAATAGAGAAAATTTATGAGAAATGAGATATTGTCGTATCTGGGTTCAAACCTCTAAGAAACATCTGCGTCATCGTTCCTCATTCTCCACCAAATGAGGTGCAAACTTTGGATAACTCGCAAACTTTGCCTCGTCTCGAGACACCGCCATGTTGTTTTATTCTAATCGATGAACTCCACTTCCTTCATATGACCCGAACACTTTCGGGAAAGTATTTGTCATTAAATAGTTCTCAAACGTCTCCCAAGACATGTTGAGTCTTGGTGGATGGAGTGCACGCTTCACGACTCCCACCAAAGATACTGCCTCGCCACGGAACATAAAGGTGGGGAATGGAACCTTCGTTCCTCCGTGCATCCCAAGACATCGAATATCTTGGTAATTTGCTTGACCCATGTTTCCGCCGTGATCGGATCCGGCTTTCCCTTAAATTCTAGTGGTCCCAACTCTTTGAATCTTGTTTGTCGTGACAACCCGTGAATTGCTATCATTTCCTCCTCAGTATTTTAAACACGAGTCTCCTCGTCGATTTTGCATGAACTGCAAAAGCTTCTAAACATCCCTCGCTCATCATCCGCTTTCGGTGGTGTTGTTCACGGGAGGAACATTGCCGACTGTTGCATGTTATCCTCGTTGGTGAGTACATGCGTCTCCACGGTCTCATTTCCATTGTTAATATTCTCAGTCGACATTCTCAAATACTGTCATAAAACAAGGGTTAATTAAGGAAATCAATATATCACATAATATCCTTATATACTGACCAACTAACAAATAAGCTTAGGTAGGACACACTAGCGAAGGATTTACTCGTCTCTCCCCTCCTAGTTCTATTCCCCGATCTCCGCCAGAGATCATATCCCTAAGCTCTGATACCAACTGTGACGCCCCCAAAATAGGTATACATCACCCATTCTGAGTTGTCAATACTTGGTACAGAAACAACTACAACTTTATTATTACAACATATAAACTGTGAGTTTAAATACAGATATTGCCATCTAGACAATATCCACACGCAAATGAATCCCCATCATAATTATTGATACATTATTTTACAAAAATGGTGAGGACTACTAAACAACTCTCTCTAGAACCTTCGTTCCATACCCCGACTAGTACTCGCTACATTCTCGCCTCCTAAGAAGAAAAATGGAACAACAAGGAAAAGAGTGAGCTCAACTAGCCCAGTAAAGAATATTATGACTAAGATAATATACAACAAATTATCGTTAGTCTTCAACAGGGAAAAATCTAATAGAATACAATAGACAACAAATTTTAAATCAATATTCGCAATGAAAATAATAATTCATTAGAAGAGTTAAGTAGAGAATGCAAACTACTATCTTCTATGTATGAATTTAAAAGTTCATCGTCTATCTTTTATCCCTGCAACATCAATCAACATACATCTGGAATCAAAAATTCATCTTTTCACTACAGGCCAAAGATATTCATCAGTTGGTCATGCTCATCTAAACACATGTTCATCTTTGCACTACGGGCCAAAGATATTCATCAGAAATCATTCATCTTTGCACTATAGGCCAAAGATATTCAATAATATCATCATTTAAGACTGAGGATGATGAAAAATATTTTTAAAGAAACGAATCCAATGAAACAAAATGACAAGGATTAAGGATTAAGGATTCGTACTTTGTTTTATCCATGTCCAAAAATACCTCAAAAATAATCATAGTGGTGTAAAATTCAAGAATGATCAAAACATGGATACAATCAAAGCTAGTATCCACAATAGATATTTTAGACGAAAAGGAAAAATTTTCATTTTTCGATGAATAGTGTCTTTTTCGTGAATAATGTCAGATATCGTGAATAATTGTATAATCGTGAATAGTAACTCAGACACCAAAAGTTCCAAATTTGATAAAAACTTGATCAATATTTCAAAGATAATGATATTGAAGAAATAATATCATTACGAAAAAAATAATATCCCTTACCTCGAAAGATCAAGATTTAAATTTGAAACACCTGATATAAAGCTATGACTTGAACTTGCAATATAGCAATACTCAAATTATACTCAAAATACTCACAAGAATACGCTCGATAATATAGAGAGAAAAACTTGATTTACGGTGTGATTTTTAATTCTAACCTAAGCACCCTATTTATAGGAAAATGCTTAGAACACCAAAGCGAAAATTTAATATAATAATATATATATAATCAAATTTCCTCACGCACACAAATCTGGTCCAAACTTCACCACACATGTGCCAAAAACAATAAAAACGTTTTTCTTAATAAAAATAATTAAAACTTCCAAAAATCAATTATTTGAGCTTTGGAACTTCAATAATTAAGTAATAAATAGCCCTTTATCAAAAAAATTCAAATCTCATGAATTTTTATAGGAAATTCAATTCTCTACAACTTTGTAAGAAAGTTTTTCAAATTCCAAACAAAAATTGGCCAAAATCCACAAACGGGCAATTTTACATGCTATAATCAAATTTCAAATCGAATAAATGGGGTCCAATTTACATGTATAACATGTTTTAAACATTCATTGCAACAAAAATACTCTTCCTCCTCGTATACTCATATATCCTACATTCGTTGTAAAAATATCACCATTATTATATTATTAAAATAATATATTTAAATGAATTATTTTATCGTAAAAAGATAAAATATTAATTTTCAACAGTTGTCATTTTAAAAATTTTCTCCATCTATATCCACATAAAAGCAATATTTTCCTCATCATATAAATTAATAATTAATTATTCACAAATAATATTACAGAATCATTGTACTGGCAACCAGGCCGTTCCCAAGAAAGAGGGAGCTTTCCAATAAAGATTTCTCCTTACTGGCGCGCAATTAGGTGACCAAACCTCTCCTTAGACAGAACTTTCTAGACATTGCCAATAATGTTATCTAATAATATTATTCAGATAATATGAATTATTGCTTCGATAATGAAAAATACGTGTAATGACAATTATTGAAAACAACAAAGAATATAAAATATCAACGCAATTATTAAATCAATAAAATAATTTGAATAAGAATTATCAGTAACCATTATTGAGTAATGCCTTCTTATGAAAAAATCAATAATTGGTGCAATACCGTGCTACTTGTGTTTTATCCAATTTAGTATTTTAACAAAGATTAATCTGTAATAACTATCCGTTATTTTTAAACAACTTATATTTGTCATTTTCTTCATCTAATCGCTTTCAGTTATAGGGCCCACACATGGTCGCTACCGTCGTATTTAATATTATTCTACAAAGCATTTAATATTCCACTACCAAACGAATATTCCCCGACAATAATGAATATTTTATAACCACTTGCTTATTTGAAATATTTGTGTATTTTACCCATAACTATCCACATTAATCAAATCAACCCTTACTATTTCAAAATAATAAATAGAGAAAATTAAATTTCATTAATAATAAGTTGGGGTCTTACAATGGGTACAGGCTCCACTCTATTCACAAGCTCTTCGTTCACCGCATGTATATCTCTATACATCAAGCTATCGATCGACATCCTACATTAACACATAACATGTTGATTAGTACATAACACATAATAGTATAAACACAATTCACATTTAATTTATTTAGGGTTACTTTCCATCATTTAAATCTTTTGATACTGAGTTTCCTCAATACTTTATTGACTCATTCAACTCAAGTAAAGCTCAAGTTTACTTCCTTCAGACTTTTCCTTCCTTAACGAGGCTATTAGCCTAAGGTTCTTCCCCCCTTAAGTTTTATAACCTAATGCTTTGATACCAACCTGTGACACCCCCAAATTTTAGTCTCTTCCAACCTGACATATGGTGCTACACGGTGCTACAGTTCACACAAACATTCAATTGAAATGCCTCAAAAGAACGAATATGTCTTACATATATTCCAAAACAATACTACCATTTCCCAGGTTCTTTATAATAGTTACAATTGTTCTTGTCATAATATCAAATATTATCATTACAAACATATACTATTACATAGGTAAGCTACATGTTCGCCTTAGCCTTCCCTTTATCCTTGCCAGATCCGTTGGTACGTTCGGTCTAAGCTGCATTCATATGGTTCAAGCAAGAGTGAGCATAACAAGCTCAGCAAGTACAACAATTTCTTTTAAACAACACGCTTGAAACATAGGAATCGTATATCTTCAATAACTGGATAATAGTTACGAAGTACTATCAATAATTCAAAATAGCATTTCTTTTTCTTCAAAACGTTTTATAATGACAATATTAAGTAAAACGTCAATTCTGGTTCAAGACCATGAACGTTTCATAATTTCTTTGAAAAGGACAACCCGACACTAAGTGCATAAGTCCGGCATAGCTTACAAGCACTTCTAGGTGATCAGCCTATAGTACTCTATGTTGATCAACACTACATCCATTAAACGTGTGTACGTTTAAGTTGTGGCAACCTCACGTGCCCATCGAATACTCGATGAAAGTATATTTGTTTATTCATATTCAGGCTTACCTTGAATCCGTACCTAACAATTTTCATAGAATAGCGTTAGCAATTCTATATTGAAAGACTTGTAAATAAATCAATCAATCTATCAAGATTAGTCTAGCCGAGTTAAAACTGGCATCGACTCTCTCTTTAAAACCATACATGCATCTTATAACTTGAATCATTTGAAAACCTGGCTAACACGAAGGTTAGACAAGCATTTAGAAAAACTTGCCTTCAAATACTCTTTCTGATAAAACTATGTTTCCTTTGAAAGCGTTCACATCTCTCTACAACACATAATCACATAACATACCACATTAGGTCATGAATGAACATACATGGTTCCTAATGAATCTTACCCTTCTTCTCAATCTAATCATGTAGTAGATTTGTTATTATTGGTTACGGCTTGCCATCGTTCTTTTACATCATTCTTTACCAACTTATTTCCTTTTTATAACTTAATTGAAATTATTTTATTAATACAACTCGGTCTGAGTTAACCATCATCCCTCGCGGCTTACTAACGTTCTTAAATCATTATTCAAAACTTGATCATCATTGGTTAAGTACATCTATTGCATACCATTCATGTTTACATTCGACTTATCTTCAACCTTTAGTGTATTACTTAAGGTTTACAATTATCTTAATGATCCTACATTAAGTTTAGTAATGTATTGGTTCATTACTAATCAATTTTCTTTATTTCCTTACTTGTAAGCTTTTATTACTGTGCATGATCTAGTGTTGGTGTTGTGGCACCAGCTTCTCCTCTTGGGCTCGTATTTGCACATGCAGAGCTTTAGTTCTTCCTAGAATTGGTCACGGCTGCAGCCATTTCCATGCCCGATATTTTGGCCGTCTTTGCGCGTTAATTAATGAGGGCTATGGTCCGGTCTAGCGCTATAATAGCGGGACTTTC
Source organism: Panax quinquefolius (assembly GCA_020205615.1). Taxonomy (NCBI): domain Eukaryota; kingdom Viridiplantae; phylum Streptophyta; class Magnoliopsida; order Apiales; family Araliaceae; genus Panax; species Panax quinquefolius. Next base: position 85,262,093 of record CM035160.1, on the reverse strand, counting down.
GCTTTGAGTTGCGCTTACCACGCGAACTTCTGTGCATCAGACAATTTTGATTGAATTTTCATTTTGTGAGATTCTCGGGCTCGTAACTTCTTCGTTATAAATCTGAATTGGCTCGTTCAAGAGCCTACGGTTCACAAATTACATACTCTACGTGTCCATGAAAGAATTTTATCTATTTGACTTCGTTAACTAAAAATTCACCTATTAGTCCATTTTTAGCGAAAACGATAAACGTTCGTGAACGTTCAACGCTCATTTCTTCATTCTAAGTCGGAATTCAGTCATTCTCGAGTCCGCAACTCTATAATGCCGAATAAGACTTGTCTCCATCGAAAACCAACGATTCCGAGTTCAAACACAAAATCCAACTTCCATTCCGAGAATTTCACGAATTCGACGATTATCTTCCAATCGTGTACATTCCGGCAAAACTTCGTTACTTAAGATTTATTCTTCATTTCAAATGGATTCAGTCCTTTATACTAACATCTTGACATACATACTTTGTTAACTTATAAACATGTTAAGTTATTACTTGTTCTTTGTGAGTTTGTAACTTATAAAAGTATAAACTACTCTGATACCATTTCTAATGACTTATCATGATCTTAATCTTTTAACCATCATCCTTGTATCTTCTTATCATACCAATTTCATTAATGTAAACATGTTACAAGTTCTTCTTAAGTTCATAGCTTAAATGATTACGAATAGCCTATTCATGACTTATACAGCTTAAGTTCATTGATTAATCATTCTTATTATTCTTTAGCATACATGTTCTACCACTACCCACTTCTCTAACAATGGAAGAGAAAGAGAATAATGGTTCAAGATTGCTTACCCTTTATTGATCACTTGCAAATCCTTAATCTTCTTATTACTTCTTTGAACTAACAAAGGCTAACTTCTAGCTTTTCTAGCTTTTTCTCTCAAGCAAATAAGCTATAAGTTGTTGGGGTTTTTGAACAAAGAACAAATGAAGTCCAAGGCCCTCTATTTATAGGAAAACCAAGGTTAGGGCATAAGGGTCATTAATCCACTTCTACCTCCATAATCACCTCCCTACTATTCATTATTTCCTAATTAAGTAAACTTGGCCACCACATTTACTTAGCCACCAAGTCACTTGCTCACCACTTATCTTAGCCATTAAGTTACTTTACTTGGTCATTACATTATTTGCTTAACCATTAAGTATTCTTGCTAATCACATAACTTATCCATTAAATTTTCTTAACTTATCCTTTACTTGATCCTTAAGTCTACTTTCTCATCACACTTGTTTCTTGGCCACCAAGATCACCCATGTGATCATGGGTTGCCCCATGGATCCTCTTAACCCATTGGATTAATAGTTTGGGCTTAAGGTTTAATTAGTTAGCTTATTAATTTGGGCTTGCAATAATTTGTTTTGGGCTTTACATGAACAAACATTTGGCTTATACCTTAATTCTATTGGACTTTCATATTTAATCATATTGGACTTGTACATCCCACATAATCCACAAGTCCATTCACAAATGGCTTAAAGCCTCATAACATATACGTTACGTATAAATCTCGTATTCCAATCCGTATGCTTATTCATATACGACATATCATCATTCATACATATTCGTATAATACCTCATATCATAATAGTATTCATTACCTCGTACAATACCTACGTATTATATGATCATCACTTAATTCATTAATCGCATTACATTTCCTTCTCGTAAATCATTTTCTCCTAATCGTTAAGTTTTAAGTCCGTAGGCGAAAAACTGCGTTTGCCATAACTGAAATATTATTGGATAATCCATCCCACCTCGATATTCTATTGTTACATATTTCTCGGAAATTCAAAAATAGTTCCCGAGCAGAAATGAGTGAATAGTATTTTTTAGAAAATTTCTCGAAAAGCTTTTATTTTCGTCTTGGAAATTCAAACACTTTAATTCTATCACGTAGCCAAAATCCTACGACATTCTAACATATCTAGGTCATAGAACGACCTTCAATTCACTTACTCGCATAAATAATCAATTAAATTCATTTAATCCACATAATTAAATAAAATTTTAATTCTCCTAAAAATCCAATTTTTTGAGGCGTTACAATCTCTATCTATCTTGAACTTTTCTTCCTCATTTTTCGCAATCATTTTCCTGATTCTCTCTCACTCTTCATCCTCCTATTGCGATTCTCTTACTCTGTCCAACAAGGTTGGATGAGCTTCTACTGTAAATAATCTCTCTTCAGACCTCTCTGGTCCCTTTACTTCCATCTCCAATTTCTCCATATCCCTTATTAACTCCTCCTGAGTTGTCAGTTGAAATAACTTCTCCCTTCCTTTCCTACTTAGCGCGTCGGCTACTACATTTGCCTTTCCCGGGTGATAAAGAATATCACAGTCGTAATCCTTTATTAATTCTAACCACCTTCTCTGATGCATATTCAACTCCTTCTATGTGAAGATATATTTCAGACTCTTATAGTCCGTGTATATCTCACATTTCTCTCTGTATAAATAGTATCTCCAAATCTTCAACGCAAAAAATATTGTCGCTAACTCTAAATCATGAGTAGGGTATCGTTTTTCATAATCCTTCAATTTTCGTGACGCATACGCAATGACCTTACCATGTTGCATTAGCACATAACCAAGTCCTCTATGCGCTGCATCACTATACACCACAAATCCTCCTATATCATCTGGTAATGATAATACAGGCGCCTCACTCAACATCTTCTTCAACTCTTAGAAACTCTCTTCGCATTTGTTTGTCCATACGAACTTCACTGTCTTCCTCGTTAGATTGATCAACGTGGTTGCTATCTTACAAAAATCATGGATAAATCTTCGATAATACCCAGCTAACCCAAAGAAACTTCTTACTTTAGTTAGCATCTTCGGTTGCTCCCAATTACTCACTGCATCTACTTTCCCAAGGTCTACCGAAATTCCATCCTTATCCACCACGTGTCCTAAGAATTGAACCTTCTCCATCCAAAACTCACACTTAGAAAATCTCTCATACAGCTTCTCTTTTCTTAGTGCCTCCAAAACCATCTTCAAATGTTTGGCGTGTTCTTTCTCCATCTTTGAGTATATCAAGATATCGTCGATGAAAACTACTCTGAATTTATCTAAGAATGGCTTGAAGACTCGGTTCATCAATTCCATAAATGCTAGCGGAGCATTTGTAAACCCGAATGACATTACCAAAAATTTAAAATGTCCGTAACTAGTTCGGAACGCCGTCTTTGATACGTCCTCCTCTTGTACCTTCAACTGGTGATAACCCGTTCATAAATCTATCTTCGAGAAACACTTGGCTCCCTTCAGTTGATTGAAAAGGTCATCTATTCTTGGTAACGGATATCTATTCTTAATCGTTACTCTGTTCAATTCTTGATAATCGATACAGAGCCTTATCAATCCATCCTTCTTCTTTACAAACAACATTAGTGCTCCCCAAAGAGACACACTCGGTCGTATGTAACCCTTATCCAGCAACTCTTGAAATTGTATCATCAATTCCTTCATTTCTACTGGCGCCATACAATATGGGGATTTTGAAATGGGTGTAGTTCCCGGTGCTAAGTCTATTACGAATTCGATCTCTTTGTGTGGCAGAAGACCAGGCACATCGTTTGGAAAAATATCTTGAAATTCTCTCACTATGGGTATATCCTGAATTTTTACTCCCTTCTTATGTGTATCAACAATGTAAGCTAAATAACCCACACATCATTTCCTTAACAATTTCTTGGCCTGCATCATCGTAAGGCAACACGATTGCTTAAGCGATGAGCTACCATAAAACACCACCTTAGACTTATTCGGAGTCTGAAGGTTCACACTTTTATTCTGATAGTCAATTAATCGCAACATGGTTATACAACCAATCCATTCCCAATATTACGTCAAACTCTCCCAATCTTATCGGGATCAAATCTATGCTTAGTTCATGATTTCTAATATTTACACGACAATTTCGGTAAATATACTATACAGGGATTACTTCCTTATTCGCAAATTCTATGATCAAAGGATTTCCTAATCGTTCTCGAGGTAAATTTAGTCGACTAACAAATTCCCAGATACAAAAGAATAGGTGGCACCCGAATCAAATAATACATACGTATTTATATTATTGATCGGGATGATACCTGACATAACGTCCTTCGCAACTACTGTGTCCTGGATGGTCATATTAAACATTCTTGCAGTTGGACGGTTGGATGGCGTCGGTCTGCCAATCATCAGTTTGTCGCTTCCTCCTTGTTCACTGCTTCCTCTATCGCCTCCTTTCTTCGGGTAATCTTTGATCAGATATTCCGTCGAACCACAAGCGAAACATCCTTTGATCTTCTTCAGCTTTGAGCAGTTTGGCGTAATATGCCCCTCTTGGCCACAGTTGTAAAAAACAATGCGTCCCTTCCAACATTCGCCCGGGTGATACCTTCCACACTTTGGGCATCCTTCCGCCTTCTTCTTAAATTCTCCCCGAAAGTTTCCTACTTGATTGTTGAAATTCTTCTTGTTGTTTTCCCACTTCCTTTTTCCTAAGTTACTCCCTCTGCTACTGCTTACTCCATGTAGACACTCGAAATTTTCTGTACCACTGTCACTAACATTGCAGGAGGATAGATTCGTCTTTTAAGAGAGAACCCTGAAAGACAATCCAAATTCATGCCTGATACTACCAAAAGTTCAGCATCAACCCTGGATCGCAATCTGGGAGTAACAAATCCAATCTCGGATGTAACCCCGAGGCATGCAGATATAATACTGGAACACACACCGGAGAAGACTGATTAATCTCGAAGATAACCCCGAGGTATCCAGTCTCAGTCCCAACCATGGGAATAGCCACCAACCTTGGTGATAACCCCAAGGAAAGCGGTTTGAGATAACCCTAAAATGTTGCTTGTGTCAAATGCAACCAGCTTCAATCTCGGCGCTCACAATGAGATGCACTGTACCAACCCGGCAATAACATCGGGAAGACAGGCACACCTCAAAGATGATAATGAGGACCTTCGACAATTGCAGCAGTCCAATCTCAGTGAAGTCTGAGCAAGGTCTGCTTTATTAGCCCAATCTGAAGATAACACCGGTGAGGGGCAACATCGTCATCTCGTCCAACACGATGCCACATCACATCTCTACGTAACGATGTCCCACAAGGCTAACCAATCCCGAGTGACTATTATGCGGGGTAACGAATGAAAGTTGAAGCTTGAAGACCGGAGGGCATCGTCCCATCTTCAATGACTTCGCACAAACTCTAATCCCATGCCATCGTATAACTCTCGACAACGCCGGTCCGAAATAGGTCTTGTACACCTCAAACGGATGCCCGGATTGCAATTCTGAAAATCCGAGTGGACATTACAATGCTTGAGTGCACGTACTTCGAGACGACCTGACCCACCTCTGGTACACCTTCGGCTGAGCCGCAGGTACACCTGTGGCTCGTATGCCTATAAATAAAGGGCTTGGGGTGCTGATTTTTAAGAGAAAAAAGATGGGGAAACCCTGCACAATTTGCTCTGCACTCGCCATATAGTGTATTTTCCCACTTTCAAACACATGTGAGCTCATATATAGCCTCTTTTGTACCCACAAAAGCCAGTATTTACCCACTCTAAAGATATAGAAGCCTTTTTTATCAGTCAGCTGTAAGCCTTCTCACACACTTTAGAGTCTTTCTCTTCATCTTTGCACACACCCTTCTACACGTTGAGAGTCGTGTTACTTGCTTTTCCTGACTTGATTCCGTGGTTTCATTCCGATGTGTATATATATATATATATATATATATATATATATATATATATATATATATATATATATATATTGACTAACATTATCGAGTTATGCCTCGGCTGAGACTTGATGCAGGCGTTTACTTGCTTTTCTATATATATATATATATATATATATATATATATATATATATATATATGAAGCGTGTGTCGAGCTTTGTTCGATGAGCCTGACTTGATGCAGGCGTTTATTGCTTTAATATATATGTACATTTATATATATTAACCGTGTGTTGGACTCACATTACGATGAGCACGGATTTTATATCCTGTGTGTTTACTCGCTTTATATATATATATATATATATGAATCGCGTAGTCGAACTACATTCGATGAGCATGGATTTTACATCCAAGTGCATTTATTGCTTTATATATATATATATATATATATATATATATATATATATATATATATTTTTCCTCACCTGAGAGTTTTCTTAAGTGGCGATTGATCGCTTTACAACTTTATTTATGTTTTGTCCCGCCTAGAGTTTCCTTCGTGGCGGTTGATAGCTTTTAACAGCTTTATTTACTTTTCTGATCCCCCATGGAGGTGCTTCATGGTTGGTGATCATGTCCGTATATATATATTTACCGCTTTTATATATATACCTGCTTATTGCTTTTATACAAATTGCAACATTCTGTGCGCCTAGGAATCATGTGATCACAGATTCATCCCATTGGATCTAGATTTGGTTCCCGTGATGGACATTTTTTAGCTGTAATCAGCTTGTAAATTATTCTGCGATGTCTGAATTTCCTCAGATGGTTTCCATACCCACGAGGAAGTCGGCATTATTTTTGTATATTATTTTCATACGGATGCCTCGCATTCGTCAAAATAAAATCAATCCAGCCGATCACTTAATAAAAATGGGAGTGTAAAAGGTCTCAATTCCTATTAAGCATCAGGGTTTGAAAAACCTCTTTTATAAAACATGTGACGCCCCCAAAATAGGTCCATTCCATCCAACCCATTCTGAGTCGCCAAATACATGGTATTCGTGAATAGTGTCGTATACGTGAATAGTACCGTATACGTGAATAGTAACTCCAACACCAAAAGATAGAAATTTCATAAAAAAATATCTTCACGCTTCGTGAATAGTACTCGTGAATAGTAACTCGTGAATAGTAACTCATGAATAGTAACTCGTGAATAGTAACTCGTGAATAGTAACCCCGACATGAAAAAGTTCCAAATTTGATAAAAAGTTCCAACCAATATTTCAGCATAATGATATTGAAGAAATAATATCATTTGAGAAGAAAATAACATCCCTTACCTCGAAAAGGCAAGTATTTCTAGTTGAAACAGGATATATAGGCTATGACTTGAACTTGCACCGTATAGCAATACTCAAAGTATACTCAAAATACTCACAAGAATACGCTCGATAATATAGAGAGAAAACTTGATTTACGGTGTGATTTTCAATTCTAACCTAAGCACCCTATTTATAGAAATTGCTTAGAACACCAAAGCGTAAAATTTAATATAATAATAATATATTATATATATATTCCTACGCCAACCAAGACTCCTGAAATTAGCATGTTTACAACACATGGGGGCCAACCAAAACAATAAAAAACGTTTTTGTTGATATAAATAATTAAAACTTCCAAAATTAATTATTTGAGACTTGAACTTCAATAATTCATAATAAATAGCTCTTTTATCAGAAAAATTCGAATCTCATGAGTTTTTATAAGAAATCCAATTCTCTACAACTTTGCGTAAGAAAGTTTTTCCAAATTCCAAACAAAAATTGACCGAAATCCATAAACGAAGCGATTTTACATGTATAATTAAATTTCGACGATAAATGGGGTCCAATTTAGCATGTTTAACATGTTTTAAATATTTATTGCAACAAAAATACTCTTCCTCCTCGTATACTCATATATCCCACATTCGTTGTAAAAATATCACCAATTAATATATTATTAAAATAATATATTTAAATGAATTATTTTATCGAAAAAGATAAAATATTAATTTTCAACAATTGTCACATTAAAATTTTTCTCCATCTATATCCACATAAAATCAATATTTTCCTCATCATATAAATCAATAATTAATTATTCACAAATAATATTACAGAATCACAAGATCTTGGCAAACTAGTAGTTCCTCAGAAAGAGGGGCTTTCCAATAAGGATCTCTCCTTACTGGCGCGCAATTAGGTGACCAAACCTCTCCTTAGATGGAACTTTCTAGACATTGCCAATAATGTTTTCTAATAATATTATTCAGATAATATGAATTATTGCTCGATAATGGAAAATACGTGTAATGACAATTTATTGAAACAACGATGTCTGAAAATATCAACGCAGACAATTATTAAATCAATAAAATAAAATCTTTGAATAATGAATTCTTCAAATAATTATTAAGTAGTGTCTTCTTACGTAAGAATCAATAATTGGTGCAATACCGTGTGCTACCGTTCAACAACGCGTATTAGTGTGTTTTAACCACCGGGTATTCCAACAGTATTAACGGTAACAACTACGCCGTTATTTATAAACAACTTATATTTGTCGTTTTCTTCATCCAATCGCTTTCCGTTATGGGGCCCAAAAAAGACTGCGCCGTCGTACGAATATTCCCCGACAGTATGAATATTCCACGATCAAACGAATATTCCCCGACAATAATGAATATTTTATAACCACTTGCTTATTCGAAATATTTGCGTATTTTACCCATAACTATCCACATTAATCAAATCAACCCTTACTATTTCAAAATAATAAATAGAGGAAAATAAATTTCATTTATTAATAATTTGGGGTCTTACAACCTCCCCTCCTTATGAAATTTCGTCCTCAAAATTGACGTGACGTGCACAGTGTTTTCAAAAGATGAGAATACCTCGCTTTCATTTCCGCTTTCCAACTCCCGTGTCATTTCCTCAATAGCATGGTTTCTCCACAAAACTTTAACTTGTGGTATAACCTCGGTACATAGGACATGTTCTTTCCTATCCAAGATCTTGACAGGTACCTCCTCATATGTTAAGTCTTCAGCTATCTCGTCCGGTTCTAACTTAATGACGTGGTTCGAGTCGTCCACATATTTACGTAACATCGATACGTGAAAAACGTTATGAACACGCATCATACTTGGCGGTAAAACGAGTCTATAGGCCACAATTCCTATTCGATTGAGAATTTCAAATGGATTAATAAATCGAAGGTTTGAGCTTTCCTCACCTCACCGATTCTCGCTTTTGAAATAACAACTTCTTGCACCTCCTTCTTCAAATTCATCACTCGGTGTGTAGCTTGAATGACTTTAACTTTATCGATTAAAGTCGATTATACTCAGATATCATCACGTGGGTACCTAGAGTTTTCATCTCCATATCTATTATTTGTAAATTATACTGAAATGAGTCTTTGACAATATCTGCACTTCATTTCTTGTATCGATCTTCTACTCAACACGCCGGCCTACCACGTTCGCTTTTCCGGGATGGCATGGTCGAAACATGTCTTTGAAATGAGTCTCATCTTGAGTTCTTCAAGCTCTTCCCACATTCCTTGCTCCATTCAATTTTGTATCTCTACGAGTCACCGTTAATGGAATAGCGATTCGAGAATATCCTTCAACGAATCTCCGATAATAACCAACTAAGCCTAGAAAGCTACATATTTCGATTACCGACTTAGGGTTGTTCTCAATCGTGACTCATATCCCAACCTTGGATATGACGTTACAATGACACCTATCGGTTTACTATCGCATCGAATATGGTGTCCCCTACGAGAGTGCGGCTTTGTGCATTCCACAAAGGAAGTCACCGGATAAAGGCTCGTGTACTAAATTTTATAGTTGAATTTTAACTCCACGAAGTTCAATAGGAGCCATTCGATATGAGATTTCAGAAATGAGTTTTGTACCGGGTTCAAAGTCGATACAAAATTTAATATCAGTCTTTGGGAGTAAGCCAAGAAATTCTTCAGGAAATACATCAGGAAAAATCAATAACAACAGGCATATTATTCAAATCTGACGTGTCTTTATTCAAATCCATAACATGGACTAAGAAAACTTGGCATCCGTAATAAACGAATGACTTCATGGCTTGATATGAAAATGTTTGATTACCATGGTTTGATTGCTTGAATTTGAATAACAGGTTGCTTAGGAATATGAAAACTAACAACCTTACGAAAGTAATCAATTTCGGCATGATGAGTAGTTAACCTTAAAATCACATCAAAAGCAAATATCTCTATAGAAATAAGGTTAACAGGTAATGTGATAGTGCCAACCTGAATCAAACAAGATTTCTAAACGACGGATGTAATGAAAGTTTCTCCTAACGGAGTTTCCATAAATAGGTCAAAGTCTAATTTCTCCGTAGTCAAGTTCAAACGTTGAGCGCAAGCAAGAGAGATAAAAGAATGGGTAGAACCGGTATCTAGTAAGGTATAAACTTCGCAAGAATTTATAATTAACTAACCCGTGCTAACTTCGTTCGGGTTCCTTGCATTTTGACCTAATTTCGACAAAACGCTCTTCCGTGAATCGTTGACTTTGACTTTTCTCAGATCCGCTTTCTGGTGCCAACGTCCAAACCGGACTTGATTTCGCTTATAGGACAAAATTGAGCTATGTGACCATCTTTTCCACAACTAAAACATACCTTGGAAGGCTTTGAACAGTTTGACCTTATATGTCCCTCCTCTCCGTGATCAGTAGCATCTAACCGGCTATCGTTCTCTTCCCTAGAATTTGTTGCTTTCGTCGATGTCTTTCTTGCGAAGCCTTCCCGTCATCGTTAAATCTTCTCTTTTTAGATTGGACATCTCTTTCCATAATATCAACGCGTCCTGCGGCTTTTACCCATGCATCACTCATTCTCACTCGTTCAATTATTTCTTCTTTCAGCTCAGATTCTAGCTTTATCATCTTATACTCTGCCAAAGAGTGCTTCTGTTCAAGCATCACATATCGGGTAACACAAGCTTGAATCGTTGCATCCTTTTGCTCCACGACTGCCTGTAATTCTTCAGCCTGCTCTTCTAACTCATGAATACGATTTTGCAATTCTATATTTTGATCATAAAATACCTCTAATAAACTCTCTTCAGGTACCTCTTCTTCCTCTTCTTCCTAACTCTCAGCGGTTACCTCTGCGATTATCTCGGGTGCAACTATCAATTCTTCACTCACCATATAGATATCCCTAATTCCTTCTTCGCCTGACATCACATTATCCTGGTTGGCGATTAGAGGTGTCTCCACGATCTCATTCACTCCATTGTTAACGCTCTCGTGACCCATTCTTAAAAACTATCATAAAACAAGGGTTAATTAAATAAATTAACAAATCACATAATACCCTATATTATGACCAACCAACAAATAAGCTTAGGTAGGACACACTAGCGAAGGATTTACTCGTCTCTCCCCTCCTAGTTCTATTCCCCGATCTCCGCCAGAGATCATATCCCTAAGCTCTGATACCAACTATGACGCCCCCAAAATAGGTACATTCCATCCAACCCATTCTGAGTCGCCAAATACATGGTACAGAAATAACTATAACTTTATTATTACAACATATAAACTTTGAGTTTAAATACAGATATTGCCATCTATACAATATCCACACGCAAATAAATCCCCATCATAATTATTGATACATTATTTTACAAAAATAGTGAGGACTACTAAACAACTCTCTCTAGAACCTTCATTCCATACCCCGACTAGTACTTGCTACATTCTCGCCTCCTGAGAAGAAAAATGGAACAACAAGGAAAAGGGTGAGCTCAACTAGCCCAGTAAAGAATATTATGACTAAGATAATATACAACAAATTATCGTTAGTCTTCAACAGGGAAAAATCTAATAGAATACAATAGACAACAAATTTTAAATCAATATTCGCAATGAAATAATAATTCATTAAAAGAGTTAAGTAGAGAATGCAAACTACTATCTTCTATATATGAATTTAAAAGTTCATCGTCGATATTTTATCCTCGTAACATCAATCAATATATATCTCGAATCAAATATTCATCTTTGCACTACAGCCAAAGATATTCATCGATTGGTCATGTTCATCTAAACACTGCTCATCTTTGCACTCTGGGCCAAAGATATTAATCGATCGGTCATGTTCATCTCAACACTGCTCATCTTTGACTACGGGCTAAAGATATTCATCAAGAAATCATTCATCTTTGCACTACGTGCCAAAGATATTCCATAATATCATCATTTAAGACTCAAAGATGATGAAAAATATTTTTAAAGAAACGAATCCAAAGAAACAAAATGACAAGGATTAAGGATTAAGGATTCGTACTTTGTTTTATCCACGTCCAAAAATAATCATAATGGTGTAAAATTCAAGAAGGATCAAAACATGGATACAATCAAAGCTAGTATCCAGAATAGATATTTTGACGAAAAGAAGAAATTTCATTTTTCTATTGAATAGTGCAGATTCGTGAATAATTAGTGTCGATATCGTGAATAGTACCGTATAATCGTGAATAGTAACTCAAACACCAAAAGATAGAAATTTCACAAAAAAATCTTTCACGCTTAATGAATAGTACTTCGTGAATAGTAACTCGTGAATAGTAACTTCGTGAATAGTAACCTGCATATGAAAAAAGTTCCAAATTTGATAAAAAGTTCCAACCAATATTTCAAAGATAATGATATTGAAGAAATAATATCATTTGAGAAGAAAATAACATCCTTACCTCGAAAAGACAAGATTTAGTTGAAACACCTGATATAGGCTATGACTTGAACTTGCACCGTATAGCAATACTCAAAGTATACTCAAAATACTCACAAGAATACGCTCGATAATATAGAGAGAAAACTTGATTTACGGTGTGATTTTCAATTCTAACCTAAGCACCTATTTATAGAAATCGCTTAGAACACCAAAGCGTAAAATTTAATATAATAATAATATATTATATATATATTCCTCGCCAACCAAGACTCACTGAAATCAGCATGTTTACAACACATAGGGGCCAACCAAAACAATAAAAACGTTTTTGTTGATATAAATAATTAAAACTTCCAAAAATCAATTATTTCGGAGCTTTGGAACTTCAATAATTCATAATAAATAGCTCTTTTATCAGAAAAATTCGAATCACGCGAGTTTTTATAGGAAATTCAATTCTCTACAACTTTGCAGAAGAAAGGTTTTCCAAATTCCAAACAAAAATTGACCGAAATCCATAAACCAGGCGATTTTACATGCTATAATCAAATTTCATCGATAAAAATGGGGTCCACCGACATGTTTAACATGTTTTAAACATTTATTGCAACAAAATACTCTTCCTCCTCGTATACTCATATATCCCACATTCGTTGTAAAAATATCACCGTTAATATATTATTAAAATAATATATTTAAATGAATTATTTTATCGTAAAAAGATAAAATATTAATTTTCAACAATTGTCACATTAAAAATTTTCTCCATCTATATCCATATAAAATCAATATTTTCCTCATCATATAAATCAATAATTAATTATTCACAAATAATATTACTGAATCACAAAGATCGCAACCAGCCGCTCCCAGAAAGAGGGGCTTTCAATAAGGATCTCTCTTATCGCGCGCAGCAATTAGGTGACCAAACCTCTCCTGTATGCGAACTTTCTAGACATTGCCAATAATGTTTTCTAATAATATTATTCGAGATAATATGAATTATTGCTCGATAATGGAAAATACCGTGTAATGACAATTTATTGAAACAACGATGAATACAAAATATCAACGCAAAGAATTATTAAATCAATAAAATAAAATAATCGAATAAAGAATTATCGTAACAATTATTGAGTAGTGTCTTCTTACGTAAGAATCAATAATTGGTGCAATACTGCAGCTACCGCTCAACAACGCGTATTAGTGTGTTTTAACCACCGGGTATTCCAACAAGATAATCTGAATAACTACGCCGTTATTTATAAACAACTTATATTTGTCGTTTTCTTCATCCAATCGCTTTCGGTTATGGGGCCCACAAAAAACTGCGCCGTCGTACGAATATTCCCCGACAGTATGAATATTCCACGACCAAACGAATATTCCCCGACAATAATGAATATTTTATAACCACTTACTTATTCGAAATATTTGCGTATTTTACCCATAACTATCCACATTAATCAAATCAACCCTTACTATTTCAAAATAATAAATAGAGGAAAATAAATTTCATTTATTAATAATTTGGGGTCTTACAAAACATCACTGCCATATCTTGCTAAAAACTGAATTGTTACATAAATTCAAACCCTATGTATATGAGGTTCGAACGAGGCCTCGCACAACTTCCATATAACAAAGACATCGACCCACACACACACACACACACTCGTATAATAGTTTTCTTGAAAAGAGGCGATCACCGTGGTAACACGGATGTCGAGGGCCCTAACACCTTCCCCCACATAACCAAGTCCTCGGACCCTAAACGAAATCTCGGCCACGGCCAGACATATCGTCACATCACTGGATCAATGTGCAAACCTTTTATCGGTTGTGTTGGTACAACCATTTAAAAAACCAACTGGCGACTCTTAACAGTCCCATCATCGACATTATACATGTCGGACCTTTTTCACATGTTTTTTCAAACAAATCTCACCTAAAATGAGAACACCAAAGAACAAGTAACGGAAAGGGACACCCAAAAATCCCGACGTCGATAGGTGGCGACTCTGTTGGGGACACCAGTAAGAGGACTTAAGCCGCTATTGTAATCTTTTCAAAACTGTTATATGCTTGTGTGTGGATGTTGCATTTACATTGGATGAATGTGTATGAATGCATGTCTTGATTGAACTTAGTGCTTCGCATCATATCTGCGTGTGATGTTAGTGCTTCGCACTATAAACTGCTTATGATATTAGTGCTTCGCACATGTCATCATTTCATACGGTGAGACGCGATGTATGTGAATGTATGTTGTGTGGTCCCTCCACCAAGAGGCTATCCCGTCGGTGTTTGATTACTGGACTCGTGAGAAGACTAATTCTCCGAGGCTCAAGAAAGACACCACCCAAATTCGCTCCAGTTGAAAGACCGGATTAACTTCCTGTCAAGTAGATTGCGATGATTTGGGAACCTTCATGCCAAAAAACCGCGAGAGTAACCTAAGATAGGTCAGCCTCTGATAAACCCAAAACGGAGGAAAGTCTCTTCATGCTCTCATTTCAATTACTTGTAAACACAATTACTTGTAATTTCATTTCATATATATCTCCATGTAATGAGAAATATGAAGCAATGTGTCCACATACATGTTACAAATAGCTGACACCCGTTTTGCAGGATAAAATTCCTAAAACGAACACATCACATAGCATGTTATTATACACCTTCCCTAAAGACTAAACTATGCAAGTCTTTCGCAGGGAATCAATCGGACCTATCACCCAGTCAAAGTCCAAAAAGGCAACAGCTCCTACAAATAATCATGTCATTATCCGACGGCATCAACTTAATCCAGTTTCTCATAAAGAATTTGACGGATTAAGCAAACAAATTACAAATTTGGCTGTTCTACTCAAAGAATTACACCAATCTACACAGGGTCAGAAAATACCCATACATACTGAATCCTCCACACAAGGAGGAATCCCGGTCATTACCATACCTAAACTACAGTTGGATACAACCAATAAAATTCATGATTCTACCCATCCCACTGGAGATCCAGACACTGGTGACATCAAAAAGAAAGTCCTCCAAATGGAAGAGACCCTTCGCACTATCAAAGGAATTGGAACACACGGGAGTGTTTCATATGTTGATCTGTGTATTTTTCCTGGTTTTCATTACCCAAAAAAATTTAAAACTCCTGACTTTGAAAAATATGACGGGTTAGGAGATCCTTATACACATTTAAAAGTATTTATTGGAGAACTTGGATCCTATGCAGAGGATGAAAAACTAAGAATGCAATTGTTCCAAAAAAGTCTAACTGGAGAAGCCCGTTCGTGGTACACAAGATTAGACAACTCCAAAATCCACAGCTGGGAAGAGCTAGCACATGCCTTCCTCACTCAATACAGTTTTCAAACTCAGATGGCTCCTGATCGGTATCAAATTACTAAGATCAAGAAACAGTCTAACGAGTCTTTCAGAGAGTATGCTCAAAGGTGGAGACGTCTGGCTGCCCAAGTTAGTCCTGCCATGACAGAATCAGAAATGGTCATGACATTCATAGACATACAAGAAGCTCCCTTCTATGAGAGAGTTTTAGCCGGCATCGGCAAACCATTTTCTGAAATGGTTAAACATAGGGAGATAGCTGAGATGGGATTGAAGTCAGGAAAGATTCAAGACCTAGCTGCACTCAAAGCTATTACAGACCACATCTAATCTGGAAATTATGGGAACAACCCCCGAGGGTCCATAAAAAGAAAGAAGAAGATGTTTCCCTGATACTACAGGGGCAAAAAGGCAATCAAAATATGCTCATACAAAGGAGAAACTACACTCCCTTTCCAGCACAGTCTGCAAACCCTCCAGTACCAAAAGGTAGAGAAGTCAAACGCCAGTGAGTGTTTACACCCTTAGCGGATACCCTCAAGAATATTTTAAATCTTCTAACAACACAGAAGAAAATCACGCATCTTCTTCCACCAGCCAGCCAAATTTCTAATGGATGAGGGTTTAAATGTCGCTAGAAATGTGTTTATCATGCCGGGGCACCTGGACATGATACTCGGGATTGTTGGGCCTTGAAACACAAGATCCAGGACCTGATAGACAACGGGGAGATCGTAGTCACCAAACCCGATCAAATTTCATGTACAAAGACAACCCTCTTCCTCAACACAAAGAAGAAGAGGTCAACATGATCAATTGGAGCAATGGACAGAATTCCAACTTCAGCTGTGAATCTTCCCAGTCCCTCAAAGACAGTGATGATAGATGGGATTATGCCAAGTTCCAATTCATAATGGAACGAAAGATCAAAGCTCTCGGCAAACAAATTGAGCAATTGGCGGCCACCGGTGACTTATCAAAGATCAAGTGACTCGGCAATTAATCAGCCAGAGCATGCCGGTCTCCTACCTATTGTCATGAATATTCCCTCGTCACTTTCAGAAAATGAAATACTGGAAGACAAAGTGACGAAGAGAGCAAATGCCAAAGCCCATCGAGATTTCGCCAACAAAAGGGAATTCACCTATTTGGGCCAACCCATGGAGGAAATTCTTCATATGTTGATCAATGAAGGAAGGATCAGTTCCCTTCTACCTCCAATCAACCCCCATTCAGGATGGTATAACTCTGATAGAGTATGTCAATATCACTCCTAGTAGTTCACCTCGCCTCTCATCATGTAGGTTGTAAAAGTCGTCTTCTGGTCTTCAACCACACAAGCGATGGGGAAAGCTTTCTCCATTTCCTTGATCCACATCTGTGCCACAATCGGATCTGTAATGCCTACGAATTTTAGAGGTCCTACACTTCTAAAATCCTTAAAGTTTGTGACGGGAGTTGCTTGGGGAATAGGTGGTACTGGTTCGTTTCTTCCCCTAAGAGCTTCTCCTAACAAATCTACAAGCCTCTAAATCGGGTCTACTGGTCCTCTTTCATCATTAACCGACTCTTTCGGTGCAGTTATTCTATGTCTGGGCGGTATTTTTCTACATCACAAAATTTTCATTTTTACTATTGTCTTATTATATTATTTAAACATTTCTCAAATAAGAAAAACATTTTATAACACATTCCTGGAACAAGATCATTTATATTCATATGCCAAATTGTTACAATCACATGATCCTCTCTAGCATACTTCTATAAATGACAACAGTATATCCCCCTTATCACAAAAGACGGGGACAACACCAACATAATACCCCTCTAACATTTTCAAAAGTTGGGGTTTACAACTATCTCACATCTTACACAAAAGACTAACATTTCAACAATAGATTAAACATCGTATATATATATATATATATAATACTATAACTACTAAGCTTCTACACTTAATCTAACATTACATGCTCCACGGCACTCTGGTATTCCTTCTAAGTAATGTGCACCACCAAATCTCGGCTTATAGTGTGCCGGGTCTGTCCCTGCTCTACCGAGTAGTGATTTACTCGATCGATCAATCTCTCCATGGTCGTGCGCAAGGAATAGCTCATCATGTTCATCTTCCTTCTTACATCTCACCTCATCCTCTAAGTCATTAGCCCGATCATTAGTTTCTTCCCACTTCTCCTCGAAGTGGATCTTATCCATCACCTCCAACTCTAACTGAGTACGGAGTGCTTCTTTCTCTGTCCTCTCACTCAACTCTCTCTGCTCCATCTCTTCCAACTTCCCTGCAAACTTTACATTTCTATCCACCGACCTGTGAAACAAAGTCCCCATCTGGATCCCTACCTCCTTTCGGTGAGAAATATCCACCTCCATCTCCTGCATCACTAACTTCCTCTGATGGTCCTCGTCCCTCAGTTTCTGGAACTCGGACTCCCTCTCTCTAGCCTCAGCCTCTAACTCCTCAACTATACTTCCTAACTCTATAATCTTCTCCTCATACTCCCCCAACATCCGATCCTCGAAATTATCCTCGTCGGAGTCCTCCATGGGCTCAGGCTCCTCTTCTGGATCAGACTCCTCGGGTAATGGCTCCATCTCCTCCTCATCATCATCATCATCGATAGGGGCCACTACTGTTATGGGATCCGCTATTGAAGGTGCCTCATAGACCATGTATATGTCATGCGGTTCCTCCTCTATGACTTGGATAGGTCCTCCCATGTTAGTCATCCTACAATCACCAACATAAGACAGAACAACCAACAACTCCATTAGAATGTTAAATAAACATAAGTTCATTGTATATAATGAAATTATATTTCATAACACACTAAGCCCCTCTCTAAGAAAACTCTACATGAGTGGCATACATCTCTATCTTCTAAGTTCTCCTAAGTTATAATCTAAGGACTCTCGTTCCTATGGTTTATAACTACAGCTCTGATACCAACATGTAACGCCCCAAAATTCAGACCACACTTGTCTCAAATTTGGTTGTCATGTACTGACTCTAATAATAAATCAAAATCTCACACAACGGAATATTCGAATAAATTACATTGTTATAATATATTATTCTCGTCCCAAGGGTTCGTAACTTAAACATCTCTTAAATACCTTAAGCATAATTAAACATAATTTAGATATAATTAGTACATATCACATCTTAAGTCATTACATTAATATAATAGTCTCCACGAAAAAAAACTACTCAGTAGCCTTTCCCTTATCAATGTATGAGGGGCCACCTTGCTCTGCCTTAACTGAAATGTTCTTTGGGAAAGCAAGAATGAGCAACAAATTTGCCCAGCAAGTAATATAGCAAAAAGGGAAATCATCGTAGCTTTAATATCTCAAGGGTATAACAATAATGATAGTTTGAGATAGCAAGAAGTATCGATGAATATCAACAATAGTTGTTATGGACAGAAAATATAAATAATATTCCATGATAAATCAAATCAATATTTCAAAATAATGAATACTGAGCAGTCACTAAGGACTAAGAACTTCTCCTAGAATTCACAGTAATAAACTGATAATTCCATAAAACAAGTACAACAGGTGATCAGCCTAAAGTACCATATGCCAATGCATTACATTTAATCTTTCTCAAGTGCGCACGTCGGTTTCTCGATAATATATAATTCCCCTACCAAGAGGGTTGTTCATCTCAGTTATAAGAGTCTGCACCAAGTTAATTTGGTTTGGATAGCTTTCGATCAAATATCAATAGTCTAGCCGAAGAAATGGCTTAGACAGTTTTCTTTCACAGTATATATATGAACAATTATTGTTCGAAATCAAGGTTTGTAATCAATTTCATTTCCAGATTATGAAGTTTTATACTTTCAAAGTTTTACTTGTACGATCAATAATAGTACAAGTTCAAGTAATGCTCAATAAAGAGTAAGGTTCGAGTATTTGCATTCAATATATGAATCAAATGAAATTCGAGAACTTGCACAAAATTCAAAGTTGTGTAAGTTAGGAAACTTACTCAATATAAAAGAGAGTTCGGATACTTGCCTCAAGCGTAGTTTACCAAAATATAGCTTATCAACACTCTTTCGAATCCTAACATAATATAGTTACACGTATAGGATACTCATTAGTTATATATGCTCATTCATGATATATAAGTCTAAACGCACATATAAACTTCTAACTTAGTCTTATACTCTACGCATACTTCATCGCATACTTATAGCATAAATTAGTTTACAAGACACCATGAAGTCAAACATTATAGTTTCTAATCATTGCTTTTCATTTTGCAAACATCTTTTAAACTTATCACTTTTAAAGTTTATATTTAAACATTCAATTCTATCACTTATCATGATCCTTAACACATTACATAGCATACTGGTCATATAATACGAGTTAAATTAACCATATAAGCATGTTTTAAACATCAAACCACAAATAAAATACTGAATCGATCATAGGATAAATAAGATTCATACAAGTTAGGCTTAGGGATCTATGTGATCTTGTTGTCCTCTCAACTGACCAAAGTTGAGCCTTGTATTTCTTGGTTTCAGTCCAACTTTAACATACCTATACACTTACACTTAGCATGCATACATGCTAAAGGTCTTCACATAAGCATATGACCATTCTTGAGTTCACTTTTACAAGTTTTAGTTTATAATTTTCATAAATTAAAGCATAAAAGGTTATGTAATCACCATTGTTTATAACTTTGGCCATATGTCCACATAGAGAGATCACATAATCTGTTAATACACATGTTTATAGTGTTCATATCATTTATTCATAACTATCATCGTTTAGTACTTTGAAACATGCTTCAAATGTATGCTTGGTTTACTTCCATTATATCAACACATACGAATCATGTTTAGAGACATAATGAACATAAACATGACATATTAAATCTTTAGAATCTAAATACTCGTATTTAATGCAACTTGATTTGAAAACATATTCAAGTTTGCCTTTGAAATCATTTTAAGCTTGAACGATGCAATTCAACACATACAAGACAATCTTTAAAGCTCTTATCATGTATAGTCAAGTCATGTTAACATCTTCACAAGATCAAAACATACATCATGTAGCATTCATGTACATTAGCTTTGTTACAACAAGTTTTTCTTTAAAAATATTTTCTAACACAAAGCCTAACAAGTTGGTCATGAATACAAAAACTATAAATCATAACTCATGATCATTTATGTTTGAAATCAGTCATGTGTATAGACTACTAAGTTCAGAACTTGTAGAACATGTATTCCATCAAAGTTCATTTTTAACACTTTAGGTTTTTGTTATAAACTTCTCACTAAATCATGTTAATCACTTCATACCACATAAGAAAGCTTTATAAAACATGTTATACCTCTTATCCATGTATATATATAAGTCATAAAATCAAGTTAGCAACATCTTAGCCCAACAGAAACCAAAATCGGTTACCTGGGTTAGGAGAATTGCACAAGACTTCCTCAGTATACACTTGGGTGCAGATATCGCCCTTCTATGACAATGACAGAGTGAGATTACTCTATTTTTTAGAACATCACTCTCACTTCAATTCCTTTCCATCAAACACACTTCAACTAAATCTTAGAGATTCTATTCATGCATACAAACTTCATAAACACTTGATAGCATGTTATCTCATACCAGTTGACAAAGAATTCATGTAATTTCTAAGAATTTGACAAAACCCAACTAAGAACAAAAGTTAGGATTTTTATACCTCTTGAAGCTTAGTATGCTTAGTTTCTCCCTTTAGAGATTGCTAGACTCTTCTTTGAACCACAAACTCTTAGTCTCA
The DNA here is from genome assembly GCA_020205615.1 of Panax quinquefolius. NCBI lineage: Eukaryota > Viridiplantae > Streptophyta > Magnoliopsida > Apiales > Araliaceae > Panax > Panax quinquefolius. The sequence continues at coordinate 85,240,355 of CM035160.1, read as the reverse complement.
ATTTAACAAAGTTTCACGGACAAGTTTCAGCAACGTAAAAATGAAAATGTAGTTGCTTTATATAGAGAAATGATGGATTGGGCATTGATTTTACACTGAGGTTGAAACCCATGGTGCATAAGAAGGAAACAATGGTTAATTAAGAGTTGTTTAACTACCCACCATCAAACATCTCCATAGCCAATGATCACTGCTTGGGAGTTACGTAAATAGGTGATAGGTTACTATTCATATACTTGTTTGAGAAACTAATGAGCTTAATTCTCAGCAACGTGATTAATTTGTTTAGTTCAGTAACTTTAATTCCCAAAAATATAATTTAATGTATAATTATTACTATATTAGGAAAATTAGGGATTATTTTTGTACTCACATCATATAATCCATGTATATTGGGTACACATAATAAAATAACGCAGTTAGGTATTATTGTCCGAGTATCTCCTATAGATATTTTTACTACTCACATAACCTCATAATAAAATTATTCAATATTAAATGTTTATTTTAAACATTTAATTCATTTCCCACTTTCTAGAGTATACAGTTACTTACTTATTTCTGTATTAAAATGTCACATATGATTTCATTGTACCACTTGGTACCTTATATCATTACAATGTATTCTTATCATATGATATTATTCATGTCACATATTACAATAATGTTCCATTTCATTTCTACAGTAATAAGCAACTTATCCTGGGTATCCCATTGGCGTATTTCTACTTGATTTATCTTCTAGGAGAGCGCAATTGTACTTGGGTCCCCGACAAAGGCTAAACCGGTTTAGCTCTAAGCCAGCTCTGACCTCTATCACCACACTAGTTTTATATGACATGAATTAACTTCCATACTGGTGATATTACTAGTTTGAGAGTTTATTCATTCCCTATATAGAATCATATAATTAATCTTCCTCTTAATAACTATTTCACTTTTAATTCACTTAGTGAATTTCCTCGTTCCATATTATGCCACACCAGACATTTCACAATACTCATCGTCAATTCCACACTTCTCAATCCTCATATAAATTCAATTTACACTAATTGAATAACTCATCTTACTACACATCAATATTTATATTCAAATAAATATTCATTTTCTTATTATATTAAAATAATTATTTATTCAAAAAATTCACGGTTCATACATTTATCATGTGCATGCCATTACATTGTATAAACATGATAAAGAGGGGCATCTATAGACACTCAAAATTTGCATTCCTATTACTAACCACGCAGGAAGGCAAAATCATTTTCCAGAGACAACCCTGGAAGTCAAATCACCAAATCCAGCCCCGGCGACAACTCCAGGAGATCAAATCCAAACCTCGGCGACAACCCCGGGGGTTAAAGTCCAAGCCCCGTTAACAACCCCGGGAGATCAAATCCAGCCCCGATAACAACCATAGGAGATCAAATCCAAACCTTGGTGAGAACCCAGGGAAATCAAGAGAAACCCGTTGAAAACCCTGGGAGATCAAATCTAAGCCCTGACGACAACCTGGGGAGATCAAGTTCAAACCCCGGAGACAACCCCGGGAGACCAAGTTCAAAGCCTGCAGACAACCCTGGAAGATCAAATTAACCTCAGAGACAACCCTGAGGACTATTAGGAATCAACAGTAGTCCAATCTCAGAGACAACCCTGAGAAAAGACATATACGACTGCATCAAGCCCAGAACCAACCCGGGAAGGGTAAAATAGTAATTTTGCCCACTCAACATCAAATCAACCTAAATCACTGCAAAAGAAGTCATGTCGAACCATAACATCAATCCCGAGTGAAAACAATACAAGACAGCTCAACGGATGGACTACAAAGACTCGAAGATCTGGTCATGGACCCATCTTTCCGAATTCAGAAAATGTCAAATCCCATATCATTGTGTAGCTCTCGTCAAGGGATTTCCAGAAAGGTATAGCACGCCTCCATCGGATTCCCGGATTGAAAGTTCTAAAGGTTCGAGCGAATAACGGATTGGCCCGAGTGCACGTACTTCGAGAAAAAGGGACCCACGGGCCCAGGCCCACCGAGCAAAATGCAGTAGACCCATGACCACTTTGGTCTATAAATAAACCCCCCCCATCAACCAAAAAGAAAAGAAAAAAAAGGAAAAAAGAGAGAAAACTTTGTCCATTTCAGCCCTTAACATCTTCTAGAGTGTTCCAAACTTTGATATTATTCTTTCTAAACACTTATAGACCCATATTCTATAATATATCAAATTTTATCGAGTGGAAACCGAGTTTTCAAGTTCCAAAAGCGGTTTGAAGCCTTACATTCAAAGACAATCGTAAGATTTTTTAGATTTGAAACTTTCTATTGCTTTAATATATATATATATATATATATATATATATATATATATATATCTCGACGATTAGCTATGCCCGGATCGTCGATCCGTAGCTTTTTTCTCTTTAATATATATATATATATATATATATATATATATATATATATATATATTTGGCTGGGATTATAAATTTGTGGCCTTTTACCGCTTTCATATATATATATATAAAAACTTTACTACATTTAAATATCTATTTTAACTGTTCATTCAACGTAAATCCATAATATTCAAATCTGTCGACTAGATTTATCTAAATCTAGCCATATCTAACTTTTAACCGGTTCAAAAGTTGCAAAACTGGAACCGTTGAGCTAGAGTGGTCATGTGACGATATTTTCTATATAAATAAATCGAAAATTTTAAGTATAATTTTTTTTTTTTTAAAGATGAGGATTTGTACAAGATAAGGTGTATGTGTAATTATGTGATAAATAAAAATATATTTATTACATGAATATTTACAAATAATTTTATTTTAGAATTATTGATTATTATAAAGTATATTCTTATAATAATTAATTTTATAGTAGAAATGTTTTATTATTTATTTTCCATGAAAATATAATTATATATTATTTAAATAATATATGAAATGATTATTAGAATTAGTATAATAATTAATCTATTTTAATATATGAATTTATGCTAGTCTAATTAAGTTATTTATTTTAACTTAATTAATAATGTTAAATATGAATAATTAATCAGATATAGAATCCAAACCTTAATTTTGGATTTTTATCAAGGGATGAGAATAATAATATAATATTAATTATATTTTGATTTTTCAGTGATATAAATATGTACTGTATGTACGCACAGATTATGGTTGGTCAATTATGTTGTGGCATGTCAAAACGGTAGCATTAATTCATTAAACCTTAACTTGAAACTCCAACCGTAGCTTGTGGTGGATAGGAAATGGTGGTACGTGATTTTTAACCATTATTATATTATGCTAATTAGGTAAACCCTAATTATTGTCTAAAAACTCTAATTATAAATTAGAAACCTTAATCTCCAATTTAAAACCCTAATTTGCTAAATTGGTAACCCTAATAATTAATTGCAAGCTAAATGCTAATTTGTGGACATTAAGATCATAATGTTCATGTATAATGTAATTAGAAAATTAAACACGATTAAGAAACCCTAATTTTCAAAAATTAGAAACTAATATTATTTTTATTTTTGTGCAAACCCTAATTAGTAATTTTAAAACCTAATTACTAATTATAAACCCTAATTATATAAATTAGCAAGGTTAAGTATAATTAGTGGACTTTAAAACCAAAATATATAAGTTATAAAGAGAGAGAATACTCATTTTATTGTTCAAAATCATCCAATCTATTCTCTCTCTAGATTTTTGAGATTGAGAGTAAAAGATTGTGATATGAAAAGCCAAAAACACTTCTTAGCTTAACATTATCAGATCAAGGATCAGAATCAAAAGAAATCAAATCTTAAAGGTACAAACCCTAGCTTTATAAAAATCTATGTGGTTCATGTTATTCGTTGTTTAAAGGTATGATAGAAGGTGTTAATCAATGATCTGGGTTGCTAGATGTTAGATCCATAACATCTAGAGGCTCGAATTTGACGATTTTCCAAATCTGAAAAAAATTTATTTTTGTATTCTGACAACGAATGTCAGAGGCTCTAGATCTCTCTCTGATTATGACTTTGTGTGTTTTCTGTTTTGGATCGGTAGTCTGGTATTAGTTCTTTGATCTGGAAGTAGAATCACAGTCATTCAATGTCCAGATTTCGAGTTATTCCTAGTCAAAACCCGTTGACCGGGCATGACCATTCGATTTCTGGGTAACCCAGAAATCATAAAACAGTGTCTGACAAGATTTTCAAATGAGTTGATTTATCCGGTTTTATGTGTTTTCATTATGTGTTTATATCCAGTTTGTAGCTAGTTACATGGACTTTATATCCAGGCCTTTAGATCTCTTAAATATCAAGCATGTGGGATGTATTGGATGGTCAAACCTGGTCATTCAGTCACGATGGCAGTTTCTGGAAAACCCAGAAACTGGACGAACACACTTTCTAACAAACTTTGACCGATCCAGATCCGCTTTATTTGTTGGGGTTATGGTGAAATTTTGTAATGGATCTGTACCTTGTTATGTTGGTTACAACCTGAAAGCCTAAGATCACATAAATAGTTCATGTATTGCAAGTTATGAAGATCATAAGTTGCCTACTTGGACTGTTCTTCATTTCTGGAAAACCCAGAAATGAAAAACAGCCTCTGACATGATTTGTTGAAGCTTATATCTTTCTATTGTGTTATGATTTGGCTATGAAACTTGTTTAGAGTTGTAGTCCTACATGAGTACTACAACATTAACTAAATGTATAACCCAAAAACGTAATGATCTACGATCCATGCATGGTCAAACAGGTAACCTTGATAGCTGTCTATGAATTTCTGGGTAGCCCAGAACATGAAGAACACGTTTGACAGTTAGTTTGCAAGCTTATATCTTACTTGTGTGTTTCAATATGACCCAGATATTACTTGATACTTATAGTGTTACATTAATACTATAATACTCATGTCATAGCTTGCCCAGAAACAACTTATTCAGTGAAATAATCATGGTCAAAGAATGAACCTTTATCATTGATCGCCGTTGTTCTTGAGCCTCAAGAACACCAACAATGATTTCTTCGTCCGCTATAGCCTATAAATGACGCTTTTATTTATTTTATTTTCCTAATTTCAAAAATGATTAAAATAGAAAATAAATTCTAAAAATTACAAAAATGGTTTTAAAATTATTTTAACTTATGAAAAATAACTTTTAATTCTTTGGGACATTTTTCATTAATATTTATAATTATTAGAATATTAATGATATTTAATTTATTTAATTAGTGTATTAAATAAATTAGAGAAAATGATTTTAATTTTATAAAAATTATTATAAATAAGAATAAAGTGTTTTAAAATATTTTTGAGTTATAAATGTAACTTTTAATATTTTGTGATGAATTTCATTAATTAATTAATATTAATGGTAACTAAAGTTATTTAATAAATGTATTAAATAAATTATGAAAAATAGAATTAATGATTTAAAATGATTTAAAGATTATAAAAATATTTTAAGTTATAAAATATAACGTTTGATATTTTGTTATGCAAAATATTAATATTTTAATATTAATGATATTAGATTTATTTAATAATTATATTAAATAAATTAGTTTTAAAATGATTTTAATATTAAAAAAATCATTTTAAATGAAAATAAATAGTTTAAAAATATTTTAAGTTATAAAATATAACTTTCAATATTTAAAGGTAAATTTTATTAGTTAATTATTATTAATGATATTAAGGTTATTTAATAATTATATTAAATAAATTAGTTTTAAAATGATTTTATTATTATAAAAATCATTTAAAATGAAAATAAAGTGTTTAAAGATATTTTAAGTTATAAAATACAACTTTTAATATTTAAAGGATGATTTCATTAATAATTTAATATTAAATGATATTAATGATTTATTTAATAATTATATTAAATAAATAGTTTTAAAATAGTTTTATTAATTTAAAAATCATTTAAAAATGATATAAATGAATTAAAAATATTTTTAAGTTATACTAAATGACTTTTAATATTTTGATAAATAGTACATTAATAATTAAATATTAATGGTAATTATTTAAAAATGATTTTAAATATTTTAAAAATCATTTAAGGGTAATATTAAAAAGTATTTTGAGTTATTATAAATAACTTTAATATTTTGGCAATGGTTTCATTAATAGTTTAATATTAATTAAATATTAATGATAATAGAATTGTTTAATATTTAAATCATTTAATAATGATTCCGATGTTTGAAAATTTATGATTAATTATAATAAATGTTTAAAAATAATATATAAACGATACTTTCACGATATATTGAACTACGGATGAGTCTTGCACTCGATAATTACCCGATAATGCCGCTTGCATTCTTTGCCACGTGTTTCAGAAATTGATCTAGACTTAGATAATTTGATTAGATATGTGTTTATTTGTGATTCAATGGTTGTGGAACATATGTGATAATGTGATTAGGTTATGTGCTGACTGCAATAAGCAGTGCTATGTGTTATAGTATGTTATTCTAATCGATCAAATGATCTTATTACTGATAGGTGTTATATAAAGATAGAACTAAGTTACGAACTGTAAGCAGCGCATCAAGCAAGTATCTTACCTTTGCATTTTCTTTATGCAGTGGACATAAGTAAGAAGTTTCAGAATTATATTATTATTATACTATATTATTAACCCTATTGTGATATATTCTATATCCGATCATTGTTTATCAACATGTTAGTATATGGTAATTCAGATATATATTTTGTTCATTAATTTCTATATATGGTTATACAAGTGTCCCCACTTGGATAATCATTGTATTTAATCACATGTTGATATATATATATATATATATATATATATATATATATATATATATAAGCCATCTAAGCTATTTGATTAGCTAGACACAAATTTCGAAATGTCGTTGAATATGATACAAACCTTTTTGTATCCAATCAAATTGTTTTGGTTCGAATTCCAGACTAAGTATGAATATCCCGATCACGGGAAAACTTTTATGCGCCCAAGGCGGACAGAGTGAACGATCCTATCGTTCTTGTAATGTAGTATTGATCAATACAGGGCCCATGGGAAGTACAACCTAACACCTGTAAGTTATGACGGTTTATAGATGAAGTTCTGCTAAACCTTAGCGAAAACGAAAAACAATGTTCATAATCTGTCGACTAATACCTATATATATAATCAATACGTAGTTTCAAAAATTTGAGATAGAATTGTTATGTTGTTATTATCGGTTTAGTTTACTTCACAACAATAAATTCGTTGTAGAAGTGATGTACAAAGAAAACATTTATTTCTTTCAGCTAATTATATTCATAATTGTTATTACTTGCTGAGCACCCAAATGCTCATCCTTGCTTAAATTTAAATGTTTTCAGCTAGACATGATCATCCCGAAGGTTCAAACAAGAACAAGTTATGAAAAGGAAAGCAAATAGAACATGTTTAATGGTATCTTTTGTAATAGTTAGACTGTATTAAGATAATGATATGTATTATATATCATGTAAAGAATATAGTAAAGGTTTCGCACTTGGGATTAGACTCTGATAAATGTAAGATAAGTTTGATATTTATATTATTGTTATTATTATTAGTATTATTCCGCTCATAGAAATGGTATCATGAAGTACCGAGTTCGGGTTTCAAGTACCCGAGTTTGGGGGCTTTACAAGTTGGTATCAGAGCTTAGGGTTAAAAACCTTAGGTGGGTTAGACCTTAGGCTATAACCTTGGAAATGTAGAGGAAAACGCGTTGAAAATACAAATAACTCATATAGAGTTTAAAAGGAGATGAATTGAATAAGTTCATCGTCAAATCAAATAAAAGATAACTTATATAAAACTATTAATTATTGTGTGTATATATTAAGTGATAATCAAGATAATTTGTGTGTAGATGTCAGATAATAAAAAAGGATTAGGATACCCTCAAAATCTTAAAGAAGAAGTTAACCTTCATAACCAAGCCAATATCAAAGCCAGTAGCTGAAATAGAGGCTCACATTGAAAGCTACCTCAATGAGGTGGTTGTTTTGAAAAGTATAATCTGGGACCACACGAAGCGACAAAGATAAGCGATAGGTAAAGTATAGTTAAAGAATATGTGGTCAATGTCGAGTTCTTAAACTCATATGTTTATGGTGAGTTCTTAAACTCATAATGTATGGTAAGTTGGACGAACTAGGGGTAGTTAGGTGTGAATGGATTATTGAGGATAATGTGAATAGACATGTTTTTAAGCAATTGATCCTTAGTGGAGGCGTACGAAATAATTAGTACTAGTATTACTTGAATAGGTATGATTCTATGTTAAGTATATGATAGGTATGTTTGTATAAGGTAATATTTTTCAAATTTTGCATAAGTTGTGTCAGCGATTCCCGACTTTTGAGTCACAAAGGGATAGCGGATGATTAAAGCAATATGTGCTATGGTATGTCAAGTGATATGAGTATGAATTTATATGGGATTAATGAAATAAGTTGGTATAAAGATAGTAGTTAATTATATGAGTACTGGTTAATGCAGAAAACCAAAATTTTAAAAATCTAATATTTTGAGTACATAATAAATATAGAATTTCGTGTTATATGATTATACATATACGATAAGGCTTAGAATAAAGAACAAATTGTGATAGTGCCGCCAAGGAGACGAAAACAAAATACATGGACAGAAGAACCTGTCAACAAAGCTGGAAGACAACCAGACCCGATACAGAATTTTGCGAATATGGACGATCAAGCTATGCAGAACGGAATATCAGCCGCGGGAAATCAGCCAAGTAATCGATCGACGAAAGTCAAGGCGTTCGTACTGCCAGGATTTAGAGGATCAACTGAACCTATAGCAACATTTGTGATAGCTATGGTAACAAAAGGTGGAAAAGATAGTCTTGTCACCTATACGATAAAAGGAAAGGAGATAAAGGGAAAGTCTGTGTATTTTAAGTGTGAATCAATGGAGTATAAGGTGGAAGACTGTCTAAGAAGGAGAAGGGAGGCAAGGAATACGCAAACAAGGAAAAGGCAGCAGGACATTGGCGACGACGGGACCAACATCAACAAATCAAACCAACGAAATCAACTACAATCTTCTTCAACATAACCGTTCAAGAAACTGTAGCAGCCGGGGATGCAACTCCAAGTATTACTCAAACCAATTTTATATCTTATATATTATTTTCTTATATATAGTAAATTATTTTATAAATTATTTTGAAGGAGGAAATTGAGTTTTATTAAAAATTAAGCTTTATGTTGAATAGTTAAAGATCAGTTCGATCAATTTTGATCGAGATCTACTCGCAATGATTGTGTATGCTATGTACCCTGGTATGTATAGGTTTTAAAACGGTGATTCCGGGGACGGAATCTTTATAAGGAAGGTGAATGTAAAAACTTCGATATTTTCTATATAAATAAATCGAAAATTTTAAGTATAATTTTTTTTTTTTTTTAAGATGAGGATTTGTACAAGATAAGGTGTATGTGTAATTATGTGATAAATAAAAATATATTTATTACATGAATATTTACAAATAATTTTATTTTAGAATTATTGATTATTATAAAGTATATTCTTATAATAATTAATTTTATAGTAGAAATGTTTTTATTATTTATTTTCCATAAAAATATAATTATATATTATTTAAATAATATATGAAATGATTATTAGAATTAGTATAATAATTAATCTATTTTAATATATGAATTTATGCTAGTCTAATTAAGTTATTTATTTTAACTTAATTAATAATGTTAAATATGAATAATTAATCAGATATAGAATCCAAACCTTAATTTTGGATTTTTATCAAGGGATGAGAATAATAATATAATATTAATTATATTTTGATTTTTCAGTGATATAAATATATACTGTATGTACGCACAGATTATGGTTGGTCAATTATGTTGTGGCATGTCAAAACGATAGCATTAATTCGTTAAACCTTAACTTGAAACTCCAACCGTAGCTTGTGGTGGATAGGAAATGGTGGTACGTGATTTTTAACCATTATTATATTATGCTAATTAGGTAAACCCTAATTATTGTCTAAAAACTCTAATTGTAAATTAGAAACCTTAATCTCCAATTTAAAACCCTAATTTGCTAAATTGGTAACCCTAATTATTAATTGCAAGCTAAATGCTAATTTGTGGACATTAAGATCATAATGTTCATGTATAACGTAATTAGAAAATTAAACACGATTAAGAAACCCTAATTTTCAAAAATTAGAAACTAATATTATTTTTATTTTTGTGCAAACACTAATTAGTAATTTTAAAAACCTAATTACTAATTATAAACCCTAATTATATAAATTAGCAAGGTTAAGTATAATTAGTGGACTTTAAAACCAAAATATATAAGTTATAAAGAGAGAGAATACTCTTTTATTGTTCAAAATCATTCAATCTATTCTCTCTAGATTAGAGTGTGATATGAAAAGCCAAAAACACTTCTTAGCTTAACAATATCAGATCAAGGATCAGAATCAAAAGAAATCAAATCTTAAAGGTACAAACCCTAGCTTTATAAAAATCTATGTGGTTCATGTTGTTCGTTGTTTAAAGATATGATAGAAGGTGTTAATCAATGATTTGGGTTGCTAGATGTTAGATCCATAACATCTAGAGGCTCGAATTTGACGATTTTCCAAATCTGGAAAAATTTTATTTTTGTATTCTGACAACGAATGTCAGAGGCTCTAGATCTCTCTCTGATTATGACTTTGTGTGTTTTTCTGTTTTGGATCGGTAGTCTGGTATTAGTTCTTTGATCTGGAAGTAGAATTACAGTCATTCAATGTCCAGATTTGGAGTTATTCCTAGTCAAAACCCGTTGACCGGGCATGACCATTCGATTTCTGGGTAACCTAGAAATCATAAAACAATGTCTGACAAGATTTTCAAATGAGTTGATCTGTCCGGTTTTATGTGTTTTGATTATGTGTTTATATCCAGTTTATAGCTAGTTATATGGACTTTATATCCAGGCCTTTAGATCTCTTAAATATCAAGCATGTGGGATGTATTGGATGGTCAAACCTGGTCATTCGGTCACGATGGCAGTTTCTGGAAAACCTAGAAACTGGACGAACACACTTTCTGAAAGACTTTGACCGATCCAGATCCGCTTTATTTGTTGGGGTTATGGTGAAATTTTGTAATGGATCTGTACATTGTTATGTTGGTTACAACCTGAAAGCCTAAGATCACATAAATAGTTCATGTATTGCAAGTTATGAAGATCATAAGTTGCCTACTTGGACTATTCTTCATTTCTGGAAAACGCAGAAATGAAGAATAGCCTCTGACATGATTTGTTGAAGCTTATATCTTTCTATTGTGTTATGATTTGGCTATGAAACTTGTTTAGAGTTGTAGTTCTTCATGAGTACTACAACATTAACTAAATGTATAACCCAAAAACGTAATGATCTACGATCCATGCATGGTCAAACGGATAACCTTGATAGCTGTCTATGAATTTTTGGGCAGCCCAGAACATGAAGAACATGAAGAACACGTCTGACAGTTAGTTTGGAAGCTTATATCTTGCTTGTGTGTTTCAATATGACCCAGATATTACTTGATACTTATAGTGTTACATTAATACTATAATACCCATGTCATAGCTTGCCCAGAAACAACTTATTCAATGAAATAATCATGGTCAAAGAAGGAACCTTTATCACTGACTGTCAATGTTCTTGAGCCTCAACAACACCAATAATGATGATGAGTTCTTTATCGCTATAGCCTATATATGACGCTTTTATTTATTTTATTTTCCTAATTTCGAAAAATGATTAAAAATAGAAAATAAATTCTAAAATTACAAAATGGTTTTAAAAATTATTTTAAATTATGAAAATAACTTTTAATTATTTGGGACATTTTTCATTAATATTTATAATTATTAGAATATTAATGATATTTAATTTATTTAATTAGTGTATTAAATAAATTAGAGAAAATGATTTTAAAGTTATAAAAATCATTATAAATAAGAATAAAGTGTTTTAAAATACTTTTTGAGTTATAAATGTAACTTTTAATATTTTGTGATGAATTTAATTAATTAATTAATATTAATGGTAACTAAAGTTATTTTATAAATGTATTAAATAAATTATGAAAAATAGAATTAATGATTTAAAAATGATTTAAAGATTATAAAAATATTTTAAGTTTTAAAATATAACGTTTGATATTTTGTTATGAAAAATATTAATATTTTAATATTAATGATATTAGATTTATTTAATAATTATATTAAATAAATTAGTTTAAAATAATTTTAATATTAGAAAAAATCATTTTAAATAAAAATAAATAGTTTAAAAATATTTTAAGTTATAAAATATAACTTTCAATATTTAAAGGTAAATTTTATTAGTTAATTATTATTAATGATATTAAGGTTATTTAATAATTATATTAAATAAATTAGTTTAAAATCATTTTATTATTATAAAAATCATTTAAAATGAAAATAAAGTGTTTAAAGATATTTTAAGTTATAAAATATAACTTTTAATATTTAAAAATAATTTCATTAATAATTTAATATTAAATGATATTAAATTTATTTAATAATTATATTAAATAAATAGTTTTAAAATGGTTTCATTAATTTAAAAATCATTTAAAAGGATATAAATGAATCAAAAATACTATTAAGTTATACTAAATGACTTTTAATATTTTGATAAATATTACATTAATAATTAAATATTAATGGTAATTATTTAAAATGATTTTAAATGTTTTAAAAATCATTTAAGGGTAATATAAAAAGTATTTTGAGTTATTATAAATAACTTTAATATTTTGGCAATAGTTTTATTAATAGTTTAATATTAATTAAATATTAATGATAATAGAATTGTTTAATATTTAAATCATTTAATAATGATTTTGATGTTTGAAAAATCATGATAAATTATAATAAATGTTTAAAAATTATTATAAGTCATTTAAAAATAATATGACTAATACTTATAGATATTGAACTACAGGATAGAGTCTTAGACTCGATAATTACCCGATAAAGCCGTCGGTACCCCGACATGTTTCAAAAATTGATCTAGACTTAGATAATTTGATTAGATATGTGTTTATTTGTGATTCAATGGTTGTGGAACATATGTGACAATGTGATTAGGTTATGTGCTGACTGCAATAAGCAGTGCTATGTGTTATAGTATGTTATTCTAATCGATCAAATGATCTTATTACTGATAGGTGTTATATAAAGATAGAACTAAGTTACGAACTATAAGTAACGCATCAGGAAAGTATCTTACATTTGCATTTCCTTTATGCAATAGACATGAGTAAGAAGTTTCAGAATTATATTATTATTATACTATATTATTAACCCTATTGTGATATATTCTATATCCGATCATTGTTTATCAACATATTAGTATATGGTAATTCAGATATATATTTTGTTCATTAATTTCTATATATGGTTATACAAGTGTCCCCACTTGGATAATCATTGTATTTAATCACATGTTGATATATATATATATATATATAAGTCATCTAAGCTATTTGATCAGCTAGACACAAATTTCGAAATGTCGTTGAATTTGATAAAAACCTTTTTGTACCCAATCAAATTGTTTTCGTTCGGATTCCAGCCTAAGTATGAACATCCCAATCACGGGAAAACTTTTATGCGCCCAAGGCGGACATAGTGAACGATCCTATCATTCTTATAATGTAGTATTGATCAATACAAGGCCCACGGGAAGTACAACCTAACGCCCGTAAGTTATGACGGTTTGCAGATGAAGTTTTGTTAAACCTTAGTGAAAACTAAAAACAATGTTCATAATCTGTCGACTAATACCTATATATATAGTCAATACGTAACTTCAAAAATTTGAGATAGAATTGTTATGTTGTTATTATCGGTTTAGTTTACTTCACAACTATAAATTCGTTGTAGAATTGATGTACAAAGAAAACATTTATTTCTTTCAGCTAATTATATTCATAATTGTTATTACTTGTTGGGCACCCAAATGCTCATCCTTGCTTAAATTTAAATTTTTTCAGCTAGGCATGATCAACCCGAAGGTTCAGACAAGAACATGTTATGAAAAGGAAAGCAAACAGAACATGTTTAATGGTATCTTTTGTAATAGCTAGACTGTATTAAGATAATGATATGTATTATATATCATGTAAAGAATATAGTAAAGGTTTCGCACTTGGGATTAGACTCCGATAAATGTAAGATAAGTTTGATATTTATATTATTGTTATTATTATTAGTATTATTCTGCTCATAGAAATAGTATCGTGAAGCACCTAATTCGGGTTTCAAGTACCCGAGTTTGGGGGCTTTACAGTGGCTAAGATTCATTTAAATCTAATTTTCTTTCTAGTTTTATTATGCGAGGCTAGGAACCACGAGGTCTAAGATCCAGCTAATGGATCTAGAACTAATTCCCACGATGGACCTTTTTCAGTTGTAAAGCCAGCTTATAAATTTTTTATGGTGTTTAGACATCCTTCGATGGCTTTCATGCCCATAAGGAACCCGACACTGCTATGTATACTATTTTGTTGAAGATGTTTCGCATCTCAAGAATAAATCAAATCAAGTCAAATACGAAATAAAATGAAAGTATCAAAGGCCTCAATTACTATGTGAGCATAAGGGTTTGAAAACCTGTTTTCAAAACATCATTGCTATATCTTGCTTAATTGAACTTTTATACAAATCAAACCCTTTTTATATAGGTGCAAATGAAGCATAGCACTACTTCCAAATAATTGCACTTTGGCCCAATAAACATACAAACAGTTCAGATTAATTAGGGAATTGAAAAGTCACGGTAACCGTGTTTTCACGAAAGTCAGAGGATGCCAAACACCTTCCTTCCGCTTAATAAAGCCCCTGAACTCTATGAATTTTGGTTTCCTAGGCTTGTTAAATAAAGTCCAACAATTGGGCCTTTGTGTAAACATTTTCAAATTCAGTTGAGTTGGTACAACCATTTCAAAACTACCAGCTAGCGTCAAACTCACCTTTTCAAACAAAACTCAATACATAGAGAACATAAAGGGTAAAAAGAGGAATTCAAGAAAAGAGGAAATTTTTCCTAACGTCGACACCCAACAACCATCCACCTCCTACTTAGCCCTCTCATGACTCAGCTATACTTCTCTACAGCTCATGTTTTAATACCCACCTCATGTTAATATTTCATGCTTATATTAATGTAATATATATACTACATATTCCCTTATCATATTCCTTCCATACCAATCACATAGAAAATTAGTACAAACTAAATATTATACCAAAAGTCTTTTTCATACCAAACAAAGCTATACATTAAATAAATATTTTATTTAATGTACATACTTTTCTATATTAAAAATATTATTATTTATCAAAGTATTTTAATACATTTTTTTCAACGATACAAATTATTATGTATACTTAAGTTTAATATACTAAGCGCATCATATTAAAATAATTATATAAATCATTTTTATATGCACTCATTCCTTTTCCTTTCTTATAAATTATATTTGCCCATTTATTTACATATAATAATAAATAATAATATATTTATTAATATAAAAATCATCAACTTCCATAGCACAATATTACTTATAAAAATAAAATATCACATAATAAGAATTTTATTTATTTAAATTCTTATTTAAATATTTCTTGAAAATTCGATTCGTCACAGTAAAGATCTCAGATTATGGCAAGATCATCTTTAGTAATGGTGGATTTGGTATTGGCGTGGGCAAAATGAGTTTCATCTGAATATTCTCAAATCATTTTTAAAATCTAACTCTGCCTTGGGCAAAGGCATCCATCACAGGTGATAACAGCTACTTCTAATGGTGCTTCTCTCAAATTCCCAACTTGGAGCTAGTGTCACAGAACTTCCCAAGGGTAAAGAAATTTGCAACACAACTGATCAAAGACCAACCTCACTTCAAGATCTATCGACATGCTGGCAATCACTACATTCCCTACGATTGTAGAGTAGGTTCGGATGGCAGAAGAATTATACATAAGTCCATGATCTTAGAGTCCTTTCACTCTACCATTGAAGATGATCAAGCTCAGTTTGAGAAACTCTACTCTGCCCAAGTAAAATTGTCTGATATTCCTTCGTCTTCCAACAATAATTAGCACTCAACGATTTATCAGATTCTCACTACATTCAAAATTATGTTCAAGAATGCGAATCGTGGAATCAAATCTGATGTTCAGTAGGAGTCTGCTCAACCAAATGACCAAAATTCTCAGGAGCAATTGCTACTGAAGAACTCTGACGAGCAGGTTGAAAAGATATCCATCATTGCTGCAGAAGCTAAGATGTTGTCAGAAGAAGGAGATAGTGTGCTTCAAAACAGACTTTAGGCCACAATATCAGATACATCTCTCAAGATCAAAGAGAGAGATCAAATCTATCTAAAATTTATCAATGACTAGAAGAAATAAGCTCTACAAGCTCAAAAAGATAATGCAGATCAAATATTGTCCCTCTCTGACAAGATTGACTCACTAAAACATTCTCTCTCCCTACATTTGGAGCTAAGCCAACAAGAACTTAAAATTGAGGTTAGTAACTCATCTTATCTGATAGAGCAGCTTATGACAAATGTCCAACAGCTTTCCCAAGTGATTAATGACAAAAAGGGGGGAGAAAAAGAGGTATTCGAGGAAGAACAAGGAGAGAAGAATGAAGGAATAAGAAAAGAGAAAGAGCGGCAGAAGAGCAAAGAAGAAGAAGATCAAAACAGCAGCAGCAAGAGTGTCATCATCTGAGGGGGAGCCAAAGGATGATGACTATAAGAACCGTGAATTTTGTAAAGACCCCAAACTCGGGTACTTAAAACCCGAACTCGGTGCTTTACGATACCATTTCTATGAGCGGAATAATACTAATAATAATAACAATAATATGAATATCAAACTTATCTTACATTTATCAGAATCTAATCCCAAGTACGCAACCTTTACTATAATTCTTTACATGAATATATAATACATATCTTTATATTAATACAGTCTAACTATTACAAAAGATACCATTAAACATATTCTGTTTGCTTTCTTTTTCACTTGTTCTTGGCCGAACCTTCTAGTTGTTCACACTTATCTGAAAATATTTAAATTAAGCAAGGATGATCATTTGAGTGCCCAACAAGTAATAACAATTATAATTATATTTAGCTGAAAGAAATAAATATTTTCTTTGTACATCACTTCTACAACGAATTTATAGTTGTGAAATAAACTGAACCGATAATAATAACATAACAATTTTATCTCAAATTTTTGAAACTACGTATTGACTATATGTATAGGTTAGTCGACATACTATGAACATTATTTTAAATTTTTGATAAGGTTAGACAGAACTTCATCTACAAACCGTCATACCTTACGGGCACGAGGGTGTACATCCCATTGACCCTGTATTGATCAATACTACATTACAAGAACGATAGGATCGTTCACTCTATCCGCCTAGGGCGCATAAAAGTTTTCCCTTGATCGGGATGTTCATACTTAGACTGGAATCCGAAACAAAATAATTTGATTGGATACAAAAAGGTTTTATCATATTCGAAGATATTTCAAAATTTATGTCTAGCTGATCAAGTAGCTTAAATATATATATATATATATATATATATATATATATATATATATATATATATATATCAACATGTATTTAAATATGATGATTATCCAAGTGAGGACACTTGTATAACCATATTTCAAAATTAACGAATATATATATATGAATTACTATATACTAACATGTTGATAATCAATGATCTGATATAGAATATATCACAATAGGTTAATAATATAGCATAATAATAATATAATTCTAAAACTTCTTCTTGATGTCCATTGATAAAGGAAATGAAAAGGTAAGATACTTGGCACACGATCTTACCGCTTACGATTCAGAATAACTTAGTTCTATCTTTATATCGAAATCTATCATTAATAAGATCATTTGATTGATTAGAATAACATACTATAACACATAGCAATCGCTTATTGCGATCAAACACATAACCTAATCACATTATCACATATGTTCCACAACCATCAATCACAAATAAACACATATTTAATCAAATTATCTAAGTCCGGATCAATTTCTCATGTCGATATGCTTTATCGATATTTATCAAGTCTTTTATCGGTATTTATCAAGTCTAAGACTCTATCCTTATAGTTCAATATCTATTAAATTATCGGTCATATTATTTTTAAATTAACTTATAATAATTTTTAAACAATTATTATAATTTATCGCTTAATTTTTAAACACCAAATCATTATTAAATGATTTAAATATTAAAAATTCTATTATCATTAATATTAAAATATTACTACATTATCTATCAAAATATTAAAAGTCATTAATTATAACTTAAAATATTTTTAAATTCATTTATTTCCTTTTTAAATGATTTTTAAATAGATAAAATCATTTTAAACTATTTATTTAATATATTTATTAAATAAACTTAATATTATTTATTATTAAATTAATTTAATTAATATTAAATTATTAATGAAATTATCCTTTAAATATTAAAAGTTATATTTTATAACTTAAAATATCTTTAAACACTTTATTTTCATTTTAAATGATTTTTATAATATTAAAATTATTTTTAAACTAATTTATTTAATATAATTATTAAATAATTCTAATATCATTAATAGTAAATAATTAATAAAATTTACCTTTAAATATGGAAAGTTATATTTAATAACTTCAAATATTTTAAATAATTTATTTTCATTTAAAATGATTTTTCTATAATTTTTAAATCATTAATTCTATTTTTCATAATTTATTTAATATATTAAATAAATTAATTATTTATCATTAATATTAATTAATTAATGAAATTCATCACAAAATATTAAAAGTTATCAAAAATAACTTAAATTATTTTCTTATACCATAATATAATTTTAAATGATTTTTCATGTATTAAAATCATTTTAAATTAATTTATTAATATTATAATTAAATAAATTAAATACCATTAATATTCTAAAAATATTAAATATCTATGAAATATATTCAAAATAATAAAAATATAATTTTTGGACTTTAAAATAATTTTTAATAATTTATTTTGTATTTTTAATAATTAAAAACTATTTTTTTCTATTTATTTAATTAAATTAATTAATTTCTAAAATAATATATATTATCTATAAAAAGCCCTTTAGCGTGCGTAAACCGTCATTATAGGTGTTCTTTTAGCTATTCTTGCCAAACCTGCAATTTCATACACAGTTTCGAGGTTCCTTGTTTGACCAAGCTTTCTGATCAAATCCAGATGTTTCTAAGCAGCATGTTAGTAAGATATTGTAGAACTAATGCACGACTATAAGATCCAATAACAAACATGCCCAAAAAACACATAACAAAAGAGATCTGGAGCCATGAACAAGCTGTCAGAGTTGTTCTTCATTTTTTGGGTTACCCAGAAATGAAGAACAGTTCGACTGCTCATAATTGGGCTTCCACAACTTGTAATCCTTGCAATATTTTAGTGACTTAAAGATTGCAGTGTGTAGCCAACATACACATGAATAGATATATTACATCCAATCATCCTAACAACAACAGAATAGCCGAAATAGATCCGGTCAAACCATGTCAGAATCCACGCTCATGAACTTTCTGGGTTACCCAGAAAGCTCATCCGTGGACTTTCTGCCTCGTTTGACAATCCCCCAATTCCAGTATTCTTGTGATAAAAATGATCTAAGAGAATGTAGTAGAACTACCATACAATAACCATATCACAACAACAAACACAAAGAAAAATTAACATCTGCTATAAGATCGAGGAGCGTCTAAAATCTTGTCGGACCATTTTCGGGCAAGATCCGGGTTACCCAGATTTTGTCCAGTCATGGTCGGTCAACGACTTTTGATTAACAATAGCTTGCAATATAGACCAGATCTAAGTCTGATTCTTATTCCAGATCAAAGACTAAATGTCGGACTACATATTTAAACCTTTAAACAACAAAAATCATACATTTAATGAAGATCTCTGTGGGTCACCGACATTTGGTTGTCGGACCACGCTTTGAACATTTTCCGATTTTGTAAATCCTCAAATCCGAGCCTCTAGATGTTATGGATCTAACATCTAGCAACCCAGATCATCCTTAGACACTAAATCTAACATGTTTAACACAAAAAAAACAACATCAAACATCAGATTTTTGGACAGAAATCATGCTAGGGTTTTATACCTCTTATGAACGAATCTTGATTTCTGGCTTCTGATTTGGTTATGGTGTTCGTGGGGCTTGAATATGGGACTGATTTGTCTTATGATTTTGTTGGTTTAAGAGAGAGAGAGTCTAGGTTGAGCACTTGTGCCAAATGGGGTAACAAATGAATTTTTCTCTCTCTTTAATCTATATATAGAGCAAGGTGTAATGTAATGGCTGATCCTAGTGGCTGATTTCTGTCAATTTTCATCACATGGGGTTGTTGGATTTGGTCACCAACCTCCCCTAATGTCAAAACCTATACTAGCTTCAATAATACAACTAAAGGTAAAAAGGTCTTTTGGCTTGAAATTTTAAGGGCATTCTTATCATCTTGGCAAACCCTTAGGGTTTAGGGTTTGGGTTAGGGTTTAGGGTTTGAACCATTTTAGGATTTAAAAATAATTTCTAAAATTTCCAATTTAGGGTTTGTAAAAAAATAATAATAAAATAATAAAATTTTAGTTTCTAAAATACAATATTAAGGTTTCTTAATTAATTAGGTTTCCTAATCACATAGACTTGATAATTAGGTTTATGTCGTACTAATTATCATTAAGCGTGCCTAATTAGTAATTAGGGTTTACAATTAGCAAATTTAGGGTTTATAATTTAGAAAAATTAATAATAAGGATTTATACCCTTTAAAAATTAGGGTTTTGAAAACAATTAAGATTCTCCCTAAGTAGGGTTAATATCTTTAATACCGGTCATTAAAAACATTATCATGATTACATAGCTACATAACAAATTCTTAAAGTCATAAATGGCCTTCGAATTAGGGTTTTAAATCAATTAGGGTTTAATTATAATTTAAATATTAGGGTTTCTAATATAAATATTAGGATTTCTAGAAATTTAATATTTCTAACTATTAATTAGGGTTTACCTAATTAATCATAGAATTATATAATACACACATAAATCGTAGAACACATTTATATAACAGTCTCGAACTCATAATTGAGTTTTAAATTAGGGTTTCCAAATTTAGAAATTAAGGTTTTAAATTATTAACAAGGGTTTTCCACATAATAATTAGGGTTTTCCTAATTAAAATTAAATGCTAATAAAACATGTCATTATTCATATCACACAGTTACTTAACAGATTTTAAAGTCTTATTTGACTGCAAAACTTGGGTTTATCAGTAACACTAGGGTTTGGTCATAATACACCATAATTGACCAACCATTGTCACCACACAAACATACAAAGACATATTTATAGCACTGAAAAATCAAAATATAATATTATTATATTATTATTCTTATCCATTGATAAAAATCCAAAATTAGGGTTTGGATTCCATATCTGATTTATTCTTCATATATAACATTATTAATTAAGTTAAAATAATTAACTTAATTAATCTTTCATAAATTCATATAATAAAATAAATAATTATTATAATAATTCTAAAATCATTTCATATATTATTTAAATAATATATAATCATATTTTCATAAAAAATAATTAATAAAACATTTCTGCTATAAAATTAATTATTATAAGAATAAACTTTATAATAGTCAAAAATTCTAAAATAAAATTATTTGTAAACATTCATGTAATAAATATATTTTTATTTATTACATAATTACATACATACATTATCTTGTACAAATCCTCATCCTTAAAATAAAAAAAAAATTATATGCAAAATTTCTGATTTATTTATACAGAAAATATCGGGTTGTTACATTCACCCTCCCTTATAAAGATTCCGTCCCCGGAATCACCGTTTTAAAACCTATACATACCAGGGTACATAGCATACACAATCATTGCGAGTAGATCTCGATCAAAATTGATCGAACTGATCTTTAACTATTCATCATAAAGCTTATCTATCTACTTATACAGAAAATTGATTTCTAAAAGAAATCAAATTCCTCCTTCAAAATAATTTATAAAATAATTTACTATATATAAGAAAATAATATATAAGAAATAAAATTGGTTTGAGTAATACCTGGAGTTGCATCCCCGGCTACTACAGTTTCTTGAATTGTCATGTTGAAGATGCTTGCGGTTGATTTCTTTGGTTTGATTTGTTGATGTTGGTCCCGTTGTCGCCAATGTCCTGCTGCATTTTCTCGTATTCCCATTCCTTGCCTCCTTTCTCCTTCTTGGACAGTCTTCCACCTTATACTCCATTAATTCACACTTAAAACACACAGACTTACCCTTTATCTCCTTTCTTTTTTATCGTATAGGTGACAAAACTATCTTTTACCCCTTCGTTATCCTAGCTATCACTAACGTTGCTACAGGTCAGTTGATCCTCTAAATCCTAGCAATACGAACGCCTTAAAGTCTTTGATGTTTGTAGTTCGATTATCTAGTTGATCTTCCTGCGACTGGTATTCCGTTCTGCATAACTTGATCGTCTATATTCGCAAAATTCAGACGGTCCGTCATTCCTCCACTTTTTGACAATGTTTTCTATCCGTGTATTTTATTTTCGTCTCCTTGGCGGCATTATCACAATTTATTCTTTATTCTAAGCCTTATCATATACGTATAATCATATAACACGAAATTTTTTATTCAAATAGTCATGTACTTCAAATATTAGATTTTTAAAACTTGGTTTACTGAATTAACCAGTGTTCAGATAAATAATTACTATCTTTATACCAACTTATTTCATTAATCCCATATAAATTCATACTCATATCACCTGACATACCATACCACATATTGCTTTATTCATCCGCTATCCCTTTGTAACTCAAAAGTCGGGAATCGCTGCCACAACTTATACAAATTTGAAAAATATTACCTTATACAAACATACTTATCATATACACTACATAGAATTATACCTATTCAAGTAATACTAATACTACTTATTTCTTACGCCTGCACTAATGATCATTTACTTCGTATTCTGTCTATTCCCATTATCCTCAATAATACATTCACACTTAACTATACCTAGTTCGTCCAACTGACCATACCTTATGAGTTTAAGAACTCACCACAAACATATGAGTTTAAGAACTCGACATTGACCACATATTCTTTAACTATACTTTACCTATCAGTTATACTATCGTTTCTGGGTCTGATACTATACTTTCCAAATTAACCACCTCATTGAGGTAGCTTTCAATGTGAGCCTCTATTTCAGCTATTGGCTTTGACATTGGCTCGGTTATGGAGATCGGCTCCTTCTTTACAATCTGAGGGTATCCTAATCCTTTTCTATCTGACATCTACACACAAACTATCTTGATTATCACTTAATATATACACACAACAATTAATAGTTTTATATAAGTTATCTTTTATTTTATTTGACGATGAACTTATTCAATTCATCTCCCTTTTTAAACTCTATATGAGTTATTTGTATTTTTAACGTTTTCCTCTGTTCCAAGGTTATAGCCTAAGGTCTAGCCCATCTAAAGTTTTTAACCCTAAGCTCTATTACCAACTTGTAAAGACCCCAAACTTGGGTACTTGAAACCCGAACTCGGTGCTTTACGATACCATTTCTATGAGCGAAATAATACTAATAATAATAACAATAACAATAATATGAATATCAAACTAATCTTACATTTATCGAGTTTAATCCCAAATACGCAACCTTTACTATAATTCTTTACATGAATATATAATACATATCTTTATATTAATACAGTCTAACTATTACAAAAGATACCATTAAACATATTCTGTTTGCTTTCCTTTTCACTTGTTCTTGGCCGAACCTTCTAGTTGTTCACACTTTTCTGAAAATATTTAAATTAAGCAAGGATGAGCATTTGAGTGCCCAGCAAGTAATAACAATTATAATTATATTTAGCTGAAAGAAATAAATGTTTTCTTTGTACATCACTTCTACAACGAATTTATAGTTGTGAAATAAACTGAACCGATAATAATAACATAACAATTCTATCTCAAATTTTTGAAACTACGTATTAACTATATGTATAAGGTAGTCGACATACTATGAACATTGTTTTAAATTTTCGATAAGGTTAGACAGAACTTCATCTGCAAATCGTCATAGCTTATGGGCACGAGGGTGTACATCCCATGGACCCTGTATTGATCAATACTACATTACAAGAACGATAGGATCGTTCACTCTGTCTGCCTTAGGCGCATAAAAGTTTTCCCTTGATCGGGATGTTCATACTTAGAGTGGAATCCGAACCAAAACAATTTGATTGGATACAAAAAGGTTTTATCATATTCAAAGACATTTCAAAATTTGTGTCTAGCTGATCAAGTAGCTTAGAAGTCTTATATATATATATATATATATATATATATATATATATATGTTTTTAAATACAATGATTATCCAAGTGAGGACACTTGTATAACCATATTTCAAAATTAACGAACAAAATATATATATGAATTACTATATACTAACATGTTGATAATCAATGATCGGATATAGAATATATCACAATAGGGTTAATAATATAGCATAATAATAATATAATTCTGAAACTTCTTACTCATGTTCATTGCATAAAGGAAATGCAAAGGTAAGATACTTGTCTGATGCACTGCTTACAGTTCGTAACTTAGTTCTATCTTTATATCGAAATCTATCATTAATAAGATCATTTGATCGATTAGAATAGCATACTATAACACATAGCACTGCTTATTGCAGTCAGCACATAACCTAATCACATTGTCACATATGTTTCACAACCATTGAATCACAAATAAACACATATTTAATCAAATTATCTAAGTCCGGATCAATTTACAAAATTAACTCGATATGCTTGTTTATCAAGTCTAAGACTCTTTATCAAGTATTTATCAAGTCTAAGACTCTATCCTTAAATAGTTCAATATCTTAAGTATTAGTCATATTATTTTTAAATGACTTATAATAATTTTAAACATTTATTATAATTTATCGCTTAATTTTCAAACACCGAAATCATTATTAAATGATTTAAATATTAAACAATTCTATTATCATTAATATGAAAATAATATTATCATTAATTATATATCTATCAAAATATTAAAAGTCATTAATTATAACTTAAAATATTTTTAATTCATTTATTTCCTTTTAAATGATTTTTAAATAGATAAAATCATTTTTAAACTATTTATTTAATATAATTATTAAATAAACTTAATATCATTTATTATTAAATTAATATCATTAATATTAAATTATTAATGAAATTATCCTTTAAATATTAAAAGTTATATTTTATAAATTAAAATATCTTTAAACACTTTATTTTCATTTTAAATGATTTTTATAATATTAAAATCATTTTAAACTAATTTATTTAATATAATTATTAAATAATTCTAATATCATTAATAGTAAATATTTAATGAAATTTACCTTTAAATATGGAAAGTTATATTTTATAACTTAAAATATTTTTAAACAATTTATTTTCATTTAAAATGATTTTTCTATAATTTTAAATCATTAATTCTATTTTTCATAATTTATTTGATATATTAAATAAATAACTTAATTATCATTAATATTAATTAAATAATGAAATTCATCACAAAATATTAAATGTTATCAAAAATAACTTAAATTATTTTCTTATACCATAATATAATTTTAAATGATTTTTCATGTATTAAAATCATTTTTAATTAATTTATTAATATTATAATTAAATAAATTAAATACCATTAATATTCCAAAAATATTAAATATTTATGAAATATATTCAAAATAATAAAAATATAATTTTCGGACTTTAAAATAATTTTTAATAATTTATTTTGTATTTTTAATAATTAAAAACTATTTTTTCTATTTATTTAATTAAATTAATTAATCTTTGGAAAATAATAAATACTGTATGCCGCTAAAGCCCTTTGGCTACAGAAACCGTCGCCTTAGGTGTTCTTGAGTTGTTCTTGGCCAAACCCAGAATTTCATACACAGTTTCGAGGTTCCTTGTTTGACCAAGCTTTCTGATCAAATCCAGATGTTTCTGAGCAGCATGTTAATAAGATATTGTATTACTAATGCACGACTATAAGATCCAATAACAAACATGGCCAAAAAACACATAACAAGAGAGATCTGGAGCCATGAACAAGCTGTCAGAGCTGTTCTTCATTTTCTGGGTTACCCAGAAATGAAGAACGGTTCGACTGCTCATAATTGGGCTTCCACAACTTGTAATCCTTGCAATTTTTTAGTGATTTAAAGATTGCAGTGTGTAGCCAACATACACATGAACAGATATATTACATCCAATCATCCTAATAACAACAGAATAGCCAAAACAGATCCGGTCAAACCATGTTAGAATCCACGCTCATGAACTTTCTGGGTTACCCAGAAAGCTCATCCGTGGACTTTCTACCTGGTTTGACAATCCCCCAATTCCAGTATGCTTGTGATAAAAATGATCTAAGAGAATCAACATGTAGTAGAGCTACCATACAATAACCATATCACAACAACAAACACAAAGAAATAATACGTTACGAGATCAGAGGCGTCTAAAGTCTTGTCAGACCATTTCTGGGCAAGATCTGGGTTACCCAGATTTTGTCCAGTCATGGTCGGTCAACGACTTTTGACTAACAATAGCTTGCAATATAGACCAGATATAAGTCTGATTCTTGTTCCAGATCAAAGACTACATGTCAGACTACATATTTAAACCTTTAAACAACAAAAATCATACATGAACAAGGATCTGTGGCCACGGACATTGGTTGTCAGACCACAGTTTGAACATTTTCCAGATTTTGTAAATCCTCAAATCCGAGCCTCTAGATGTTATGGATCTAACATCTAGCAACCCAGATCATCCTTAGACACTAAATCTAACATGTTTAACACAAAAAAAAAACATCAAACATCAGATTTTTGGACAGAAATCATGCTAGGGTTTTATACCTCTTATGAACGAATCTTGATTTCTAGCTTCTGATTTGGTTATCACTACAAGAAATCACACAAAAAATGATGCTAAAATTTGTCACATAAAATTCATTTTTCGTCACTAAAACATTTGGTGACGATTGTTAATCGTCACAGAGACCGTCACCGTATAAGCGTGGTATTAGGTTTATTTGACACTATTTGATGTCGTCACTAAATGTTTTAACTTATGGTGACGATCTACATCATTGTCACTATAATTAATTACTTTTAGTGACGTTAATAGCGTCACTATTTGGATGAAACTTTCGTCACTCTATATTATGTTTCGTCATCAAACCTTGGTGCATTAAATGACAAAAATCGTTTTTTGTCATTAAATGATATTGTTTTAGTGACGAAAATATGTTACTCTATTTAAATCATCTAATTTTAATGACGACAATATTGTCATATTTATAATTATTCTTTTGTCATGTTATTGTGTTTATCGTCACCAAAAATAAGAAAATAAATGACGACATAACAATTCGTCACCTAATAATATATTTAACATGACAATTATGTCGTTGTCATTTCATATTTTAAATAATATTACAAAATAATTTGTCACCAAAAAGATATTTTTTGAGACACATTTTTCAATGTCACTAATTGAATACTTATGGTGACGATACATCTCGTCACAAAAAGAGTTACTAATAGTGACAAAATTAATTGAATACTTATGATGACGATACATCTCGTCACAAAAAGAGTTACTAATAGTGACAAAATTAATTGGTATGACTAAATGAATATAAAATCGTGACGATATAGTTTATCATCAAAGAGTTACTTTCTATGACACCTCCCTAAATTTGATTCTACAGAAGTGGGTATTATAAAGGGTTGGGAAAAGCAGCAAATTGGTGGATAGCTGAGAAAGTGACTGGAGTACTTGATGAGCTACTTTTCCCATCGGTTACATATATAGATGTCATGCAATACAAAATCTGTAACAGGGATGCAAAGTAAAAAGACACGTCTTCGAGTAGAGCTCTTCTAGTATTCTGTCCTTACACCTAAGAGGCATTTTAAACACAATCAATATTGGATACCTTCACATACATTATCCATAACACCATATAGATTATACAAGTGTAATGAACAGCATGAATTCTAAATATAGGCGACCAATTACTCGAATAAAAATGAGTAACAAATTTCACATTACAGGTTAATATCCATGGATACATCTCCAGATTGTAGGCTTTGTAGCTGTTAGTCTTCTAAATTCTTACAAATATCTTGTACAAGTACTTGAAATGTAAACTTGGCATGCACAAATTCAGTCTCTTATATACAGAATATAAAGGATGCCACAATATTGGATCTCTTTAAAAAGAATAATTAACTAACATATACGAATCATGAGTAAAAGAAAAGTCTGGTAAAACCTTCTGAAAAGGAAATTTTCAAGTGGATGATGATCTTTTGTCTTTCTTTCCTGCAAGAATCATGGAAATTTGGAGACCTGTACTGAAAGCTTGATTGAAGAGCAACCGTATTTGGAATTCTGACACAAACGGGAACCAGGATAATACAACTATGGGCATGTATATTACTAGTGACATCATGCATCCATATGCCCTCGCCAACTCCATTATTGAATTCCAAAATCCCATACCCTTCAAAGCGGGCCTCAATACTTGACCGATCTGTGGATAACCAGATAAATAAACAAAGTGATTACGTAGCAAACCACTATTACAAACTAACAGAACCAAACAAGAAAATATCATAAATTTACATTCAGATACATAGTATTTTTTATTTTATTATGAATTTCTGGAGTTCAAGTGGACTGCATTCCCAGAACATTAAGAAATTGACTGTATTTAAGTTTCCCATAGATTTTACCAAGGCAAGTTTTATGAGTCTTTTGACATATAAGAAAGTGTTGTGGCTCTTCTTCAATCTCAATACCGAAAATCTAAGCATAAACAGTTTTTATCAGCATACCCTATGTTAGTAGAGAATAAGCAGTTTTTATCAAAAATTTAGATAATGGTGTCTTACAGTGAGAAAACAAGTTCTGCCTAAATTCATTAGAAAGAAAAGAACTAACTGTTGTAGAAAAACATAACGAAGACTAAACTGTACCGGGAGGGGAAAAAAAGTCTAAAGTATCATCCTCAATTCAAATCAGCGTTACCGCAGAGGTTAAATGACTTTGTTTCTAGGTGTAGGTTGGGAGAAGTTTTGAATTAGGATTAATGGATTTGATGGGTTTTGCTAAGGAGATGAGAATTCAACGAAGGATAAAGTTTTACTCAGATGGCAAGGGCAGAACTCTCTAGGTAAAGCCTAGGTCCAAAGATTATGAATAAGTCCTCTCTAAGTTATGAGAGATGTATATATAGGTGTTGGTGACTCCAGGTCACATGCCTGGCACAAAACTTAGGTAATGCGTTAGTCATGTGCCACTTAAGTAAAGTGGGTTCCACGGGTCAATGTATGTATCATCCTGATGAAGCCTGAACTATCCTATTCTTCCAGCCCACCAACTCAAGTCCCTCAATCAGGTTCCATATGGAGGAGGCTTCCTTGAGCCTTTTTCCGGGAGCTCAGGGAGGCAGCCTTCCAAGTCTTCACTTTCTGCAGCTCTATTATGCATTGCCTGCATCCGGGTACCTTGTGCACAATCATTGAGGCTAACCAGAGCTGAGTTGGGAGGGACTGGCAAACCAAGGAAGTGGCCAAGGCAGAGCTCAAGAGTAGGACTCGGCCACTGCCCTGGTTGAAGCCAGGGGTAGGCCCCATTCCCAGCTTAGCCAATTTTCTACTTTTCTGGGAGTTCACGCGCAAGCTGCTGAATTCGGGTCACACGTACTCCATTCAGACCCTTTTTCGCGCACTCACCCCTCTTTATTTGATGGGATCACACTATGTAACAAGGACTTGGGTTCAGGAACACGTCCAGGTGTCGGACCTTTTTGAAACAAAATTATAGGATACATGGACCTTTAACTAAATCAAGTATGCGGCGATTGTATAATCTAGTACTACTAACGTCCAAGGATAGGCATGAATAAGCTTTACATCAAATAGGTTATAGTGATGAAATGTCGTTTTTACCTATTTCTACATTCAAGAAGCAAGACCCTTCTTCACAATTGTAAATAAACCTTTATGTTTTCTTCCATCATAACCACCTAAATGACGGTCCAATTTTTTGACACGGGTGTTGGGACACACTTGATACAGTCTGCTCTTTCAAGTTTATATTGCAAGCCCGTGTACATGTTATTGTGCATAAACTGATTATTGATTACACTATACTCATAGTCTTACTAGAGTATTCATAGTTATCTTAAAGTTGCAAGTTCATATAAATCCACATCTTATTATATGTATTTAATTACTTGCAAGATTATTAGATATACATATCGCCTTAGAAACCTTAATTTTGGATGTTCTTCAAGAACCAGGTTGTTATTAAGATCCTAAATGAACAGGATTGAAAGCTGAAATAATAGCTTACTATAGGAGCATCTGTCACATGCAATGCCGGTGAAATAAGTAATTAGTTAACAGTTAAAACGTTTCTTAAGAAAGACATGGAGACTGTATGTTACAAACTCTTACACGACATAATAAGAGCAGGTTACTTATACTTAATGGATATAAAAACTCACAGTTAACAAAATAATCTACACTTAAATTTGATAATCAACAGAACTTTAAACTTACCCGGAGAAAGGCTCTTCAGGAGGAAAAAGGAGCTCTAACCCATCAAACCTTCTTATAGATACACAATGTAAGAGTGTTGTATACTTGTATAATACGTGTGACGTGTGTACTGAGGTTCACCTCTTGCGTTATGAATTAGAATTATAATAGAGGTGATTCAGGTTCAGCCCCAAATTCAATTGTGTTATACACACATACGCACACCTTCTTCCCCAAAGGAGAACATAATCAAACTCAATTAATTCATAAACACAATCACTAAATGTTGTCCCTTTCTCAGTTCCAATTACCTATAAGGATCAAGTCTTTCCCAACGGTAAGAACATATACTCCAATAACTGAATTTGAAACCAAAACAACCAATAACCCTAAATTACTCGTGTATTTAGGCAGCATCGTTTATATTATTGCTTTTGATTAGCAGCTTAAGTACTGAAATTTGAACAAAAATGGGGGGAAATTATCCTGTTGGACATAACAGAAACTCACAACAAGTTCATGAACACTAAAACTCATAGTATCAAATTTAGGAAAAATTATAAAACTCGAAAGCAATTTCCCTCTCCTAATCGAAGGATTCATAATATCAACAAAACGGTATGGATAATAAGCCAACAAAGCAACCCATTGCAAGAACCCACTAAATTTTTAGACATACACAAAGTATCAAGATGTACATAACGGTACATCAACCTATCATAATGCTCATCAAATGTATAATTTGAAAAGTAGTAAATCCTACCAAACTTAACCATTTCTCGAGGCATAACTACAGAATAACGATTAATTTTATGAGAAATGGAGAAATTGAGGTGTGTGGTGATGAAATTAGGGCTTTTGACGAGAAAATACCAAAATTTACATATTGAAGTGAGTCGAAGAAGGGTTTTCACCGGTAGCCTTGAGAGAATATTGATCACGATCTCAATTAGAAGGTCCTTCGTTGAAGAAGCAAGCATTTCTCGATCACAAGAATATCATTCCCAAATTTTCTCCAATTTGTTATCTCAACAGATTGCTATATCTTTCGTTCTCTTTTAGAACGGACAGAAATGGATAAGTAATTAATCAAGACTTATAAAATTAATTTGATTATTGATAAGTAATTAAAAAATAAAATAAAAATATCTTTAAATAAACAAAAAAAATAAGTTTTAAAATACTTATTCAAAATTTGGATAATTGTTTAAAATTTCAATGTTTTAAGTGTTAAAAAATAGTTTAATTGTTTTTCTCATAGCTTAATAAGAATTAATTAGATTTTTGGTAATTAAGTCTTTTTAAAATTTAAATTCATTAAATAATTTCGAATGTTTAGAAAAAGAATCTTATACCTAGTTAAAAGTCTTTATTACTATTTTGGGTAGTCCCATGTTAAATGTCCATTTTCCTTTAATAACCAAACTTTTACACATATTTTCCTATTATACCCGTAGCATTAAATATCTCATATTTTTTTAATTCTAATTCTCTCTCCATATTTAATGACATTATTATAGATAATTTTGTCATTTCATTCATCTTCTTAATATACGTGAAAAGTCCACCAGAACTTTTATCCTAGGACGGAAGGAGTACATATTATAAATATTTAGGTAAAGAAAAAGAATGAAAATAAAACATAAAAGTATTTTTATTTTTATTTTTAAAATAAAACATAAATATTATAAATATTCTAATATTAATTTTGATTAATATTATACATATTATAAATATTTAGGTAAAGAAAAAGAAAGAAAATAAAACATAAAAGTATTTTTATTTTAAAAATTTAATGAGTATTTTAAAACATAAAAGTATTTTTATTTTTATTTTAAAATAAAATATACATATTATAAATATTCTAATATTAATTTTTATTAATATTATACATATTAGAAATATTTATGTATAAAAAAGAAAGAAAATAAAACATAAAAGTATTTTTATTTTAAAAGTTTTATACGTATTTTAAAACATAAAATTATTTTTATTTTTATTTTAAAATAAAACATATATAAATATTATAATATTAATTTTTATTAACATTATACATATTATAAATATTTAGGAAAAGAAAAGAAAGAAAATAAAACATAAAAGTATTTTATTTTTAAAAATTTATACGTATTTTAAAACATAAAAGTATTTTTATTTTTATTTTAAAATAAAACTATCGTATTATAAATAGTCTAATATTAATTTTTATTAATATTATACATATTATAAATATTTAGGTAAAGAAAATAAAGAAAATAAAACAAAAAAGTATTTTTATTTTTAAAATTTTTATCGTATTTTAAAACATAAAAGTATTTTTATTTTATTTTTTAAAATAAAACATACATATTTTAAATATTCTAATATTAATTTTATTAATACTATACATATTATAAATATTTAGGTAAAGAAAAGAAAGAAAATAAAACATAAAAGTATTTTTATTTTTTAAAAATTTATTTGTGACAATAAAAATTGTCATAATTAATTAATTTTTCGTCTTTACAAAATTTGTCTCCAAAATTTCTTAAATTTAATTCTCCAAATCAAATTGTGACGATATTACGTACTTTGTCACTAAATATAAGAATTTATGACGAACTATTTTTGTCACTTATCCACGCATCTAATTAGTGACGCACTATTATCTCGTCATATAAAATTGGTATTTATGACAATAAAAATTGTCATAAATTATTATTATTTTGTCTTTTTGTCTCCAAATAAAATTGCGACGATATTACGTACTTTGTCACTAAATATAATAATTTATGACAAACCATTTTTGTCACTTATCCATTCATCTAATTAGCGACAAACTATTATCTCGTCGTATAAAATTGGTATTTATGATAATACAAATTATCATAAATTATTGTTTTTCCGTCATTAAAAAATTTCCCTCCAAAAATAATTTTGCCTTCAAATAAAATTGTGATGAATTTGTATTTGGCGTCACTAAATGTGAACATTAGTGACGAAAGCACATTGTCACTAAATTTTACAAATAATTAATGACAAACTATTATGTTTTCATCGAAAGAAATATTTGGTGATAATAAATACTATCATCAATTATTACAAAATGTCACTAAAAGGTTTCCCTCCAAAATTTTGGTGCGAAATTCTACCTCCAAAATAACTTCAGATTTAAATTTTCTTAATCGTCATCAAATGTGTAAATTAGTGACGATATAAATGATTAATAGTAACAAAATTAAAGGTCGTCACAAAAATAAAAGTTTTAGTGACGATAATGAATTTCGTAATTATTAATTAACAAATTGTGACAAAAATTTGTGCGTGGCAAAAAATTCGTCATAAAATGTGTGATTTCTTGTAGTGTATAGTGTTCGTGGGGCTTGAATATGGGACTGATTTGTCTTATGATTTCGTTGGTTTAAGAGAGAGAGAGAGAGAGTCTAGGCTGAGCAATTGTGCCAAATGGGGTAACAAATGAATTTTTCTCTCTTTAATCTATATATAGAGCAAGGTGTAATGTAATGGCTGATCCTAGTGGCTAATTTCTGTAAATTTTCATCACATGGGGTTGTTGGATTTGGTCACCAACCTCCCCTAATGTCAAAACCTATAGTAGCTTAAATAATACAACTAAGGGTATAAAGGTCTTTTGGCTTGAAATTTTAAGGGCATTCTTGTCATCTTGGCAAACCCTTAGGGTTTAGGGTTTGGGTTAGGGTTTAGAGTTTGAACCATTTTAGGGTTTAAAAATAATTTCTAGAATTTGCAATTTAGGGTTTGTAAAAAAATAAATTAATAAATAATAAAATAATAAAATTTTAGTTTCTAAAATACAAAATTAAGGTTTCTTAATTAATTAGGTTTCCTAATCACATAAACTTGATAATTAAGTTTATGTTTTACTAATTATCATTAAGCGTGCCTAATTAGCCATTAGGGTTTACAATTAGCAAATTTAGGGTTTATAATTTAGAAAAATTAATAATAAGGATTTATACCCTTTAAAAATTAGGGTTTTGAAAACAATTAAGATTCTCCCTAACTAGGGTTAATATCTTTAATACCGGTCATTAAAAACATTATCATGATTACATAACTACATAACAAATTCTTAAAGTCATAAATGGCCTTCGAATTAGGGTTTTAAATCAATTAGGGCTTAATTATAATTTAAATATTAGGGTTTCTAATATAAATATTAGGATTTCTTGAAATGTAATATTTCTAACTATTAATTAGGGTTTACCTAATTAATCATAGAATTATATAATACACGCATAAATCGTATAACACATTTATATAACAGTCTCGAACTCATAATTAAGTTTCAAATTAGGGTTTCCAAATTTAGAAATTAAGGTTTTAAATTATTAACTAGGGTTTTCCACATAATAATTAGGGTTTTCCTAATTAAAATTAAATGCTAATAATACATGTCATTATTCATATCACACAGTGACTTAACAGATTTTAAAGTCTTATTTGACTGCAAAACTTGGGTTTATCAGTAACACTAGGGTTTAGTCATAATACACCATAATTGACCAACCATTGTCAGTCCACAAACATACAGTACATATTTATAGCACTGAAAAAATAAAATATAATATTATTATATTATTATTCTTATCCATTGATAAAAATCCAAAATTAGGGTTTGGATTCCAGATCTGATTTATTCTTCATATATAACATTATTAATTAAGTTAAAATAATTAACTTAATTAATCTTGCATAAATTCATATAATAAAATAAATAATTATTATAATAATTCTAAAAATCATTTCATATATTATTTAAATAATATATAATCATATTTTCATAGAAAATAATTAATAAAATATTTACGCTATAAGATTAATTATTATAAGAATAAACTTTATAATAGTCAAAATTTAAAATAAAATTATTTATAAACATTCATGTAATAAATATATTTTTATTTATTACATAATTACATACATACATTATCTTGTACAAATCCTGATCCTTAAAATAAAAAAAATTATATGCAAAATTTCTGATTTATTTATACAGAAAATATCAGGTTGTTACATTCACCCTCCCTTATAAAGATTCCATCCCAGGAATCACCGTTTTAAAACCTATACATACTAGGGTACATAGCATACACAATCATTGTGAGTAGATCTCGATCAAAATTGATCGAACTGATCTTTAACTATTCAGCATAAAGCTTATCTATCTGCTTATACGGAAAATTGATTTCTAAAAGAACTCAAATTCCTCCTTCAAAATAATTTATAAAATAATTTACAATATATAAGAAAATAATATATAAGAAATAAAATCGGTTTGAGTAATACCTGGAGTTGCATCCCCGGCTGCTACAGTTTCTTGAATGGTCATGTTGAAGATGCTTGCGGTTGATTTCGTTGGTTTGATTAGTTGATGTTGGTCCCGTTGTCGCCAATGTCCTGCTGCATTTTCTCGTATTCGCATTCCTTGCCTCCTTTCTCCTTCTTGGACAGTCTTCCACCTTATACTCCATTGATTCACACTTAAAACACACAGACTTACCTTTTATCTCCTTTCCTTTTTATCGTATAGGTGCCAAACTATCTTTTGCCCCTTCGTTATCCTAGCTATCACTAACGTTGCTACAGGTCAGTTGATCCTCTAAATCCTGGCAGTACGAACGCCTTGAAGTCTTTGACGTTTGTCGTTCGATTATCTAGCTGATCTTCCTGCGACTGATATTCCGTTCTGCATAACTTGATCGTCCATATTCGCAAAATTCTGTATCGGGTCTGGTTGTCCTCCAGCTTTGTTGAACTATGCATATACTAAGTTTTAAACTTCAAAACATGCTCATGTGATCTATTGTGTGATTATGAAAGCGTGCTATAGAATATGTGGACATAACTTGCATACTTAAACAAGTTTTACTAATGGAGACTTTAAGCTTCAAATATAAACTTGATAAACCATATGGGAATTGGTGAGCATGCTTATATATTCTAATATGTATATGTGAGAGCATGATGTATAGTAAATGAAGTGACTTTACTTACTTGGTAGCTTAAATGAGATTTTCACGAGGAACCTTGAAATCTAGTTTTGTCAACATTAAGAGTATTCTAGCATTTGACATCATGATTAGGTGTGTCATACATGTAGACAATATTTGCAAGCATGCTAACTAATCGTATGCATTACAAAGTAGTTAGGAATGGTTAGATCAAGTCTAAATGAATGAAGAAGAATTCCACAACCTGATATACATGGTTAATCTTATGCAAGCATGTGTAGTAGAGACCTATGGACCACATAACATTTGTTTAGCGATTAAACATAAGAAAATTGTGAATTGATCACTTAAAGTCTTGTTTGAATGAGAATAGATGATGACCTATGTTAATGATAGGATATAAGATCAAGCTTAGCAATTCCCATACCAACATGTGTATTTTGCATGATTATTCATCCATATGCAAGACGGTGTACACTGACCTATTACAGGAGCAACAATGTCTTGGTTTTCATCAGGAGGAGCGCGGTCGTGCCACTCCTTAGTACAAATCAAGCGGCGGCCGCGCCACCCTGCAGTGAGATTAATTTTCTGCAATTAATTTGAGGGATGGTTCATGCTTATATTGTTACCCCAATCTGTAATATATGTCCAGTATAGTATTCATGTGTTAATAAGCATGTTATTGAAAGGATCCTATAATGAATTAGTGTTTACAACTTTAAAGTCAAAATGTGATTTCAAACTATGTTCTTTAGATGACATAATGTATTAGAAACTAATTTTCATATTATATGATGACATATGTATGAGATTGTGCGACTAGAGAAGAATAACAATATATGTTTAGTTTCGATGAATTTCATTTGTGTATCATAACCAATTTAAGATACTAGGTATACATGTTGAACTTGTATAACTAATGTTATTATACATGAATAGGATATTATAATTCTTTGGAAGGGTGTTAAGTTTTATTTTGGTAAACTACGCGTGAGGCAAGTATCCGAATTCTCTTTTATCGAGCAATTTTCCTAAATTTACACAAATTTGGATTTGTTCAAGTTTTTATTTGATTCATATATTGAATGCAAGCACTCGAACCTTACTATTTTTGGAGCATTAATTGAACTTGTACTATTATTGATCGTATAAGTAGAACTTTGAAAGTTTAATACTTCGTAATCTAGAAATGAAATTGTTTACAAACCTTGATTTCGAACGATAATTGTTCATATATGTACTGTGAAAGAAAACTGTCTAAGCCATTGCTTCGGCTAGACTATTGATATTGATCGAAAGCTATAAAAACCAAATTTACTTGGTGCGTACTCTTATAACTGAGATGAACAACCCTCTTGGCAGGAGAATTATATATTGTCGGGAAACCGACATGCACACTTGAGAAAGATTAAATGTAATTCATTGACATAGGGTACTTTAGGCTGATCACCTGTTGTACTCGTTTTTATGGAATTATCAGTTTATTACTGTGAATTCTAGGAGAAGTTTTTAGTCCTTAGTGACTGCTCAGTATTCATTATTTTGAAAATATTGAATTGATTAATCATTTAATATTATTGATATTTTCTGTCCATAGTGACTATTGTTGATAATCATTGATACTTCTTGCTATCTTGAACTATCCTTATTGTTGTACCTCGAGAAATATAAAACTACATTGAGTACCCTTATTGCTATATTACTTGTTGGAAAAAATTGTTGCTCATTCTTGCTTTCCCTAAAAACATTTCAGTTAAAGCAGAGCAAGGCAGCCCTTCAGGCATTGATAAGGGCAAGGGCAAGGCTATTGAGTAGTTATGTTTAGTGGAGATTATTATATTCATGTAATGTCTTAAGTTGTGATATGTATCAGTTATATTTAAATTATGCTTAATCAGGTTAGAGGTATTGTAAGAGATGTTTAAGTTACGAACCCTTAGGACGTGAATAATTATATTATGACAATGTAATTTAATCTATTTTTCCGTTGTGTGAGATTATGATTTATTATTAGAGTTAGTGCGTGACAACCAAATTTGAGACAAGTGTGGTTTGAATTTGGGGGGGTCACAATGACCCTATGGAGACAAAATCTGAGGGGGGGAGGGGGGCAGCACAAGAGAAAGAAAAAGAAGAAGAGCATGCATCTGAGGGGGAGCAGACTGGAGAGGAAAAGAAAACTGAGTAGCTAATCAACAGACATCCTGGAGACATACATGGAGCAGTAAATGAAGCTGTGAAGGTAAATTTCTAACTATTAGGTATGTTCTGGATTCAGGATGTAGAGTATTATATAGTGTGTAAATTTCATATTATCATTAATGACATTCTTAATTATCTGTTTCAGAAATACAGCTACTCACTGTATATTAAGATTCATTCATCTCATACATATGCACTTATTGTTTTTGTCATAATCAAATAGGGGGAAATTGTTAGGAATAAGCATGAGAATGATATTCATATTTAAAAAAAAAATTGATTATGATATTAATGAATGAATATGCAAATATGTCTGCATTGAAATAAGTTTTAAAGTCCTTGAATAGATAATAGGAATACATGATCAAATATGTTAGGTTGATTCTACATGAACAAAACATCTTTATAAAGTCCTTCAAAAGAAAATGATGTACAAGGACTAAATATAGAAAGATCAAGCTTGTTAGGTTGATCTTATATGATGTAATAGATATGCATGTCTTATCGTCGAGCACTGTACCAGCCCTCGAAGTCTGTCAAAATAGACAAGGAACTCAGAGACTATCAAGGCAGAATCTTAGTCTTTCGAGCCAGCCAAGGGATTACAGAAGCCAATGCAGAATCATAGAGTATTGAGAAAGTTGCTACAGAATTGTAGTCTGTCTTGGAGGGTCTCTCTCAAAATTATAGAGTTGTTTCAAGCACCTATCAAGCCAAGTCAAGAATCGTATACCACGCTTGAAGTCGTGGAGTCTACTGATCATATCAGAGGCAGACATCGTAGTCTGATGTATAATTTGCTCTCGGAGTCGTAGAGTCTGTAGAACTAAAGCTAGATCATAGTTTTCAGAACGAAGTATTCGACAAGGTCTATCAGTGCTCACAACGCTAAGGAAGAATCGTAGTGATAACACGGTTCTCAACACATGAGCACTTCCAAAGCATCCAAAGAATGTGGCATCTGGTTAGAACTGTAAAGATGTAATCTACCTAAAGAAAACCAAAGAGCACTCATGTAACGCCCCCAAAATAGGTATACATCACCTATTCTGAGTCACCAAATACATGGTACATAATTCAAATAAAAACTTAATTTATACAACTGTTAAGTGTCGTGTAGGATACGACAAAACATGAGCTGTGAGTTTAAATACAAATATTATCTTCTAGACAGTATTCAAACTCAAAATAAGTCCTCATTACAATTATTATCACACTATTTCACATAATAGTGAGGACTACTAATACAAACATCTGGAACGTCACTCCGTTCCCCGACTAGTCCCAGCTATATTCTCATTTCCTGAAGAGAACAATGAAAGCAAATGGTGAGCTCAACTAGCCCAGTAAGAAATATTATGACTAAGATAATGCAGAATAAATTATCGTTAGCCTTCAACAGTGTTAAACTGATAAAATATAATAAACATCAAGTTTAACTGCAGTGAAACAAGCAATCCATTAGAAGAGTCACGTAGAGAATGATATCTACTATCTTCTATGATTTAAAAAGTTTATCATCAATTTTATCGCTGAGACTCAGCTTAATAAATAATCCACATCATCGAATCATCCCTGCACTACGGGCCAAGGATATTCATTAGTATCACAATCACGAATTATCCATTCACTATAGGCCAAGGATATTCGTGTTTTCACCAATGGTCATGATCATGCTAACAACTGTCCATCAATGCACTATGGGCCAATGAGGACTTTTACCACATCATTTGTAATATTAAGGTCATGATTATACCGAATAATCCCTGGTCATAATCATACCAAGTCCATCTATGCCCTACGGGCCACAGATGTCTTTCATCATAATATAAGTATGAGGATGATGACAATGATATTATAATTCAATTAAAAGGAAGCAAAGGATAAATTTTAGTGATTCAAAGATCAGCACCAACAACAACATCAACAAGAAACTAAGGCCTAAGAGGTCCTTGTCCTAGGGACTAAACTGAGTTCCAAGTCTGCTAGACTTTTAGAGTTCTTAGTGAACTGATGTTCCAAGTCTGCTAGACTTGAATAGTTATTAGTGAACTAAAGTTCCAAGGCTATTGGCTTTGAAGAAATTTTAGTGATTCAAAGATGTAAAGACCTCCTTTGTGGAATCCCTGCTTGTTGAAGCAGAAGAGTGGATTAAGAGCTTGAGTCTCTAAACCACTTAAAACCCTTATGTCTTTTACATACTGTCATTTACATTACGAACCTATAACTGCTATGAATATGATAACTACTTATATCTAAACTAACTCTAGAAAAATGGTCAACAAAATATCTATGAAGGGGAACCGTAACTTATTCTGTTGTGTTTGAAATAATTCTTAAGTTTGTCATTTGCTAATTAATTAGCAATGTAAATTAAAATGGAAAATATTTTTATTGAAATTAAAAAGGATCTATTCAACCCCCCATTCTAGATCTATTGTGTACCCTCTAGGAACCAACACCTTTTACTTTTTAAGTAGTCCTTTCTCGTAATATCCACAACTTTCATCCTACACATCCAAAAATTGCAATCTTTGGACATGATGTAGTTAACTAATCCTACTATCATAACAAAAAATTTCAGAATTTTCAAAGCACAGAAAATTAACAAAAATACCCTTGCAAAAACAGGCCAGAAATTGCCCTTTTTAAGCTTTTTTTTGCTGGACAGTTTTGACATAAACAACTGCCAAGGCTTCAAAAATCATTATTTTTTAGTGTTATCACTTGAGTTTTCTAGTTAACTTACATATCTAGCACCCCTCTTTAACAAATCGCAAAAATGATGTAGATCTCAAATGGTAGATGATCAAAGTGGAGAAAGATTAGGGTTTTCTCAAACTTTTGAACATAGTTTTCTTTTCTTTCCTTTTGATCAACTTTTAAACACTCAAACAGGTAAATTCCATATATGAAACACTAGAAATATGTGGATCAAGGGTTTTGAACTTCAAGAACATAAGTCTTATATTTTGTAAAACCAACAAAACAATTAAACAAGGCTTAGATTTAGTGTTTATAACTTGTTTTATGAGCTCATTTTCTTGATCTTCCAAAATAGGAAAGGAACTTAGGGTGCATGAGCTTCAAAATCCCTTCCTCTCTTCCTTAAGGGGCTGCCCACTCTCTCTTCCATTTCTCTCTATATTTATTTTGTTTTGATAGCTTTTAGGAAGTAAGAAATAAAAATGAAGTAAAAGTGTTTTATCAAATATGAAAAGGTATAAGTGTTTGGTAAATATGTATAGATATATGATAAGTAGGTTTTATACCTACTTATCCGGTATCTATTACTTGAATTAGTTGTTTAAACCTATGTTTCTTAGTTACTTTTCATACATTTTATGTTATTTTGTAGGCTATGACATAACATTGGCATGAAGAAGCAAGGGAAAATAATTCAGACATCTTTTGGACCAAAATACGCAAGCAAATGAAAGGAGGGAAGATTGAATGACTTTTAACACCAAGTTGGATGCATGTTCTTGGCTTAGAACTTGGATTATACTGTAGAGCTTCTTCTTATCTTTCCTGAACATCTTGAATCGTCCCAATCGGAGTTCGGATGCGAGAGTTATGGCCTTTTATCAACAAAGATCAAAGTTAAGAGTTGTCATGCTTGCCATTTACACAACATCTACTTCAAGCTCAATTTCTTCCTTTATCCAGATGGATTCTGTCAATCCTCAAAGTATGAAAGTTGTAGGTCTCGTCGATATCTTCGATTTGATAGGTGGCAGGCCCCGTAAATCCTAGTGGATGAAACGTTATGCCTATTTTTCCAAAGGACGACGCAACAGGAAATAGCGTAGCGCGGACCGCGCTATAAATGAACTATGCATAGCGCGGGGCGCGCTAGTCCACCAGAAAGTCTGCCATCGCGAAATGGGCATGCCTGAAATGACTTAGGATAGCGCGCGGGCGCCAGTGCAAGGGACACATTTTGGGTTATTTGGTGTCCAATTTGAGCTAGAATAGGATTCTTAGTTGCCTAACTTGCTAAGGTATCCATTAGAACTATAAATACATGATGAGAGGCATAAAAGAAGAGAGATATAGGCTAGTTTTTTATAATTCCATTAGATTAGAGTAGAGTAGATTAGATCAAAACCCTAGTTCTTATTAGATTTGGGGATTGAAGCAACTTAGAGACCATTGAAGATTCAAAGTAGGAGCAAGGAGGGAGCATCAAATCTACAGACAAGAGATTCTATCTTCTCATATTCTTCTATCTTTGTCTTTTAATGATTATTCAATTGTGGATTCTTAGTTTTAATTCAATAATCATGAACTAATTCTTTGTTTGAGATTACAATGGATCTTATTATGTAGTTTATTTTAATATGATTCGCTATCAATTATTATGTTTAATTGTGAGGATTGTCTATTGTGATTTGGACTTAATTGCTTAATTGTCTAGCTAACAATTACCATGATAATCTATATGAACTCGAGAGATGAAGTATTGATTTAGATCTTATCATGATAGCATGTGTTTGTGATTTCTGCATAGATGGAATTCATGATTCGTGTTTAGGATAGAGATATGCCTTTACGCCATATGTAATCTTATAGAGAACTTGTGCTTTAAATCCTTTTTAATTTTAATTCACATTGAGATATAGTGGATTAGTTAATTAGGGTGTCTTGCTTAATTCTATCATCTGTGGATTTAAGTGAGTATGGGTATTATGCATCGAGAGATGGTTTTATCTGCTTTAGTGTTCTTGATTAACAATTCATGATAGAGAATAATTGATGAGAAGTGTGTTAACTTAAATGAAGCAATAAGTGAAGTTGTGATCTTAAATCTCCGTAATCTTAATTTAACTAGTGGAATTTAATAGTAGTTTAATTATAAATTAAAATTCATTCATTTAAATAAGATTGAGTTGGTTACGGGTTAGTACTTGGTGATTTTTATTTAACAATTCCTCGTGGGAACGATACTCTACTTTCACTTTATTACTTGTTGACCATGTATACTTGCGTGTTGTGCGTAACTAGATTTTACCCAACAAGTTTTTGGCGACGTTACCGGGGAATTAGTTTAATATATTTTTGCCAATATTAGCTTCAATCAAATTAGTCTTAATTTAAACATTTTTTTAAATTTAATTCTCTTCCTATTTTTCTTTCTCTTCAGGTACAATGGTGGAAGTTAATTATCAATGGTTGTATACGAGAACGACTCAGCTAAGGGGAGCGGGGATTGATGGTCTCAATGCATTTTTTGCATTATCAGCTCAACTTGAGACACTTTTGAGGAGGTTGGATGTCATTGCAGCCCAACATAATCGAAGGATAGCAGTTAATTGCAATTATTGCGCTGGTAATCACCCGAGTCATCAATGCGCCGTTAGTTTTGGGCCGGGACACCACGGTGGTGAATACCTCAACGATTATACATATGCTAATTATCATCAAGTTTGGGGGTATCACCCGGATTCGTCATGGAGCGATACTTATAAAGACCAATACTACGCTCCAAATCCATCATACATACCGGAATTTTCATGTCCACCTCCATTGCCACAAGAAGAAAAGCCAAATTCGATGGATGTAATATTGAAAGGCATAGCAGACCAAGAGGAGAGGAGGATTAATCAAGAGATGACAATTCAAAATCAAGCGAGGTCAATTCAAAATCTTCAGAATCAGATAGATCATATGTTCAAAGCCTCAACAATTAATCAAGAGCCTCAAAACAATTGGTGTTATGACGAGGATTTCGAGATTGATGAAGTGCCCGCACCAAA
This sequence comes from Panax quinquefolius, assembly GCA_020205615.1. Lineage (NCBI taxonomy): Eukaryota > Viridiplantae > Streptophyta > Magnoliopsida > Apiales > Araliaceae > Panax > Panax quinquefolius. Next base: position 85,195,451 of record CM035160.1, on the reverse strand, counting down.
TCTACAACTGGATGAGACACGAGATGTTGAAAAAGAGGAGACAAGTGGGAATGAACTAACTATGAGTACTAACGCGGATGAGCCGGCGTTATTAATGCCTCAAGTGCCTTCTCCGCCAAAGTTCAAGGGTCCAGTTAGATTTGCAAAATCATGCCCACTTGGTAGTCATGTCGTCGGCGAAGCTCTTTATGACATAAGAGCGAGTGCAACAATGAAACCGTGGTGGGAAGAGAAAGAGAAGATAGACGAAGAGCCCATTGTGTTTGACACACTTCCATGCCCAAATATGCTCACAAACACAATGGAGATAGCACCTAGTCATTTGCCCTTCTTCATGGAGATTATACTGAGTTAGAGCATGTTAGGTGACTTTGATTCTATTGCCATAGCTTGTGGGAACCTCCCAAAGGATTATTTCCTACTGATGGATGGAGGATTCCTCAACTTTTGAAGAGGAATTGGATAGCATTGACCAGAAAAAGTCTGGCTGAAGGACTATAAATCAAGCGCTTATTGGGAGGCAACCCAAGTTTAATTTTTATTTATAGTTTTTATTAGGTTTTATATTATTAGTTAATAAATTTGCATGTCTTAGGATCTAACAAGCTTGCTTCTATCATATTCACAGGTTAGTCAAGTCCAACTCAAGTGTGGTTCCCGATCTATTCCAATGTGTCCGCCTATTCTTCTTGACTTAGCGAGACATAGGAGGAAAATGCTTTATTTTCAGGGAAGTCCTCTCTTTTAATTTTTCCTATCTTAGCCATTGAGGACAATGTCTAGTTTAAGTTTGGGGGCATTTTAGTGTCGTATTGCATATAGTTAGTTATTTACATTGTAGTTCGTATAGTTACATTTAGTTTTTGCATTCTTGAAAAAAAAAAAATTGAAAAATTGAAAAATTAGTAGTTAGTTTACTATGTTTATATAGCATTTAGTACATCTTGCATGAGTCCAGCTGTTTGATATTTACAGTTTATTTTGGCCAATGATGAGATTGGAATTGGGTAGACAAGTATAAATCGATTATTAGAGCTTTGATGTGATTTCCTATTAGAATTGAGTCTTTTCTGCTTGAAACGGTATAATAAGGATAGCACAAGAAAAAAAACTTGTTGAATGATTGAGTTTAAATTGATACATAAAGGATCTCTAAAGGATAATGCTAGTTTAAATAGAAGAAATGACAAGGATAGGCGGTGAAGGCGAAGAATTAGGCAAGAACCTAAGTTTGGGGGAAAAAGTGGGGTATATAAGCTTCTAAGAAAAGAAAAAAAAAGGAAAAAAAGATATTGAGTTGAATAAATTGAGTCATGTGGTGGGCTGAGAAGAAGCGTGAAATGCACTCCCCATAAACACAGGTGTGAGATGGAGCGTAAAACGCACTCATTATGTGAAAAAAAAGAAAAAAAAAGAAGAAGAAATAAAACGGGAAATAAGAGCAAAAAAAACCCGTAGATGAAAAATGAAGCATAAGTATCCCATGTTAACCCTCGATATTGGTAATTGTTTAATTTTAGTTGGATCTAGCTTGTTTTTGGATTTCTTGAGTTTACACTGTATGATGCCTTCGAAGAGACTTATTATGTGTTAAATTTGATTTTATATCAGTTAACATTGTTGTGGAGCACACACGCACTATATTGGTGATAACAGTCTAAGATTTGATGATTGATTGAGAAGGTAATGATTTGTTTTGATATGATGTATTATCATGTATACTTGATTTCTCTAAGGCCGGTTGAATATACTTGTTTTTGTCATTACTGCTGGATTTGTAGGCATGTAGATTAGTTGCATTGCATAGCATTGTTGTTTTGTGTTTTTGCTTGAGGACAAGCAAATGTTTAAGTTTGGGGGTATTTGATAAGTAGGTTTTATACCTACTTATCCGGTATCTATTACTTGAATTAGTTGCTTAAACCTATGTTTCTTAGTTACTTTTCATACATTTTATGTTATTTTGTAGGCTATGACATAACATTGGCATGAAGAAACAAGGGAAAATAATTCAGACATCTTTTGGACCAAAATACGCAAGCAAATGAAAGGAGTGAAGATTGAAGGACTTTTAACACCAATTTGGATGCATGTTCTTGGCTTGGAACTTGGATTATACTGTAGAGCTTCTTCTTAGCTTTCCGAAACATCTTGAATCGTCTCAATCGGAGTTCGGATGCGAGAGTTATGGCCTTTTTATCAACAAAGATCAAAGTTAAGAGTTGTCATGCTTGCCATTTACACAACATCTACTTCAAGCTTGATTTCTGCCGTGATCCGGACGGATTCTGTCAATCCTCAAAGCATGAAAGTTGTAGAGCTCGTCGATATCTTCGATTTGATAGGTCGCAGGCCCCGTAAATCCTAGTGGATCAAAGGTTATGCATATTTTACCAAAGGATGTCGTAGCAGAAAATAGCGTAGCGCGGACCGCGCTATAAATGAACTATGCATAGCGCGAGGCGTGCTAGTCCACCAGAAAGTCGGCCAGTACAGTGTGGGGCGCGCCTAGAATGACTTAGGGACAGCGCGGGGCGCACTAGGCGACAAAGGGACAGTTTTTTTGGGTTATTTGATGTCCAATTTGAGCTAGAATAGGATTCTTAGTTGCCTAACTTGCTAAGGTATCCATTAGAACTATAAATACATGATGAGAGGCATAAAAGAAGAGAGATATAGGCTAGTTTTTTATAATTCCATTAGATTAGAGTAGAGTAGATTAGATCAAAACCCTAGTTCTTATTAGATTTGGGGATTGAAGCAACTTAGAGACCATTGAAGATTCAAAGTAGGAGCAAGGAGGGAGCATCAAATCTACAGACAAGAGATTCTATCTTCTCATATTCTTCTATCTTTGTCTTTTAATGATTATTCAATTGTGGATTCTTAGTTTTAATTCAATAATCATGAACTAATTCTTTGTTTGAGATTACAATGGATCTTATTGTGTAGTTTATTTTAATATGATTCTCTATCAATTATTATGTTCTATTGTGAGGATTGTCTATTGTGATTTGGACTTAATTGCTTAATTGCCTAGCTAACAATTACCATGATAATCTATATGAACTCGAGAGATGAAGTATTGATTTAGATCATATCATGATAGCATGTGTTTGTGATTTCTTCATAGATGGAATTCATGATTCGTGTTAAGGATAGAGATATGCCTTTACGCCATATATAATCTTATAGAGAAATTGTGCTTTAAATCCTTTTTAATTGTAATTCATATAGAGATATAATGGATTAGTTAATTAGGGTGTCTTGCTTAATTCTATCATCTGTGGATTTAAGTGAGTATGGGTATTATGCATCGAGAGATGGTTTTATCTGCTTTAGTGTTCTTGATTAACAATTCATGATAGAGAATAATTGATGAGAAGTGTGTTCACTTAAATGAAGCAATAAGTGAAGTTGTGATCTTAAATCTCCGTAATCTTAATTTAACTAGTGGAATTTAATAGTAGTTTAATTATAAATTAAAATTCATTCATTTAAATAAGATTGAGTTGGTTACGGGTTAGTACTTGGTGATTTTTATTTAATAATTCCTCGTGGGAACGATACTCTACTTTCACTTTATTACTTGTTGACCACGTATACTTGCGTGTTGTGCGTAACTAGATTTTACCCAACAATATACCATGCATATCTATCTAAATCTCCTAACATAATCTAGCTTTCTCTCTTTCACTTATCATATTTTGTTGTTTGTAAGTGTGGTGAAATAAGGTGGCCAAATAGGATGGTGACACACAAGGGTATTAGGTCACCAACTTTGGAAAAAATAAAATAAAACACATGTGCTCTTATCCTCTCTTAGGACACATGAGCCATAAGCACTTTCTTTTGGCTAATATAGTCATTTCCTACATTTAACTCAAGTATTGTGACGCCCCCAAAATAGGTATACATCACCCATCTTGAGTCGCCAGATACATGGTACAGAATTCAAATACAACTTAATAATACAACTGTCGTGTACAATACGATAAAACATAAACTGTGAGTTTGAATACAAATATTGTCTACTAGAGAGTATACAAACTCAAAAGGAGTCCTCATTATAATTATTATCACACTATTTCATAGAATAGTGAGGACTACTAATGCACCATCTAGGACCATCACCCGCTCCCGACTCCTGCTCCAAAATTTATATTTCCATTTCCTAAAGAGAATAAAGGAAAGAAAGGGTGAGCTCAACTAGCCCAAGAAGAAATATTATGACTAAGATAATGCGTAATAATAAATTATCATTAGCTTTAAACAGTGTTAAACTGATACAATATAACAAACATCAAGTTTAACTGCAACGGAACAAGCAATCCATTAAAAGAGTCAAGTAGAGAATAAAATCTACTATCTTCTATTATTTAAAAGGTTTTTCATGACTTTTATCGCTGAGACTTAGCTTAATAAATAATCCACATCATCAAATCATCCTTGCACTATAGGCCAAGGATATTCTTTAGTATCACGACCACGAATTATCCATGCACTACGGGTCAAAGATAATCATGTTTTCATCAACGGTCCTGATCATGCCATAAAACAATTCATCTTTGCACCCTTGGCCGAAGAGAATCCATAGCCATAATCATTCCAAAAATGGTCCATCAATGCACTACGGGCCAATGAGGACTTTTTCCACATCATTTGTAACATTACGGGTCATGATTATACCGAATAATCCCTGGTCATAATCATACCAAGTCCATCTATGTACTATAGGCCACAGATGACTTTCAACATAATATAAACATATGAAGATGATGACAATGATATAAGAATTCAATAAAACAAGTTCAAGAATTAATTTATTCAGGAACTAATAACGTCCAAATTGTCAACATGATACTGCTTTGTAGAGTAAAATTCAAGAATGCTCAGAAGAATATTTCCATGAAAAGATACTGGATGAAGCGCAATTATCAAGGATATTCCACTAATTTCATGGAGTATAGAAGTCAAAACTTTAACAAACTGAGTATAATAAAGAATGGAATAACAAAAGAAATCACCATGCATGCGGTATTTCGCATGTATGTGTTATTCCAATGTATTAATAATAATCTAACCAGTCGCAAAATTGCACCGAAGTGATGTTCCAATGTAATAATAAAGAATGGAATAACAATGAAATCACCATATATGCGGATTCATGCATGGCAGGATATTCCAATGTAATAATAATAAAGATGTAACCAGTCCGAATGAAAACGCATGCATGTGATATTCCAATGTAATAATAATAAAGATTTTAACCAGTCCCAAGTAAAAAAGCATGCATAAGATATTCCAATAGAATAATAAAGAATGAAATAATGTAAGAATTTCACCAAGTATAGGGTATCCATGCAGATACAAAAGTTATTCCAATGTAATAATAAAGAATGGAATAATGTAAGTTCTCTTCATGAATAAGAAAGAAAGAATACCCTTTATGAGTACAAATAAATAATATTCCCTACCTTAGAAAGAAGAGTACTTTGGATATAGAAGTAGTAAAGTAACAGAACACTTTTCTTCTTTCTCTATAGTTTCTCTCTCTGTAGTTTCAAAGAATTCAGTAATAAATAATGAATGAATGAGCTTCTATTTATAGAAAATGGACCTATAGTAACTAACTCATGAATCGGTCCAGATTGATTTACTTTAATCTGACTATCCATATTTAAAGCAAAATCTTTTTAATAAAATATAATATATTCTATTTATAATCTAATTAAATGAATAACTTTATAAAAGATCTATGCAAACACTATGCAAATACTATGCATAATAAAAAATATAATATATTCTAATTATTGTCTAATAAAATGTATAACTTTATAAAAATATTTGATTTTGTATAAAAAGATTTACTATGCAAAATACTATGCAGAACATTAATATGCAACACTATGCATAATAAAATATAATATATTCTATTTATGTAATAACTTTATAAAGTATTCTATTTTATATAAAAAGATTTTACTATGCAAAACACTATATGTATTAATTATGCAACACTACGCATAATAGAATATAATATATTCTATTTATAGAATAACTTTATAAAAGTATTCTGCTTTTATTACATTAATAATATCAATAAAACAAAACCGAGTGACTTATCACGTAAGCATCAATAATCAATACCGCAGTGCTACTACGCAACTATCGCCAGACATCGTATTCTTTTAACACCGTGTTTTCAACAGCTTAACTGTAAAACTTCCATTGTTATTTTCATAAAGTATTTTTGTCATTTTCTCAATCCGACAATAATTTCTCATTATGGGTCCACTAATGATTGTACTGTCAGCATGTATATTCTCCGTGACAAGAAGAATATTCCCCACCAATCGAATATTATATAACAACTCGCATACTTTGCAAAATTTATAAATATTACCCACAACTATAACATTATATCAAATCCACACCATAATATTAAAAAAATTATTTCGAGAAAATTAAATATTTATTCATAAAATCTGGGGTCTCACAAGTATGGTTAATTCCTAACCATAGTTATTCTACTAGCACATATCCCATTATTTTGGGCTACTAAATTAAATCCTCATTGGGCTTCTCTAATTTGTAGGAATTCAAGACCAAGAGCAAAATGGTCTTTAACCATTAATTAATTTCCAAGAAATTTTCTTATAGGACATATTGGTCATAATTAATTTTTTTTAAGGACAAAAATGTCATCTAACTATAATTAAGAAATTTCTAATTTCCTAAAAATTTCCTTCAAGAATGCTATGGTCAATACCAAATTTCTCTTAGAGCAAAATAATTACTTCCCCATTACTAAGAAACTTCCTAGTAATTTCTTTCCTAGGACAAAAAGTCATTAACAAATTTCTTTTGGGCAAAATAGGTATTTCCCCACTTCTATGAAATTTCCTAACTATAATCACCAATTATCACACCCTAGTGGAGCCCACCATCCTTGACTTTCCCAATTTAATATTTTTTTTGTTCTATTAAATTATCATTTAAGGCATATTCTTAGCATATTCTCGAAATATTATTTATTCATTAGCATATTCCTTAAGATATTTTCTTAAGTTTCAAATATTAGGTTTTAAACTCTAAGGTTTTTTTAACTCGCACAATTCTCCCTTAACTTTCATAATTCACTTCCATATTTTATTAAGTTAGCAAAATGTCCATTTTGTCCTTTCGTATAATTGATTATGGTTTAACTCCCAAGCTAAGTCGGTAAACCGATTTCTTTTTATTTCCCTTTATATAATAAATAAATATATACACATATTTATGATATATGTATCTATTAAATCACATACATATTCTTCATAAGTCACAAAGTATCATGGATAAATAATTAATGTGACCTAATATTCTTATATGATTAATTTAATTAATCATTTCTCTTGCTAAAATATATATAGCACACACTAAATATATATGTACATATACATATACACATTCACCTTATCCTTATAATATCTATTCATTGAAATTTATTTCCTTAATAAATTTCTCACATATCATTATAAAAATTTCTTACATAATCGCTTTTATCGATTAATTCATTTAAATTTAAAGGCACCATAACACCTTATTGTTAATATACCTTCAGGTACACATATAAATTCATTATAGAGTTTTGAATTTTCGTAACCCATATTTTTTTACATCTATTCTTTATCTTCTCATTTCTTACTCTTCAACATTTCTATCATTCACATTTAATTTTCTTTACATTACTTTCAAATTATCAAACCATATAGGTTCTTTTAAAAATTTTAATCGGCCTCTATTTCCAATCTAGGTTTTATTTTTTAACCTTTAATTTAATTATTCAATATCCTCTAAATTTTCGGTTCACATTCCGGATTACTCATTCTAAAGCATAAAAAATGTTGCTGACAATTCCTCCATCTATAATCAAGACCAAGTTATGATCCATCTTGACAAGCTAGAAATATGGAAAGAGCAATGACAGAATGGAGAAGAATATTCACTTAGAATCTTCCTACTTGAAAAATGGAACTGCAAGTCATCAAACAAGAATATTCAACTTCAGCAAATGTATTTTAAACTTTAAATCTTTATACAAGCTTCCTATCAACACTCCCATAATCATATATTCTGTGAAATAAATATCTATATGATTATGTAAGAGTACGAAGGAAATTTATCTCTTAAGACTCCTAACCGCCCATTATATTTATCTAGCTTCCAGATATGTTCTATCATAGAAAGTAGAGGTGGCAGCCATAGTTGCAATTAAAGGAAGCTAGCTACAGAAGAGTAAATGAAATCAACATGAAACAACTAATTAGGATGATTTCATAATATTTGTCTAATTATGGTAAAAAAATATACATACAGGATATACAAGTGTTAATAGAACGTTAAATTCTAGAAACCTCAGACCCACCCTAAATCGGTATCTTTTTTGGCCCTTGAAACTTGAGCTCTAGATCCTTCAAGAAACTGATATATCAAGCATTGATGATCAGTATCTATATTCACCAATAATCCGTACACGTGCAACGCCCTCCTTTAAAATTATGAAATCGGTACCGGTCTCTCAACAGTATCTCTCTACCAAAAAGTTTAGAAATGAGCTTAGCAACAGAATGGCAATCCCCACACACCCGTAGATTCTTCACAATTCAAATTGGTTGAGAAGGACCCATACGAATCAGTCCAAAGGCAATGGCCAACTTCTCACTGTGAAGATAGAGCGCATGGTCCTGTGAATCTTCTTCTTCAACAAGTTGCAGAAGGTAATCTTTGTTTGGAACATAACCAACTGATTTCAGTTTAGATGCGATCTCATCCAACTTTGAGTAGATTTCGTTACAAAAAGGATGAGAGTTATCTCCTACTAGAAACTCATGAACTGTTCCATTCACCTCAATTGAGCTACAACCCGGTTCTTTCTTCAGTCCGGCATCTCTCATTAGCTTCCTCAAATATGATACCTTGTCCCATTTCCTTAATTTGGCATATATATTAGATAAAAGCACGTAGGCTCCATGATTTCTAGGTTCTAACTCTAGCAAATGGCTACAAGCCTGTTCAGCTAGGTCAACATTTCCATGAAGTCTGCAGCCTCCAAGCAGAGCTCCCCATACAGAAGCACCAGGGGCTATAGACATCTTGTTTATCAGCTCCATTGCTTCTTTGAGTTGGCCCACCCGACCAAGAATGTCAACCATGCAAGCGTAGTGCTTGACCCCTGGTACAACCCCATACAGCTGTTCCATTTGATCAAATATATCCCTGCCCTGTTCTACCAACCCGGCTACAAGCAATTAACACATTGGTAAAGGTAACAGCATTGGGCTTCACCTTAGCTTTTTGCATTTTCATAAATAAATCTACTGCATCCTTTCCATGACCATGCATCGCAAAACCAGCAATCATTGCACTCCATACGAACACATCTCTCCTGTCTACTGAATGAAATACCTCAAGGGCCTTTTCCAAATTACCGCACTTGGAATACATGTCAATCAACGAGGTAGTGAGATGACAGTTTATCTTAATGCCCTCCTTCTTTATGTAAACATGAATCCACCCACCTAAATCCATTGCTCCCAGTTGAGAACATGCTGACAAAGTACTAACAAGAGTTACCTCATCAGGTTTCAAATTCTTTCTGAGTTGTAATTCATTAAAAACAGCTAAAGCCTCTTTTGGATTACCACACTGCTCATAAGAAGATATAAAGGCATTCCAAGCCGAAATATCTTGATGAGGCATCATATTAAAAACACATCGAGCTGAAACATAATCCCCCAATTTTGCATAACCTACCAGCATCGTTGTCCATGAAACAATATCTTTTGCCACCATCTTATCAAACAATCTTTTTGCATCTCCAAGACTCCCACATTTTGTATACATATCAAGCATCACATTATTCAAAGTCAAGTCCTCGCGGCCAATACCATCCTTTCCATATACGAATGCACCCACCTCCCAAACTCCAAATCCGACTTCTTTGTACAAGCAGACAACACACCCACCATTGTAACAGCATTGGGTATCACGCCTTCTGCTTGCATTCTTTGAAACAACTCCACTGCCTGATCAGGATAATCCCCTCTAACAAAACCCGTTATCATCGAATTCCAAGAAACAATATCCCTCCTAGGAATATTAACAAAAACCCGATATGCCATATCTAAATCTCCACAGGCAGCATAAAAGTGAATAAGATAATTAAGAACAAACACATCCGATGAAAGTGTAGTTTTAACTGCCATTCCATGAAGATTTCTTCCAACCTGGTAAGCCAAAATCTCAGCTGCTGCTTTAATGACAAATGGGAATGTGAATTTATTTGGTAATTCATTACACTCATAAAGCATCTGGACAAATATCAAGAGGCTCTGAACGGATTCGGGACTTGAAGCGTAAGCGCGGATGAGGGCATTCCAAGTGAACAGATTTGGTTGGGGAATTTGATCGAACACCTTGTGGGCATAGTAAAGATTTGATATTGGTTTGAGAGCGCAGGCAGTGATAAGCTTGCTGGATGAAAAAGGATCGAAGAAGAGTCCGATTCGGAGCATTTGGGCGTGGATTTGTTTGAGTTGTTTGGAATTTGAACAATTATCAATGTGTGCGAGTGTTGGATGGTTTTCGAAGTATCGGCCGTTATTGACCGTTATGGAAGTAAGGTTTGGGGGTGGTAGTCGGCGATGACGTGGAAGAGAGAATATTGGATTGTTTAAAGTGGCCATGTTACTGCGGTTGGTTGCACTTCACGCAACTTCTCTTTTTATAGTTTCTTTTTTTTTTTTTTTTTTTTTTTCAGTACCTAATATACTCCTATTACAAAAGAGAGAGGTTGGACAAAAAAAGAGAGAGACCTCTCAACAATTAGACTATCACTTTTGGTACTTTTGTTTGGTTGGAGGAAATAGAATGAAATGGGCTGGGAATAGAATGGACTTAAAACATGTTTGATAATTCAATTTGATCATTCCATTCTTTTAGTAATTTTTTTTAAATCTGAAAGTTATTTTTTTTTTTCTAGATAGGTGGGCTTATTTCATTCCTAGGTCAACCTCATTCCCTCTTTTCTTTATTGTCTATCATCATTCTTTTCTTTTCCTATCTTTTTTATGCTACTTCATTTTCCTTACAAAAATGTTATATTTATGTTTATTTTGAACTACTTTTTTTGTATTATTTTCAGACTAATATTTTTTCCACTAGTCAAAAAAATATTTTTATAAAAATATTCATATTCTATTTTCATAAAAAAAAATACATACTAATTGTGACGCCCCCAAAATTAGGTATACATCACCCATCTTGAGTCGCCAGATACATATGATGTAATTCAAATACAACTTAATTATACAATTGTCGTAAAAGTTATACAAAACATAAAATCGTGAGTTTTAATACAAATATTGTCATCTAGATAATATTCAAACTCAAATTCAATATTATTACATTTATTTTCCACTATTTCACCGAATAGTGAGGACTACTAATGCTATCATCCTGTCCGTCACTCTTCGCTCCCCACTAGTCATTTCTACGCTTCTCATTTCCTCAAGAGAACAATGAAAGTAAAAGGGTGAGCTCAACTAGCCCAAGAGAGAAAATATTATGACTAAGATAATGCGTAATATATTATCGTTAGCCTTTTAATTGTTGTTAAACCGATACAATATAACAATCATCAAGTTTAACTCATACAATGAAACAAGCAATCCATTAAAAGAGTCAAGTAGAGATTAAAATCTACTATATTTTATGATTTAGAAGGTTTTCATCACTTTTATCGTTGACTCAAATTTAAATAAAAAATCCACATCATCTAATCACCCCGCATTACTACGGCCAAGGATATTCTTTAGTATCACGACCACAATTATCCATGCACTCACGGGCCAAGAATATTTGTGTATTCAATAATGGTCATGATTATGCCAACAATCGTCCATCAATGCACTACGCTACCAATGAGGACTTTTACCACATCATTTGTAACATTACTACTATGATTACAATCAATAATCCCTCGGTCATAATCATACCAAGTCCATATATGCACTATAGGCCACGTATGACTTTCAACAAAATATAAACATGAGGATGATGACAATGATATAAGAATTCAATAAAACAAGTTCAAGAATTAATTTGTCCAGAACCAATAACGCCCAAATTGTCAACATGATATTCTTTGTGAGTAAAATTCAAGAATGCTCTAAGAATATTTACATGAAAAGATACTTAGATGAAGCGCAAATATCAAGGATATTACACTAATTTCATGGATTATAGAAGTCAAAACTTTAACCAACCGAGTATAATAAAGAATGGAATAACAAAAGAAATCACCAAGCACGCGATAGATCAAGACAGCAAAGTTATTCCAATGTAATAATAAATAACGGAATTAGTCCCAGTAAAAACGCATGACATGTGATATTCCAACGTAATAATAAAAGATTTTAATCGGTCCCACAGAAAACGCATGCATGATGTTCCAACGTAATAATAAAGATTTTAACCAGATCCCAGAAATGCATGCGAAAACGCATGCATGACGTGATGTTCCAACGAGAATGATAAAGAATGGAACAATGTAAAAAATTCACCAAGTATAGGGTAGTCCGCAGATACAAAAGTTATTCCAATGTAATAATAAAGAATGGAATAATGTAAGTTCAATTCATGGATAAGAAAGAAATAATACTCCCAACCTTGGAAAAGCTGGATATTTGGAATAGTGAGGTAGGTAGCTCTTTTCTTCTTTCTCTCTATAATTTCTCTCTATAATAATCGCTCTAAAGCTTTTGTGAATTGGTGAGAAATGAAGGAAGAATGAGCTTCTATTTATAGAAAAATATAGTTTCGATAATTGCACGTTTTAGGGCTCGAAAAATTATAGTACAATACCTCCAACTTTTCCTTTATTTTTAATTTAGTCATGGAAGTATTATCAAACTTGCACCACCTCCCCTAATAGTAAATAATGTGATTCAATAGTAAATTATGTGAATCAATAGTTCTAGACATGTGAAAATACGAATTACAGTATAGTACCTCCATCTATACCTCCATTTTTAACTTAGTCATGCAAGTATTATCAATCTTGCACCAACTCCCCTAATAGTAACAAAAATGTTAAATAATAGTATACACATGTGAACAAATAGTTATAATCATGTGAAATAATAGCAATCAATTGCTCATTTATTCTAAGCTTAAATACCCGATTAATTCAATATAACCTCCAGACATCAATTATTATCTAAATAATTGTCGATTTTCACTAACATAAATAATTCCAACATAATGAAACCATTTTTATCAAAATATAAAAATTTTGAAATTTAGAAGTTTGACTTTTCCCAAAAAAGTCAATCTGTTGACTTTTTGACCAAATAGTGAATTCCGTAAAATTTTGTGTTTATAGACTATTTTACTAATTTCATCGTTCGACTCAAATATCACGTCCAAGCGTCTCCAAATTCAACTCCTAACACACTTCAATTTTAATAACATTCATCATTAATATTATAACTCACAATATTTATCAACCGTGTCGTTCCTGTGAAAGAGGGGGCTTTCCAATAAGGATTTCTCCTATCAAGCGCCGCAATTAGATGACCAAACCTCTCCTCGATGTAACTTCTAGACATTGTAACTATTGCAATTTAATAATATGAATAACTTTATCGTCTCAATTATTGATTTAATAAAATAACATATTATGAAGATGATACTATGACAATAATCGAATCAATAATATGAGAGATATGATGCAACAATTACTGTAGCAATAATTGAGTATAACTGAGTGACTTCTCACGTAAGCATCAATAATCAATACCGTATGCTACTATGCAACCACGCCAGACATCGCATTTACTTCTACTACCGGGTAGTTTAACTGTTAACGGTAAAACTTTTACCGTTATTTTTATAAAGTATTTTTATCATTTTCTCAATCCGATAATAATTTCGCTGTGGGGTCCACTAATGATTGTAAATCGTCGTACGATATATTCCCCGACAAAAAGAATATTCCCCGACCAATCGAATATTATATAACAACTTGCGTACTTTGCAAAATTTATATATATTACCCACAACTATAACATTATATCAAATCCACACCATAATATTTAAAAAAATTATTTCGAGAAAATTAAATCTTTATTCATAAAATCTGGGGTCTCACAATCTACCCTCCTTATGAAATTTTTCCCTCGAAATTTACGTACGTACCTGGTATACCGAACAGGTGAGGATACCTTGACCTCACTTCAAATTCTAACCCTTGAGGAATAACCTATGAGTGTCGAATATAATCCTTCTTATCCAAGATTTTAACACATATCTCCTCATACGTTAAATCATCCGCTATCTCGTTCGGTTCTAAATTAATAATGTGGTTCGGGTCATCCCCATATTTACGTAACGTCGATGCGTTAAAAATGTTATGAACACGCGACATACTTGGCGGTAAAACGAGTTTATAAGCCACAGTTCCTACTTTATCGAGGATTTCAAATGGGCCAATTAATTCGAGGGTTGAGATTTCTTCTCTTAAATCGATTCTTGCTTCTAGAATAACGCCTCTTGAACCTTCTTAATTCTTCATTCATCGCCTCCGTGTGTGTAGCTTGAGCGGCTTTAACTTTATCGATTAAAGTCGATTCTACTCAGATATTCATTATCTTCACGGGGTTCGTATATTCGCACTTGTAAACGATACGATCTTCTTCTACTCAACGCTAGCTACCACGTTTGCTTTCCCAATGATGGTATTGAATGGTACGATCGTAATCTTCAACAATGAGCCAACGCTCTTTGGCGCATGTTACGCTTCATTTTAGTTGAAGAAATATTTAAGGGTTTTAGAAATGGGTTTTGTATCGTGGTCAATATAAAATTCGATTTCACGCCTAGGGTAGGCTAAGAAGTCTTCAAGAATACGTGTAAGAAAATTTATTAACAATTGAAATATCATTCAAAACTGTGACTCTCATCCAAGACTTGGGTAACACGTCACATTGATACCTATCAACTTGCCATCGTCATTCACAGCGTCGCCTACAGAAAGTCTGGCTTCGGTGCATTCCACACAAGGAAGTCAACAACAAAAGGACATGGGCTCTTTACTTATGGCTTGATATGACCATGATTGACTTTAGTGATTTGGTTGCTTGAATTCGCATAACAGGTTGGTTAGGAATATGAAAGCTAACAACCTTACGAAAAACATGATGAATAGTTAACCAATCAATTCCTAAAATCACATGAAAGGCAAGTATTTTCAAAGAGACAAGATCAACACGTAACGTAAAAGTGTTGATTTGAACAAGATTTATAAATAGTGGAGGTAACGAAGGTTTCTCCCAACTGAGTTTAAACAGATATATCAAAGTCTAACTTCTCCGGAGTTAACTTCAAACATTGAACACAACTAGGTGAAATAAAAGAGTGAGTAGAACCGGTATCTAACACGGTATAAACTTCACAAGAGTTTATGACTAACATACCCGTGATAATTTTATTCAGGTTCCTTATCACGAAAAAAAACGTTCTCTCTTAAACTACCAACTTTGACTTTTCTGGGACGGCCTTTGGTGCCTCCATCCTAGCTGAACTTGTCTTCGGTGAACGACAAAATCGGGCTAAGTGACCTTCTCTTCCATAATTATAACATGCTTTGGACGGCATCGCGCAGTTTGGACTGATGTATCCCTCCCCTCCGCATTTGAAGCATATGATAGGTGGTCGTTCTCCTTCTTTAACAACGGGTGCTGGTGCTGACGTCTTTCCATCATTGTTGAATCTCCTCTTCTTGAAATGTCCATTCTTATTGTTTTGACCATGATTACCAATCAAGTGGTTACCATTTCGGCATGTTGATTCCTTCCATGCTTATTGTCACCGCTTTGATGATCATTATCACCGTGTATTATCATTTTGCTCACCGCTCTCTTTTGGTTGCGTTGACTCGTTATCGCTACCCACTAAATGAGCCCTATTTACAACATCCTAATACAAACACGCTTTATGAGAAATAAGATATCATGTATCTCCTACTTCAAACCTCTTAAAACATTCGCGTCCATCCGCTCCTCATTATCGACCAAATGGGATGCAAACCGGGATAACTCCGTAAATTTAACCTCGTATTGCGACACGGTCATATTGTTTTGTTCCAACTTGGTAAACTCCACCTCCTTCATGTGACGAATACTTTCTTTGAAAGTACTTGTCGTTGAATGACTCTTGAACTTCTCCCAAGACATCTTGAGTGCGTCCAGTCGGGTACGCGTTTCTGATTCCCACCAAAGATCTCGCCTCTTCACGCAACATAAAGGTGGCAAAGGGAACCTTTTGCTCCTCAGAGCATCCCAAGGCATCAAATATCTTGGTGATCTGCTTTAACCACGTCTCTGCCTTAAGTGGTTCTGGCTTTCCCAAAAACTCCGGTGGTCCCAGCTCCCTGAATTGCTTAGCGGTGACCAACCGTGGGTTGCCATTGTTTCCTCCTGTATTATGAACAGGAGTGGCCTTCACTTGATGTTGCATGAATTCTAAAAAGCTCCTAAATGTACCGTCGTTCGTCAATTGATCAGTGTTGGTATTTACAAGAGGATTATCTCCATCCTGTTGCACATTGTCCTGATTATTGATTTGTGGAAACTCAACGGTCTCCTGTGCTCCATTTCCATTCTCAACATTCTCGGATGCCATTTTCAAATAATGCCACAAAACAAGGGTTAATTAACATCACATATTATCCTTATACTCTGTCCGACCAATTAAATATCAAATAAACTTAGGTAGGTCATACTAACGAAGGAATTCCCCATCTCTCCCCTCCTAGTTCTAGTCTCACATCTTAGCTTGGGATCATATCCCTATGCTTTGATACCAACTGTGACGCCCCCAAAATTAGGTATACATCACCCATCTTGAGTCGCCAGATACATGATACAGAATTCAAATACAACTTAATTATACAACTGTCGTGTAAAGTACGAGAAAACATAAGCTGTGAGTTTTAATACAAATATTGTCGTCTAGATAATATTCAAACTCAAATTCAATATTATTACATTTATTTTCCACTATTTCACCGAATAGTGAGGACTACTAATGCTATCATCCGTCCATCACATCCTCCTCCCCGACTAGTCCCTCGCTACGCTCTCATTTCCTCAAGAGAACAATGAAAGTAAAAGGGTGAGCTCAACTAGCCCAAGAGGAAATATTATGACTAAGATAATGCGTAATATATTATCGTTAGCTTTCAATAAAGTTAAACCGATACAATATAACAACCATCAAGTTTAACTGCAAATGAACAAGCAATCCATTAAAAGAGTCAAGTAGAGAATAAAATCTACTATCTTTTATGATTTAGAAGGTTTTTCATCACTTTTATCGCTGGGACTCAGCTAAATAAAAAAAATCCATATTATCGAATCACCCCATCACTACGGCCAAGGATATTCTTTAGTATCACGACCACAATTATCCATGCACTACGGGACAAGAATATTTGTGTATTCAATAATGGTCATGATCATGCCAACAACTGTCCATCAATGCACTACGGGCCAATGAGGACTTTTACCACATCATTTGTAACATTACTACTCATGATTACAATCCGAATAATCCTCGTCATAATCATACCAAGTCCATCTATGCACTACAGGCCATAGATGACTTTCAACAAAATATAAACATGAGGATGATGACAATGATATAAGAATTCAATAAAACAAGTTGAAGAATTAATTTCTCTAGGAACCAATAACGTCCAAATTGTCAACATGATATTTCTTTGTGGAGTAAAATTCAATAATGCTCGGAAGAATATTTACATGAAAAGATACTGGATGAAGCGCAAATATCAAGGATATTCCACTAATTTCATGGATTATAGAAGTCAAAACTTTAACCAACTAAGTATAATAAAGAATGGAATAACAAAAGAAATCACCAAGCATACGATAGATGTAATAAAAGCAAAGTTATTCCAATGTAATAATAAATAACGGAATCAGTCCCACAGAAAACGCATGCATGTGATATTCCAATGTAGATAATAAAGATTTTAATCAGTCCCACAGAAACGCATGCATGTGATATTCCAATGTAATAATAAAGATTTTAACCAAGTCCGGCAAAAAACGCATGCATGTGATATTCCAATGTAATAATAAAGATGAGAACCAGTCCCCAAGAAGAACGCATGCATGCATGTGATGTTCCAACAAAATGATAAAGAATGGAACAACAGAAGAATTTCACCATGTATAGGATAATGCGTATATAGGTTATTCCAATAGAATAATAAAGAATGGAATAATAGAAGTTCTCTTCATGGATAAAAAAGAAATAATACTCCCTACCTTGGAAAAACTGGATATCGGAATAAGAGGTAGCGTACTTCTCTCTTCTTCTTTCTCTATAATTTTCTCTATAATAATCGCTCTAAAGCTTTTGTGAATTGGTGAGAAATGAAGGAAGAATGAGCTTCTATTTATAGAAAAATATAGTTTCGATAATTGCACGTTTTAGGGCTCGAAAAATTACAGTACAATACCTCCAACTTTTACTTTATTTTTAATTTAGTCATGGAAGTATTATCAAACTTACACCACCTCCCCTAATAGTAAATAATGTGATTCAATAGTAAATTATGTGAATCACTAGTTCTAGACATGTGAAAATATTTATTATAGTATAGTACCTCCATCTATACCTCCATTTTTAACTTAGTCATGCAAGTATTATCAATCTTGCACCAACTCCCCTAATAGTAACAAGAATGTTAAACAATAGTATACAGATGTGAACAAATAGTTATAATCATGTGATATATTAGCAATCAATTGCTCATTTATCCGGTTAAATATCCGATTGGTCAATATAACCTCCAGACATCAATTATTATCGAAATAATTGTCGATTTTCACTAACATAAATAATTCCAACACAATGAAACCATTTTTAGCAAAAATATAAATTTTGAAATTTCAAAGTTTAACTTTTCTCAAAAAAGTCAACTGTTGACTTTTTCACCAAATAGTGAATTCAGAAAAATTTTGTGTTTATAGACTATTTTTACTAATTTCATCGTTCCAGACTCAAATATCACGTCCGCGTCTCCAAAATCAACTCCGAACACACTTTAATTTTAATAACATTTATCATCAATATTATAACTCACAATATTTATCAACCAAAATCGCTCCTGTGAAAGAGGGGTTTTCCAATAAGGATTTCTCCTATCATGCCGCAATTAGGTGACCAAACCTCTCATCGATGTAACTTCTAGACATTGTAGAATTATTGCAATTTAATAATATGAATAACTTTGTTGTCTCAATTATTGATTTAATAAAATAACATATTATGCGATGATACTACTTATGACAATAATCGAATCAATAATACGAGAGATATGATGCAAAGAATTATCGTAATAATAATTGAGTATAACTGAGTGACTTCTCACGTAAGCATCAATAATCAATATCGTGTGTTACTATGCAACCACGCCAGACATCGTACTTTTTTACTACCAGGTAGTTTAACAGTTAACGGTAAAACTTCCGCCATTATTTTCATAAAATATTTTTGTCGTTTTCTCAATCCGACAATAATTCCGTTGTGGGGTCCACTAATGATTGTATCGTCGTATTTGATATTCCCGACAAAAAGAATATTCCTCACCAATCGAATATTATATAACAACTTGCATGTACTTTTGCAAAATTTATAAATATTACCCACAACTATAACATTATATCAAATCCACACCATAATATTTAAAAAATTATTTCGAGAAAATTAAATCTTTATTCATAAAATCTGGGTCTCACACTAATTTTTATTTTATTAGTAAAAAACATGTTTGTATTTATAAAAATTAAAAAAAACATGTTAATGATAACATTTAGTAATATTAAAAAAAATATATTAAAAGTATTAAAAATATTAAAAATATGTTAACAATATTAAAAAACAACATGTTAAAATACTATGGGCAAGGAAATCGTGTCTTGCTAGGGTTAGAGTTTTGTATTGGCTGAGAAGGAAAGAAATCCACGAATAACACATAATTGGTTGATTGATTGAAGAGGGGAGAAGAACATGTGAACGATTACTCCAATGACACGTGGCAGAACTCCTAGAATCCGAAAACCGTGTTAGGGTAGCAGGGATTCCAAGAGCCTTCTTGAGTCCTTCGAGTTGAGAGAATGTCCAAACTCTTTAGTGCTCATAGGTTGAATATTCAAGCCTTAAGTCACCAAAAGAGTCCTCCTCCTTCCTAGAATAGAAGGGGTATTTATAGAGTTCTTGGAATTAAGTAATCACAAATTAGGCACATATTTTCAAGGAAATTCCAAAAATACCCTTTAATCATCAGAGTAATGCCCATATTGCCCTGTCCTTCTAGCAACCATTCCAATTCCTCAATCAATTCCCAAACGAGCCATCTCCACGAGACTTCTGCCTCAGGACACGTGGAGGATTCTCCCGGGTCTAGCACATTTATTTTTGACTTCTCTGTCTTCATTTAATTAGGTTATACGAACCCTAATTTGCACATTTAATGAGGTCATGGAAACCTAATTGTGCATTTAATTTAATTAGGTCATGTAACCCTAATTTTGCACCTAGGTTCACATTTGCCTCTTGCGCGAGAGTCGCATTCTCAAATAGACGATCGTGCAAGAATACTTCCAGTGCCTTTGAACGATTTTGCGAGATTTTACTTTACAGGTCTTGAAGACAAGGATCCTAGAAGAGAAAACCCCCTAGGGAACCAAACCCTTAGGGTTAAACCCTCGGGAGGCAAAACCTAGCAGGGCTCTTCCATGAACATACTAAAAAATCTTATGAAAATCTTTCCATAGTTTGCCCAATATTTGTTTCCTTATTTTTTCTGGAAATTAAGACAAGGAAGATCATCAAATATTACCAAATAAAATTCAATCTAATAAAATCTTTCTTTTGGTAAACTAAATATTTCCTTTTTATCAAATCAAATCAAATCAAATCTTAATTTTATTTTGGAAATGAAATTTTTTCTTTATTTGATTTTGAAGAGAATATCCTTCCTTATCATTATTTATTATTTAGAGGGAAAAAATTAAATTTTGAAATTTCCCTTTATTGGAAGAAAATCAAAGCTTTTTTTTTTCATATTTAGAAAATAATATCTTTATATATTTCTACTTAGAAATAAATTCAAAGATACTTATCTTTTGGAAATCAGCTTGAATCCTTCCCTTAATGGAAAAAGAGTGATTGCTTCCTATTCCGTTGTAAGCATACTTTGGGGGCTATACATGTATTCATATGTATGCATCTCCCAAGCCATTCACGCCTCCTTGCTTATCTTGCTTCATTTTGGATTTTCTTTCTTCCTACGAGCCAGGAAGATCCTCAAGGGAGCAGCAAGAAGACATTCCTCAATTCGAGTGAGAGGTAACAAAGAGGATTCCTCCCTATAGGGCCAAACCCTAGGGGTTGAACCTTATAGGGCCGAACCCTATGGGGGACCCGAACCCTTGGGGCTCCATTCCTTTTTCTCGTCTTTGCTTTTCAATTTTCTTATTTGCATGTTTTCTTTCGAATTTCTGTTGACTTGCATCCTCTATTTTTCTTTTTTGTTTCAGGCAATTATAGTCTTTCTTTGTTTCTGAGCCCCATCACCTTGATCATATCTTGGTTTTTTCCCTCAGAATTCATCAAAGAAGACTACAATTTTCGCGGCGAAGGAGCACTTGTTCCAAGCGGTTGATTTGTGGAGCAGCAGGACCTCAAAGGAATGAAAAAAGAGAATAGGCCCTAGGGGGGGAAGCCTATAGGGTCGAACCCTAGGGGGGACTGATCCCTAGGGGGCCGAACCCTACAAAGTTTTTTTTCCAGGACTCTCCAATCTTTCTTTTGTCTTCCGAGCCCCATTACCTTGATTACATCTCGGTTTTTTCCCTCGGATAATGAAGAAAGAGTTGACATTTTGTCAACGAAGAACACGAAGGAAGAAAAATGCTATTCATGCAGCGAAACCACTCTAGATGGCCAAACCCCTAGGGGGCGAACCCTAGGGGGAAATCTATGTTTGGGCAAAAAAAAATAAAGTTCGGGATGAACAATTACTATTTGGATCGTAACTTTTGATCCGTTTGGAGTTTTGGGGCCCGTAATATATCAAAACGAAGCTAGCGACGAGCTCTAGAAAAATCATTTCCTTCGACCATGACATATGTGACGCCCCCAAAATTAGGTATACATCACCCATCTTGATTCGCCAGATACATGGTACAGAATTCAAATACAACTTAATAATACAACTGTCGTGTATAATACGACAAAGCATAAACTGTGAGTTTGAATACAAATATTGTCTACTAGAGAGTATACAAACTCAAAAGGAGTCCTCATTACAATTATTATCACACTATTTCACAGAATAGTGAGGACTACTAATGCACCATCTAGGACCATCACTCCGCTCCCCGACTCGCTCCAAATATATATTCTCATTTCCTCGAAGAGAACAAAGAAAGAAAGGGTGAGCTCAACTAGCCTAGTAAGAAATATTATGACTAAGATAATGCGTAATAAATTATCATTAGCCTTAAACAAAGTTGTTAAACCGATACAATATAACAAACATCAAGTTTAATCATAGCCGAACAAGCAATCCATTAAAAGAGTCAAGTAGAGAATAAAATCTACTATCTTCTATGATTTAAAAGGTTTTACATCACTTTTATCGCTGGGACTCAACTTAATAAATAATCCACATCATCGAATTACCCCTGCACTACGGCCAAGTATATTCTTTAGTATCACGACCACGAATTATCCATGCACTACGGCTTAAGATAATTATGTTTTTTTCCAACTATCCCGATCATGCCATAAAACAATTCATCTTTGCACTACGACCAAAGAGAATCCATAGCCATAATCATACCAAAAACTCATCCATCAATGCACTATAGGCAACGAGGACTTTTTTCCACATCATTTGTAATATTACTACCATGATTACAATCAATAATCCTCGGTCATAATCATACCAAGTCCATCTATGCACTACTACGGCGTATATGACTTTCAACAAAATATAAACATGAGAATGATGACAATGATATAAGAATTCTATAAAACAAGTTCAAGAATTAATTTTTCTAGGAACTGATAACGTCCAAATTGTCAACTTGATACTGCTTTGTATAGTAAAATTCAAGAATGCTCAGAAGAATATTTCCATGAAAAGATACTGGATGAAGCGCAAATATCAAGGATATTCCACAAATTTCATGGAGTATAGAATTTAAAGTTTTAACCAACTAAATATAATAAAGAATGGAATAACAAAAGAAATCACCATGCATGCGCGATAGATCAGACAAAAGGTTATTCCAATGTAATAATAAATAATCTAACTAGGTCCCACAGAAATGCACTGGACACGGATATTCCAACAAAATAATAATAATGGAACCAGGTCAGACGAAATTCGCACCGATGAGATGTTCCAATAGAATAATAAAGAATGGAATAACAACAAAAATCACCACGCACGCAGATTGCATGATGTGTTATTCCAATAGAATAATAAATAATGGAACCAGGTCCAGCTTAAACGCACAGGTGCATGATATTCTGACAGAATAATAAAGAACGAAATATTAGAAGACTTTCACCAAATATAGGGTAGCCCGCGTATACAGATTATTCCAACAGAATAATAAAGAATGGAATAACAGAAGTTCTTTTCATGAATACAAAAGAAATAATACTCCCTACGAGTACAACAAATAATATCCCATACTTTAGAAAAAAGAGTACTGGATATAGAAGTAGTGAAGTAGCAGAACACTTTTCTTCTTTCTCTCTATAGTTTCTCTCTCTAGAGTTTCAGTGAATTCGTAAGAAATAATGAATGAATGAGCTTCTATTTATAAAAAAATGGACTGCATAGTACCTAACTCATGAACGGTCCAAATTGATTTACTTTAATCTGACGGTCCATATTTAAAGCATAATCTTTTAAATAAAATATAATAAATTCTATTTATAATCTAATAAAACGAATAACTTTATAAAAGATTTTACTATGCAAATACTATGCAGGCACTATGCAAACACTATGCATAATAAAATATAATATATTCTAATTATTGTCTAATAAAATGATAACTTTATAAAAGTATTCTGCTTTTATATAAAAAGATTTTACTACGCAAAACACTACGCAGCACTTCATGCAACACTATGTATAATAAAATATAATATATTCTATTTATAGAATAACTTTATAAAAATATTTTGTTTTATTACATTAATAATTCTAATAAAACAAAACTAAGTGACTTATCACGTAAGCATTAACAATCATTACCGTGTGGTACTATGCAACCACACGACATCGTATTTTTACTACCGAAAGTAGTTTAACAAGATTAATCTGTAAAACTTCCGCAGTTATTTTCATAAAAATATTTTTGTCGTTTTCTCATTCCGACAATAATTCCGTTGTGGGGTCCACCAATGATTGTGTAGTTGTACGAATATTCCCTGTTAAAACGAATATTCCCCGACCAATCGAATATTATATAACAACTTGCGTACTTTTGCAAAATTTATAAATATTACCCACAACTATAACATTATATCAAATCCACACCATAATATTAAAAAAATTATTGCGAGAAAATTAAATATTTATTCATAAAATCTGGGGTCTCACAACATATGTCATTATAAGTCCAAAATGGTGCTTTTGGGTTGTCCGAAGTAGTTACGAAATTTTTTGGGAAACTTTTTCTTGCATAATTGTGATTCTTAACTCCTTCTGACATTATTTCTTCTTCTTTTCAGGTGTCTTTAAGTTTAAATATCAGACTTTCCTCTTTGTCATGATAAACATTCTGTTGACTCGGGAATCACTAAGGAGGCCCCATTTCTCAATGATTAGGAAAGGGCTCCCCTCTTTGGTATTTCCGACGTCATTTGGGAGCAAGTCCAGACTTATGACCGTACAATTCTTCCTCTGCCAGATAAGGAATGCTTGTTCCTATATGCAACGACATGTGGAGGTTGGGATGACCTTCCCTATTCCGATCGCATTCCCCGTCTATGCATAGAGAAACAAGAGTACCCTTTCAGTTCCCTTCACTTCTTATGTGATTCATCTAGCCTCCTTTAGGAATGACATCATTGGATCGACGAGGTACTTGGGAATGTTGATTATGTGGGTATACTAAAGAAAGAGCTGACATTCTTTAGTATATCAAGCTATGCAGGGACATTCGTATCCAACAGGACCGTGGTGCTTCTCTACATATCATTTGTATCCAACATGACATTCTTCATTCATCACGGCTTGGGGGAATGCACCTCTACTCTGGAGGACGTCTATGTCATTTACCAATCTATTAGTAAGCATTTTCCCCCTGCGCGCGAGTCACACCTTTGGTGAGATGATCGTGCAAAATATTGTAAGTGTTGATGTGACGCCCCCAAAATTAGGTATACATCACCCATCTTGGGTCGCCACTTACATGGTACAGAATTTAAATACAACTTATTAACATAACTGTCGTGTACAATACGACATAAACTGTGAGTTTAAATACAAATATCGTCTACTAGATATTATACAAACTCAAACAAAAGTCCTCATTACAATTATTATCACACTATTTCACGTAATAGTGAGGACTACTAATAATGCTATCTTCAGACCATCACTGCTTCCCCGACTCGTCCCCAAATATATTCTCATTTCCTCAAGAGAACAAAGGAAAGAAAGGGTGAGCTCAACTAGGCCAAGAAGAAATATTATGACTAAGATAATGCGTAATAAATTATCAATAGTCTTCAACAATGTTAAACCGATAAAATACAATAGATAACCCAGTTTAATCTGCAATGAATATCTAATCCATTAAAAGAGTCAAGTAGAAAATAAAGTCTACTATCTTTTAGGTTTTAAAAGGTTTTTCATCATCAAGATAGCCGAGACTCACTTTAATAAATATTCCACATCATCGAATCACCCCCGCACTACTTCGGCCAAGGATATTCTTTAGTATCACGATCACAATTATTCATGCACTACTGGGCCAAGAATATTTGTGTATTCATTAATGGTCATGATCATGCCAACAATCGTCCATCAATGCACTACTGCCAATCGAGGATTTTTACCACATCATTTGTAACATTACTACCATGATTACACCGGAATAGTCTCTCGTCATAATCATACCAAGTCCATCTATGCACTATACAAAAAAAGCCACGTATGACTTTAAAAAAATATAAAACATGAGGATGATGACAATGATATAAGAATTCAATAAAACAAGTTCAAGAATTATTTTATCCAGGAATTATTAACGTCCAAATTATCAACATGATACTGTTTTGTAGAGTAAAATTCAAGAATGATTAGAAGAATATGAAAAGATACTGGATGAAACGCAAATATCAAGGATATTCCACTAATTTCATGGAGTATAGAAGTCAAAGTTTTAACCAACTGGGTATAATAAAGAATGGAATAACAAAAGAAATCACCATGCATGCGATAGACCGCATGCATGTGTTATTCCAATGTAATAATAAATAACGGAACAAAATGTCAGTGAAATTACACCAAATGTGATGTTCCAACAGAATGATAAAGATGGAACCAGATCCTGTAAAACACATGATAGATATTCCAACAGAATGATAAAGACGAACCAGTCCTGTAAAACACATAAGACAGATGTTCCAAGTATAATAAAGATTTAAACCAGTCCTGTAAAAAACACGCATGTGATGTTCCAATGTAATAATAATAAAGACGGAACTGTGTCCTGTAAAACACACGCATGTGATGTTCCAAATGTAATAATAGAAGAATGTCACCAAGTATAGGGTAAACCACTTATACAAAGTTATTCCAATGTAATAATAAGCAATGGAATAACAACAGTTTCTTCATGAATAAGAAAGAATAACACCCCTTACATTTGGTAGGAGATTGAATATCGCAAAGGTAGTAGTAACAAAAAAATACTCTTCTTCTTTCTCTTCTCTCTATACTTTCTCTCTATAGCTTGAATGAATTAAGTGAAAATAATGAAGCCCTCAGCCTCTATTTATAGAAGATTTCTAGCTTAGCACACCGCCGTGTGAAAAGGAAAGTGGCTTGACGAATCGGTTCGACGCCTCGTAATGTGAAACGACAAGTGGTTCGACGCTCAGAATGTGAAACGACAAGTGGTTCGACGTCTGGTAAAGGTAATTACTATTAACGAAGGTAAATACTATTGACGAAGGTAAATACTATTCACAAGGATAATTACTATTGACGAAGGTAATTACTATTGACGAAGGTAAATACTATTCACAAGGGTAATTACTATTGACGAAGAGACTCTTAGATGATGACATATGAGCCCCCCATAAAATAATCAAACTTACCACAAATCATTTTTTTTTTTCATCAACACATATTTAATCTTTCAACAATTATTAATTTAATACTATAACATATTATATAGATGATACTGTGACAATAATTGAATCAATAATATAAAAGATATGATGCGTTAATTATCGTAGTAATAATTGAGCATAAATGGAAAGTGACTTCTCACGTAAGCATCAATAATCAATACCGTGTGCTACTATGCAACTACGCCAGACATCGCATTTCTTTTACCACCGGGTAGTTCAATGCTTTTAACGGTAACACCTCCGCCGTTATTTTTATAAAATATTTTTATGTCGTTTTCTCAATCCGACAATAATTTCATTGTAAGGTCCACCAATGATTGAGCCATTGTATTTAATATTCCCTAACAAAAAGAATATTCCCCGACCAAACGAATATTTTATAACAACTTGCATACTTTGCAAAATTTATAAATATTACCCACAACTATAACATTATATCAAATTTATTCCATAATATTCAAAAATAATATTTATAGAAAAATTCATCTTTATTTATAAAAGCTGGGGTCTTACAGTTGAAGTCTTGATTCCAGTGTTTGAACACTTTGCGGGCTTGATATTTTGTAAGCCTCGCAAACGTAAGTCCTAGGAGAGGGAACCTCTAGGGGAGCAAACCCTAGAAGGGCGAGCCTTAGGGGAACTCTCCTAGGATATTTTGAAAATCTTCGATCTAATCTTTCTTACCCTCTCTTGAAATTTCTCTTTTCTTTAGAATCAAGAAGTCATTGAGAACCAAGAAGTTCGTGAAGGCCTGAAAGCCTCAAAGGCCTGATAGCCTCAAGAC